>QXTE01000355.1:55000-483079 GCA_003942145.1 Platysternon megacephalum | reverse complement strand
GGGCCCCGGGGGGGGGGGGGGGGGGGAGGGGACACCCATCCTCTGGCTTTGTGCAGTGCTCTGGGGCGTACGCCTCGGGACAGCTGGGAATGAGGCTGCGCAGAGACAGACCCGGAGGAGCCATGTGACTTTAGGGGCCTACGCTGTGCAGTGGCTGCTGAGCAGGGGCCTGATTCTGGGATTTAGACACGGAGGTGCCAGGTGCCTAATGCCCTTTGGGCTCTAGCCCTAACAAGAAAAACCTGATTATTCATAACAGTGACAGTGAGACTTGCAGGCGACCCCCACCAGCACCTGAAAGCCAGGCACTAGGCCATCCGCGGCAAAGCGTCTGGTGCTGCATGGTACTTCCTAGCGCCTTCTCCCCACTGTCACTAAGGCCAGCACCACTCCAGCTTTGGGTCCGTCGCCAGCAGACACTTCCAAGCAACACGGGCCAGTGTGTAACCCACGCCAGCCAAAAGGGCCCGGTGGGTGAGCGGCGTTCACGGGACCCGCAGTCTGGCCCTGGTCTGAATCAGCTGCACAAACAGAAACAAACCCGAGAGACTTTGGAAACTGAGTGGAGCTGCAAAACACACTCATCAAGGCCCTTTTCTATAGCGTGCAGCTGGCCGTTCGCGGCGCTGACCCCAACACGCCCGCCTCCTTCGCGGGAAAGCCTGGGGCCGCGTGCTGTGGAGCTCCCCGTGGCGTGTTGGTTACGGGGCCTGCTTTTGACAAACGTGTGCGCCACGAAGGGGCGCAGAGCCGGGTAATAAAGGTGGGGGAGCTGTGGCGTTTGATACAGGGCAGCCGGTCAAACATGGATGGCTGCGTCGGGCTGGCAGGTCAGCCCCGCCAGCTGTTACTCTGGCATCCCGGTATGGCGTGCCAGCTCAGTGCTTGGCTAAAGTACGGCGCCCTGCAGCCACTGCAGTAATTAACGTGGTGGGTCACAGCCACACGTGTGCCGGCTGTTGGCAGTGTGCGGCCCCCCCCCCCCAGGAACGCTGCCACTGACTGAGGGGAGGGGGCTGACAGCTGGTCTACCTCCCCAAAGCTGTCAGGCGGGCACCAGCTCACAACTGAGCCTGCTTCCCCGCCCCCCCGCCTCAAATTCTCCAACTCACCCCACACCTCACTGGCGCCCTCTTTGGCAGCACAGCTGAGTGTCGACCTCTGCCCAGCCTCCCTGCGCTGCACCCCAGAACTCAGTGCAGTGGCCACACCCCCTCTTGCACTTCCCATGCTCTGATGGGGGCAGAGCAGGCTTGCATGGGCCAGCCCCACACGGCGCTCCGATGCCAGGGGTATTTTCCCAGCAGCAATCGCACAGGGAGGCAGCATCTTACCCAAGGGCTGTTCCGCGCTTGGGAACTGATTAGCAGCACCCTGGGACATGGCCAAAGAGTGTCTGCTGCCTGGTAGCATAATGTAACAAACAAGGCTGAGCCCTGGACACTTTCCACAGGGAAATAAAACTTTATTGGCTGGCATTTCTGCCACTTCCCCAGCCTTCCACACCAGAGAAATTACATCCCAGGAACAGCAGCTGCTTTCAACAAATCAGCAACATTCCAATCCAGGCAATATTAAATAGCGCAGCTTAACAGTGACACAATAAATAACAATGGCTTGGCATAAATAATAATAATAATTAGGTCTTATCGCACACTCACCAGAATTCACAATAAATGGAGCTTAAATAAATAGATTATCGCCTGTAGCTTGGAGGGATGGGGAGAGAGAGCGCCCCCTAGCCACGTTCAAAAGCAACAACAGCAGCTGCTGCAAAAGAAATGGCCCTGTCTTGGGTCCAGCTGGACGCTGGGCTGGCCCGATGTGTGGCCACTTGCTTCGCTCGTTACAAGCCACAGGGGTTGCTTTTCAAGGGCATTTTGATGCTCAGGAGGGACTATAAGCACTGCCCAGCGCCAGCATGGCCAGAACACCTCACTGATGTCCTACTTGGCGGGCCCGATTTCCAATGCAAGACTTCAGGCTGTGGCTAGTGTGAGACAGGCCAAGGGGGTTGGATCTGGCTCAGTGTTTTGCCAAAGAAAATGTTTCTCGGTGGAGGAGGCCTAGCGCCACAGCATTCCCTCCTCGCGGTTACAAGGGCACGAGCACCTCCATTTCTGGGGACAGCATCTCTCATCAAATAGAAATAAATAAATAACCAATAAATACACAGAACAAATCAGCGTCATGGCTGGCTGGCCCCGACCCCTTTCGGCCCAGCTGGGGGCCATCTGGGCTGGACGCAGCCTTGTCCTAGCCCATGGTTCCCTGCGTTGCAGCGTCAAGGACGGCTGCAGGGGGCTGCAGGTCTCCCAAGGGGCTGGGAATGCGCAGAGTACAGGCAGGCTGGGCTCCAGGGCAGGGATGATCGCCCCACGTCACAGCTTGCTGCCCAGCCAACGTGCTTGGGTTTGATAGGAAAGTACATGCGAGTCCCCGGCCCAGCAAGCATCGTAAGGCTGCAGAGTGAAGCAGCAAGGACAATGCTAGTCAGTACGCACTGCTTCCTGCAGGGCAGAGTTAAGGATATGGAGGCAACCCCCGCTTGGCCAGTGCTTCACTGTGCAGCCTTTCCTGCCACATTTTTCTGGCTGGAATTTCATATGTTTTGGGGGGTTTTTGTAAAGAAAAATGTGGACACAAAGAAGAGCTCTGGCCTGCTCTCTGCTAGAGAGCACCCAGAGGCAGTGCCCGGCACAATGTGTGCAATCAGCAAGGAAGACGTGCTTGCCTAGCTCCATATGACCCCTCCTCCTCCCATCACATGCATCTTCTAGCTACCGCGGGGAAGGAGGCAGGGCCAGCTAGGCATGAGGTCTGTAATAAACACAAGAACATTAGAATGAGCCCTCCAACAGGCTACTGGCCTGTGGCTACTGCCAGTTGCTTCAGAGGCAGGAATACATTCCCTCTCACCTCCCAAGAGATGCACCTAATTGTGCAAAACTCTAGCCAGGAGGAAATTCCTTCCTGACCCCTCTAGCTGACAGTCAGGTGGTGCCCTGAAGCATGAGGATTCACAGCTCTTTTCATTGCATTTCCAGCTTGCAAAGCACCTGCAGCTCAACCTTGGCAGCTGACGGTTTGGATTTCAGGGTCACAAGGTGGCAGGCTGAAATCCAAATCCCAGGACAGCTAGCTGGTTGGACGGGTCTCGCTAGGGACAGGGAAACGGTTCCATAGGGCCTACAATTGAAATAAATAGTAAGTGCTTTAAAACAAACATACTGGTCGGTGTGACACGGTCACACTACGGGTCTAGGGTTAACACGCTGGAAACCAGCTGGCTCCACGGGAGCTCGGCTGCTCCAGCACCTGTCACGTGCTCAGCCGCTGGACCTGGGGAGGACACAGGTGCAGCCGACTGGCACCTTGATGTACTCCACCTCGAAGGTAAAGGTCCCAGGGCTGGCATTGTGCGGGCACGGCTTGCGGCGAAGCACCATCATGGTCTGGTGCATGAGCACAGAGTTGAGGGAGGACGTCTCCCGGCCCGTCTTGACGTCGATGCAGCCTCTGCACAGGCACTCGGCGAAGGCCAGCTTCTGCGGGTAGCGGTTCTCGTCCTCGTCAATGCTGCAGGAGAGGAGAAGGGTTACGCCATGCTCTGGGCAAGGCAGAGCCAATGCAACCCCATCCCCCGCTGGCAGCAGCCTCCCTGGCTGCCTTGCCATGCTCTGAGCTCAGCTGGCACCTTAACGGGGAGCCAGAAGCGTGAACTACCCCTTCCTGTGTGACAGGAGCTGGTCACCCTCCATCCCCCATTTACATCAGTGAGAGCAACAGGGGTTCTGTTCTGTGATTCTCTTGCAGCGATTTAACAGCTGGGGAGACTTGCTCCAGGGCCACAATGGACTTTTTCTCTCAGAGATCCCCTGTGTCTCTCTCTCTGGACCGGGGGTTCCTACGACTCCCCCGGGGTCCCAGGCGACCACAGATCAGTCGTTCCTTAGCAACTCTCCGTTCCCTTGTGGCTCCCGGGCTGGGGAGGAGCGGGATTGGAGTGTTTTGCTCCTGTTTTGTGCGGGTGAGAACCCACCACCCTTGTTCTGCCAAGGGAACCCTTTCCACCTATCAGCCCTACTGGGGATTTTCATACGGAGGCGGTTGGTCTTCGAATGAAAAGGACCAGCGACAGCCATGCGCAGACGGCATCCGGTGCGTTCGTGGGGCTGTGAGAACCCGAGCGAGGGACAGCTAGCGTCAGCCCATTCCCCAAGAGAGGAAACTGAGGCATGGCCAGGGGAAGAGGTGTGCCCAAGGTCACGCTGGGTGGAGGGGTCAGGAGCTGAGATCACTAGCCCGCACGACCCCTACTCAAGCCCGCACGGCACAGAAAGCTGCCAGGTATCACTGTCGAAGGTTCCTCCCCATGCAAACCCTGCCCAGCCAGGGGTGGCCCATGCCTACCGGTATCTCCAGGGAGAGAGGGAGCGCTCGTTGGGCTCGCTGTTGACGGTAGCCTGGAGCTGCAGAGCCGGGCACCCATCTACTTGGCGCTTGCGTCTCTGGCCTCCTTCCTGCTGCATCTTTTCCAGGTGTGGCACCAGCTGCACGGGGGCGTATCGGTCCCACTTCATGGTCCTGCTCACAAAGTGGGTGGGCAGCTCCCCGGCCTGCAGCTGCTCCTGGCTGAAGCAGTGGTGGTGGTGGTGGCGCTGGTGATCCTTTGCCCGCTTCTGGGCTTGGCCGGCCGACAGCGAGAGCAGGAGCAGGGCGCACAGCACCCCCTGATGGAAAGAGATGGGGGAAGATAAGGGCATGTAGCCGAGCAGCCTTCCCAGGAGGGACGTCCCGCAACAGCCCCGGGGAACACCTCCAGAAACCGCACTCCCCTCTGCAATCATTGCCGGCTTCCCCATGAGCCTGACTCTGGGGGCAATACAGTCCCATCCCCCCAGGCCCGGAGAACGGTCCCAGCTGCCATTACCTTTTATCTACACACAGAGATACACACTGGACTGTGCATATTCCCCCAGGCCTATACAAACATACAGCGTGTAGGTGTATACACCCCCTCCCCACACAAACATGCAGCTTCTATATGTACCCACACACCTCTACACATAGTGTGTGTATGTATATGTACCCACACTGCTCTACACAAACATAGTGTGTACATATGTACACCCCCCCGCCATACACACACACAGCTTCTATATGTACACCCACTGCTCTACACAAACATAGTGTATATATGTACACACACCCCGCCATACACACACACAGCTTCTGTATGTACACCCACTGCTCTACACAAACATAGTGTATATATGTACACCCCCCGCCATACACACACACAGCTTCTGTATGTACACCCACTGCTCTACACAAACATAGTGTCTATATGTACACACACAGCTTCTGTATGTACCCACACCGTGTATATCTAGGTACACACACACTTCTACACAACCCTACAGTGTGAGCATAGCCTGCTATGTACCCACCCACCCACGCTAATTCTGCTTAACTCCTGACCCTCTTTGCCACTCAGCCTTCCTGGCCCCTGCCTCGCTCACAGCGTGCCAGGAGAGCCGCAGTGGCATCGGTGCCAAGCCAGCCCAGGCACTGCCAATCCCTTGGCTAAGCGCTGGCAGAGGCAACCGCCTTACCACGCTGGCTGAAGCCATGGAGGAGTGGGAAGACCAAGTGGCTTGAAGCAGGTGATGCGTCCTCAGGCTGGGGAGCGTCTTCTCTCTGCTGTGGCTCTCCCTAGGCCGGCTGCTCCTGCCCTCAGGGGTGGTAGGTAGTGACAGGTGTTCTCTGGCCAGGTCTCTTGCTGCCTGAGTTTATATAGTGACCCGTGGAGGTGATGTACACACACCTGGAAACTCCAAACACTCAGCCCCGCTTCCTCCTCCCATTTCACCTCGGCTACTTCCTCTTGGGCAGGAGCAGGATAGCAGCTAATTGATTGTAAGAGTCTTTTCCTTTATTCTGCAATCTGTTAATCATTGGCTCAGCACTTAAGGGGCGAGGTGGCCCAGGGCAGGGAACTGGGGTAACGGGGGTGGGGGGGGGGTGGGGGAGTCCTTTTTACAGGCTCTCACCTCACTGCTAGTCCCCACATGTGGCTCTTTCACCTCCCTCTGGAGCTTGACCCGGGGACCATGTGTTTGATTCGGGAGGCAGAGGACGATACGCCCCTGCTGAGCGTGCGGGGGGTGGGTGTGTCCCATGGCTCATTCCCCCCCGGCTTTGGAGACGGCCACTTGGGACTAGCAGTCTGACTCTCTGCTAGGACTGGTGGGCGCCCAGAGCAGAGGGGTCTGGGTTTGTGTGGGCGGGGGCCTGGTTGGGTGGCACATTTGCCTCAAGGATGAGATGATGCAGGATCTGCTCTTCTTCCAGCTCTCCAGGAAGAGACCTGCCCGAGGGGAACCCACTTGGCATTACAAAGTCAGCAATGGCTCCTTTGCACGCCCCTTTGCGTCAGGCCTGCCTGCTCATGCCCAGCTGTAATCCATCCCTGGGGCAACACTCTCAGCCGCCCGGTAGGCGTCAGAGTTGGCAAAGGGAGCCAGTCAGCTAATGCCGCTGTACAGGCCTCATCCGGGACGTTCAAAGCATTGCACAGCTGGGGAAACTGAGGCACAGAGCAGTGACTTGTCCAAGGTCACCTGGCAAGTCAGTGGCAGAGGCTCGGCAGCTGCCAAGGCCCAGGGTGGGACAAAGACCCAACGTGCAGGAAGGGTCAAAACCCTCACAGGACTGGCGGACCCAGGTTCCCGCTAACCTGAACCTTGCATTGCTGCAGCCAGGCTGCCCCACGACGGAGGCCGTTGAAAGCGCGTGGGGAGGTCGACATTCCCCACTGCAGGCGGGCGGCCACGCGAGAGACAAGGTAGGGGGTGGGGCGCTGCCACACACCTCAAAGGAGCCCTTAACCTGTGGCTGGACCAGGCCCCATCTCTTCAGTGAAGCCCCCTCCCCAAAGATAATGCATTGAGGCCTGAGCACGGGCACAGGCGGCGTTGGACACGTGTGGGATGGCTGGGCTAGGGAGATGCCGGAGAGATGGGGTGTCTCCCCCCCCCAGAGCAGCCGGGGAAGGGTTAACATGCAGCCCAGCCACAACTGGGTGAAACGTCAACCCGCAAAGCAGGCTCTGAACTTTCAGCTGGAGGATCACGGGTTCCCTGCAAACCGGCCTTACCAGGCGCCGCTGACAGCCGGCTCCTTGCTACCGTGCGCTGGAGTCACTCGCACACCGCGGCTGTCACATGCTCCCGCCCGCTTGGCCCTGGCTTGAGGGAAAACCCCCACGCCGCATTGCAGCTCGCTGGGCCGCGCTGGATTGAGGGAAAACCCCGGCATGGCAACTGCAGCTCGCTGGGACCGGCCCCGATGTCACTGACGGCTGGGAGGCAAGCTGGCCTGGAGCCTCGCTGAGCGGCTGAGCCCGGCCCCCTGCTCCCCTGCGTGGTGACGGGGCGGTACTCGGCAGGAGCCCCAAGGCCATGTGCTGCCCGGAGACCAGGGCTGGGCAACCGGGGTTTCCAGGTACCAGCCCAGCACCCGTGAGTTCAGACCAGGAGGGAGCAGTCCCTTGCCCTTGTGCCCACCGGGGCCACGCGCTGCCAGGGGAGACGCAGATCTCTCTGGCAGCAGCTGGTGTGTTCAGCACAGGCCTGGGGCTCTCTGCGCACCCCTGCGCGTTTGACTGCTGGGCTGTCCTGCTCTGGGCGGGCACGGGGTCAGGGCTGCATATTGAAACGCAGCATTCGGCATCGGGAGCAGTGAGGCATGACCCCCATGCCCTCCCTCGGCGACTCCTAATGCCCCTCTCGCGGTCTCCCCTCCAGGCAGCACCAACCCCCAGTTCCATGGCTGGGGGGGGCCGCGGGGGTGGAGGCAGCGCTAGCAGGGGAAGGTGCGGGCGGTCACCCTTCTGTCCAGGTCCTCCCACGACCCCATTTCTCAGACCCTAAACTCTCTGGGGCCAAGTCTGTGGCTTGGTTTGTACTGCCCCCTCCCCCGGCTGCTGTGTCCCTATGACTCTTCCCTTATCCCCGAGCTGGGCTGAGACAGCCGGACTATCTCCAGCCCCCGAGCAGAGCCGAGATCCAGCCCCTGGCGTTGGAGAAGATGGGAAAGCAGCCTAGGAGCCATTGCAAAGCACCGCCCAGCACCTTCATGGCCACCGCTCCCTGGGGGCCCCTGACTGCTGTTCCCCCCCTGCGTCCCAGGCTTTCCCTTTCCACCCCCCCCTTTCCATTCAGAGTGATGGGGGGGCAACTCTCATGAACCTGCCCGCTGAGCAGGTGAGACCCCCCTCCCCCAGCTGCTTGATGCCGAATGGAGTCGGTGCTTCCCAGAGAGAGTTGCCAGCCCTGGCTGCCAGCAGGGAAGGGGCCTGCACCCGGTCTCTGCCCACTCAATGCTGTGCATGCAGGTGAATTGTTTACAGGAACCCAGAAAATAACTGCAGGGGCCCCAGGCTGGGAGAGAGGCAGCAGCTAGCCACAGGAGGGTGCAGGGCATAAGCCCCGGCGCCTCCAGCTGGCAGCAGCGTCAGGCTCAATGGGCAGAGAGCGGGCCCTTCGCCCACGTCCCAGCGGCACGGAGCCGGAGGCCACGCTCCCCTCGCGTCAGAGCCGGCGCTGACGTCCCGTAAGAAAAGGCGCATTCCTGGGTGGCTGCTGAGCTTGGGAGCTGAAGCAAGGCGAAGAAATCCCAAGTTGGGTAAGACTGGAAAGGGCTGACGGGTGACACCTTTCACCCACGCACATGTGAAAGGCCGGCCTGGCGGGAGCCTCGGGGGAGTGGGTTTGAGAGAGGCTGCAGCGGCGGGCGCTGATGGGCCAGGGACCCATGTGCTGGGCGTCTAGCAGGGCCTGCATCTGAGCAAACAAGTCACTGCCTTGCCCCCCCACCTCGGGGCCAGGGGAACACACCTCGGGGCCAGGGGCAGACACACCTCCACAGGCACGAGGCCCCGGCCCTCTGACAAGGCTCAGTGCAGACATGAAACAAACGCAGCATGGAAAGAATGCGAAACTCGCCTTTGAGGCGGCCGCCAGCCCAGGGACTTCCTGGCTGACATGCCCTGGTGCAGGAGGCTGGAGCCAGCCAATCCAGGCGTTACATGTCTAACGCGGCCTGAAGGGGCACCAGGGGAAGATAAGGGAGTTTTGTGGGCAGGAGAGGCGGGGCTCGGAGATTGGGATCTCACCTAATGTAGGAGCAGAGGTTTTCAAAGTCTTTCTGCTGCCGGGAAGCGAGGGCAGGGGGTGGAGAACCAGGCTGAGGCCACCCCGTCTGCAGCTCTCTGACAGGGGGGCAGCACCGCGTGGGCTGCTCCCTGAGCCGTAGCTGGCCCTGGCTGGATTCACTCACTGGGCGCAATAGAGACAAGACCTAACCCTGGCTTTAAAGGGCTGGGGCTACACCAAGGAGCGAGCGCCGTGGGAGAGACCCAGCAAGGGTTTGGCTCCCCTAGGAGCCCCAGGAGTTTCAGGCCTAGCGTCAGTAGACTCAGGCTGTTCAGACACGAGGCCTCTGGGCCAAGGGCCACCCCAGGGAGCCGGCCACTCCTGAACAGGGGGTGGAGCTGCTCTTTGTCCCAACCCCCTTTCAGGAGCTGATACCCAAACAAGCATCTCCCACCTTTCTGGGGGAGGGGGTTTGCTGTCCCCTCTGCTCTCCGAGCCTCGCTCCCAGGCAGTTCAGAGCAAAGGGCCCATATCTGCACCCCGACTAAGGGACTCGCTAACCTTCGCCCGGCTGGTGTGCAGCTGCTCACTTCTCTGCACTCTGGCAACGCAACGCCCCCACCCCCCGGTCACGGACGACTGCACCGTTAGCCTCCATTTCTTACCGCCATTAAATGCGATCTGGGGGAGAGAGACTCTGCAGACCTGGCGTTCCTGTTCCAGCTCTGGGCGGAGGGGAAGGGCATTGATTAGAAGAATGTGCGCTCACGTTTCTGAAACGCCATGGGATCAAGGGCTAGAAAGCGTTAGCTAGTATTATTGACGTGCGCATAGAATCAAGCTGACTTTGAGAAACTAAAGCTGGTCCCCTCGGAGGCCTATCCGGGGGATAGGCTGGATTGCCAGGCCTTCAGGAGGGGACAGATCCCAGGAGACAGGCAGCGGCGAGCAAATGAAAATGAGCCTCTTTAAACACACTTAGTACTAACTGAAAGTGCCTCTAAACTGCAGCGGCCCCAGCAGAGAGCTATTTAGCAGCAATTTCATGTAACAAAGCTGGGGTACCCCCTTACCGGGCCTTTCACTTGGGAATGTCAAGCCCAAATAGCCATCTACCTTGTGCCGCCAGCATGCTCCATTTTGCAAAGAGCGAACGGGTTTTGTACTTAGCCCTTTTTAAACCAGCAGGTTCATGACCTCTAAATAAGTGGCCCTTGGACAGGTCACTGCTGACCCAAGCCAGACTGCTTCTGTCCCCAGGAGACGGCAAGGTTTCAGCAGCTAATGTCTGTCAGAAATATGCACTCCCTCCCCTAGGTTAGGAAAGTCAAGGGAGAGCAATACTACTGGAAGTTTAAGAATGTGGCAGTTGCTATGGGGAAGAGGTCATTGGTCCAGCAAGCCTGGCCTCCCAGCGATGGCTGAAGCTACAGGGAAAGGTGCAGCCCCATGCCTTTAACACCGGTCACCACCAGCTTCGGGAACATGCTCCCGTCCCAGTGGCACTACCAGCCAAGATACCCAAGCAGCAAATCAGGCCTTTTCTTTTTGGCAAGGTCCACTTTTTTTTTTGGCCTTCAAACACCAAGGCAAAAATCTTTTTATCGGGCAGTGAATGAAACGAATCTAAGAGCAGCCAGTCAAACCCGAACTGCCAGCAGATTTTGGGAAGAGCCACTTGGGCTGTGCCCATCTCCTCAGTCCAACGTAGCCCGAGTGGCATCCCCAGACTCTCTAACGTAGGGCTAGGGAAGGCGGGAAAACCAGGAGTTGATTCCAGAAGGCTGGTGTCTCCCCCCGCTATGACTATAGTTGTTATTGTCACTAGTACAAGTGCTGTGTGTCAGGTGAAAGTGGCAGACACGCAGGAGACTCTCGCTTCCCAGCTGAAGGGCTATCCAGCGATTGAAATATTGCTCCTGGCCTGTGTTCTTTTGGGTCTGTTTGCTGCTGAGCTCGGAGTTTCATCTCACAATGAAACCTAGGTATCGCTGTACTAGGGCCTTGGATTTAAAGGCCCCTCACCCTTTGACTTGCCATTAGATCACAGCTCATCACCAGGGAGCCTAGTTGTCTGAGAGAACAAAATTCTCCAATAAAAGCCATAGAACTCCATGTCCCCCCAGAATTAAAATGAAACACTGAACTTTTATAGAGAGGTAGCAGTTCAATACCTTTTTATTGACAGTTATTGGAGCCTCCATTATCCGGCTCTCTGTATTAACTGAACCACCAGCCACCTGGAGCTGACAGTGGCAGGCCTCGGGCGGTCAGCCCCACCCCTGTCAGAGCCGGGCAGCTGGTGGTTTGGTTAATACGGAGAGACCAATAATGGAAGCTCGGATAAATGGGGTTCTAGGGTATGTTTTTCATAAAATGTAAAAATAAAAAATTCTCTGTAAAAACGCAAATTCTGCCTTTTTCGTTGGCAAATGCATTTCTAGAATCCCTGCTCATCACTACAAGTAGTGGTGGTTTCTCCCTTGTCTGACGTCCTTCACCCCTTACTTGATCGTGCAGCAAACACTGATGATGCTAAAAGTCTGTGACATCAAATTAGCTCTCAAAGTAGTACAGCAGGGTCAGGAGAGGAAGCACAATCTGGTGGTTAAAGGACCGGCCAAAGCACCATGAGTTCTGGGATCCACTCAAAGCTCTACCACTGATTTGCTGTGTGAACTTGGGGATGTCACTTCGTGCCCGTGCCTCAGTTTTCCCATATGAAAAATGGGGATAATGCTACCTTCCTGATGGGAGTTCTGCAAGGGTTAAACAATACAGTTGATCTTCAATGGAAGTTCTGTCTGGAGCCCAGCATTTATAAGGCACTACGAGCCTCCAGAAACAGCTCTGGAGCACAAGTTGTGCCACGACTAGGACGTTAACGCTAACATTAAGCAGCAGCCCAGCTGTGACAGGAGCTCACATTCAAACAAACCTTAGAAGCAGCAATGCCAGCGTTGGAAGATTAAATGGCTCTTTGTCACTTGACCGCACTATACTACGCGGGGAAGTCAACCTGGCTGAAGAGCTTACAGACAGAGGGAAGAAATACCCAAAGAGACGAGGGCAGGTGCCCAGAGACCACGGTGAGGGGTCCACCCTGGGATCGTTAAGAGAACAAAATAGATAGGAAGAACTGTTTATCAAAATACTTTATTTTCAGGGAGACCCCTCAAAAAAAGACCCTCCTCAGACAGACATCCCAACAATACCTTTGCTTTTTTTTTTTTTTAAATCAACTAAAACAATCTGATGCTTAAAATAAAAGACAGGTCATAGTTCCCAATCAGACTTTAGTCAAGAATATATATATATTTGTTTTGTTCCTGGGGGAGGGAGGGGCAGGGGAGAGAAGATGATGTTGCCAGTAGTTCACAGCGGTTTTCGGTTCTCTCGTTACACAGTATATAGAACTGCATTGCTGAAGACACTCAACACACAGCAAGGCTAACTAGAAGAATACAACTTATGGCTAGCAAAGAGGGAAGGGACGGGCAGAGAGAAAGAGAGAGAAAGTGAAAGTATCCGACAGGGCTGGAATTTGGAGTCCTCTGTGCATAATTTACAGGGAAAACGTGGCGGTGTGGGCCTCCATCTTGGTGCCGGCTCGGTCTGTCTTGCATGGCTGATGCAGAGAGGGGATTATCGCCCGACTCTCCACCATACGGGTTAGGAGCCAGAGTGAGTCGTCTCGTCTGTGGGATTTTTCAGCTGACAAACTTTTTTTTTTTTTTTTTTTTTAATTTTTAAAAAGAATTGCAGCCAAAATCAGGCAGAACTGCAAAATCCAGAGTGGCCGCTTGTATACTATTTATAAAAACATGGAAGAGTCTCGAATCCAGGTGGAGACAGAGCTCTGCACATATTGGACTATACTTTCCCAGGGATTTTGGCCCGTTTACGGGCAATGGCGTCTTCCACGGCTTTCAGCTGCTTCAGGAGCTCCTCCCGCCGCGACAGCGTGCTGGACTTGCCCGATTTCGCACTTGCAGCTGTTGGGCTTGGCTCGGTTGCTTTGCCTGGTACACTTGTGACTTTGCTGGAACTCTTGGACTGGGGCGACAGCTGGCGTTTCCTATAGGGTGGGGGAGAGAAAAAGCCAGAATGCGGTAAGAGGGGATTGATGGGTAACAGAGGGGGCTCCCCCATCCTGCATGGGCAGCTCCGAGATCAAGTGGTTTTCGAACAGCATGGCACATTTTCCCAATGCTGCAGAAACATTAAAGAAGCAATCAGGTTTTCGCTGGAGGAAGTTGCTCCACTGCTTTAAAGGCTGGCTGAAATGAATGAGTTTTAGGATTCAAGTGGCAAGCCAGCCGAAAAGTACCTGAGGAACGGTGGAGTTTAAACCCACCACCCTCATGACTTTTCCTGCAGTAGCAACCCAGAGGCCTAGGTCAGCACTCCAGCCTGCTAGGAGCAGAACACACACAGGAAGACATGGTCCCTCCCCCAAGGAGTTTACAAGCTGCTTTGAGATAAGGGTCAACAAATGACTGTACCAAACAAAAGGGGGAGGGAGGAGATGGGGGAAAATCACATGGTTAAATACTGCACAGCTTGATGGCTCCAAAGAATCCCCATGCTGAATGAACTCAGCTGCCCCACCTAATCATCCACGCTGCCTGGCTTTTTCCAGGGACTGGCAGAGGTGGAGTTCAAAGAGGCGAGTCACACTCTTTACGGACTGCACTCCACCTCCCTCCCTGCTCCCACCTACTCGGGGCCACAAAAATCCAGAGGAAACCCCCGGCCATTAGGTAAGGCAGTGATGACAGACAGAAGCCAGGAAATGCTGTCACCTGTCCCACGCCCCCCCTTGCAGGGATTGCCGAACAGTGTATATAGTCCTTGGAATTGCACAACGGGCACATGACTGCAGTGCCCAAGCTCAGCCGGTCACACGCCAAGGGTGCAATTTGAGCCTCACCTCCCTCTTTCTGGCAGCTGTCATGTGGGGTCACACTAGTGCCACTTTGTGTAGCTGCTTCTGGCAATCTGACAGCAGCATGTCACATTACAGACACAGCCTGGTAATCCGTCTCCTTAAACCGAGCAACTCCTCACTTGAAGCCCTTTGATATTAATCCCTGAGTAAGAAGCAGGCTTTTCAAACGTGAACTGAAAAGCATTTCAAACCTCAAACCCAAGTTCCGGGAGAGCTCTGCCTGACTGTCCTTTACTCCCTGGCCAGTTCCTGAGCTCAGGGTTCTTGTGATTCCCTGGCCCAGCTGATAGTGTTACTAACCCATCAAACAAGAGCAGGTGGAAGAGGGTTAGGAGCTAGCGATGCCAGCTCCAGACAAAGCAGGTACCAATGCTCAGCTTTGCCGCTACAGCTTAGAAATAGAACCTCCTGGCCACAGCAGTCGCCAGTTAAGGAGGAAGGCTGGGCTTGTGGTTAATGCGCAGGACTGAGCAGTGAGAGACCTGGGTCTATTTCAGGCTCTGTCCCACTTGGCAAGCTTCGATTTCTCTGTGCCTTGGTGTCCCGACTGGCGAAGACACCACGGCCCAGGAAGGCCAGGCGTGGGACAAGGCTGGCTGAATGTCCGCAGAGATCTCGGAGGGAAGTGCTAGAGGAACGCAAAGCAGTGTTACCTGGCTCCTACCAGCATCGAGTTGGACAGAGGCCATCTCAGCTGTACCAGGGGTAGCACTCCCTATTTCGCTGAGCTAAGGCAATGAGCCCCCTGGTACCGCATCTCGGGCTCTGCTCGGCAACGAAGGTGGCGTTTGCTCTGCACTGTTTCAGTTGAGAGACTACAGGAAGGAGAACAAGCTGGCACCAGAGCCCAAGGCCCGGACAGGCGTAGATGGAATCGGGGTCATTCACTCTAACTCCAACCAGAAGCCACATCTTGGCAGCCTACTCTGTTCTTTAAGTGGCTCAGCTTGTGCGAGATTAGCCAAGAGACATGGAATGTGCACACTGGCCAGGAGAGACGAGAGGTCACACCCAGCACCTGTAGCTAGGACTGACCCCACAATGGGACAGCTGGTGCCGGGAGCCCACTGGCTTCCACGCAATCTGACTCCGCCCCGCAAACTCCACCGGCTGCAGTGCACACTGAAGTAGTTGTATAGAGTTATGATCGTCACTGCTAGTACTTTGCATTTCCAGAGCACCTTTTATCCAAGGATCTCAATGTGCACTACAAATAGCTTCCTTGAGAGGTCCGAATTAAACCCATTTCAGAGGCAGGGAAACTGAGCCACAGGGGTGAAGCAACTGGTGTCAGGGCAGTAGCAGAGAATTCCTTGCTTGTCGGTACTACCTTAAGCCACTCTATCGTCCAATTACATCCCCATCCTCCCAGTTTTCTTTAACAGTGAGGCTCTTGCTTCTCTCTCCGGTGAGACTGCTAGAGAAGGGAAAGAGAGGTCTCCCTCCATAGGTCTGAGGCCAAACAGCTCTTTCCCTAGCCAACAAGCCAAGGCTTTTGCTCTTCTGCAAACCATGCTGGCCAAGAGATAAGTCACAGGTGGGAGCTGATGGCAGGATACACACTGACCTGTCTGTCTGAGCAGGAGATGGTTTAGGGTTCTGGCCTCTCTGCCGATCTTGTTTGGGTGAAGAGATTCTCCCAGCAGGTTTCCTATCACGAGGACCTATTGCAGAATGTAAAGACAAAAGGTTTTAGCCCTCACATGACCCATGGAGTGTTACCAAAGCGCACAGCACCGCTTCGCCATTTTAAACAGAGCCTTTCCCTAGACGGGCTCGGCTGCATCAGGGAACGGAAGGGTCCAGCTGCAACTCCCTCAGCTCTGCAAAGAGACACGGCACTTGTGAGGAATAAGAGTAACCTAGGAGCGTGTGATGCACAAAGCTTTGCCCTCTCGCCCTCCGCCGGGAACTGCAGCGAGCGCTATGCCCTGTGCCTTCCAGACTGAGATCCTTCCATTGGCTTGCAAGCCCCTGGGACATCTTTATGTTTGCCTGTGAACGGCATGCATGCCTACGGTGCTATATACAAATGAATCGTGAGGAGAGGTGAAGCAACACAGTTTTGTTGTACTCAGGCAGCACGTTCGGTGCATTCTCCTTCGCGGGCCGTCAGGCACTGGGAGGGTTAGAACAGCAGTACTTATTAGCCTGACATTCCCACGTCCATCCAGCAATCCAAGAACTAGGCTAAAACGGCTGTCTTTGCTTCACAGCTGGCTGGAGGCATGAATATCTGCTCTAGCTGCATTGTCTCACTGAGTCCTAGTGATCTTCAATCTAGCCAAATCCTCCAAGCCACCTTTTCAGTAGTGGGATGGGACAGGGTTATTAGCACTAAGGATTTTTGCTGGCTCCAAGGCACAGCCAACGTAATATGCCTACGGTGAGAGATCAGGGAAAACATCATCACGTGTCACAGCCTGCTTCTGTAAAACACTCAAGGCAAAGCTGCAACACCTCCACCATTGCCTGCTTCTTTGTTTTGCATTAGCAACAGCCAAGGCTGAAAGAAAGCAGGGTAACAGCTGGTTATCCGACAGGTTGCAGCTACAGGGCCCTAACCGCTATAAAGGTGCTAATAGACACGTATACGAAGAGTTCGGTTTCAGTGCTAGCAAGTTACAAGAGACAGGAAAGAGACTGGAGCCCTGGTGTATTTTTATTACAGTCCCAGCCTAGATTTTGTCACACACAAGTGGATGGAAGTGAGGGAAGTCTCTGTTTCACAGGAATTAAGCGGGGTTAATACTATGTTCTGGCCCCATAACCTTCTGTGCCCCCCTTTAAAGCATGGGGCAACACCACGAGCGGGGAGAGAGCTGGAGACGTGGCGGTTTCTAAAACCGGCCGACTCAAACAGCCGCATCAGTAACAGGCAGCGAGCGGACGGCAGGCCTGTGTACGATGAACGTTTCCCCAGGACTCCCAGGAGACTAAAGCACGGTACTCCATCCTTGGTCTTCCCTGACAGGAAGTGGGGGATTTTACAGCAAGTAACTGAGGCAAGACCAGGCACCAATAGCCACAAGGTAGCCGGGGAGGCTAGTGCTCTACCCACCCCCGGGGTTCACCTCGCAGTAAAGGAAAGTTCCTCCTCCCCACTATGTTTTGCCAGCGGGAGGGCATGGCAAACACCCGTTTTTATTGGCGAAGACACAGCCCCGGTTTGGAAGGGGGTGTGCCAGTGGTTCATTTCTCCAGCTACTGGAGGCAGATGCACCGATCCCATGGAATCTAACCTGCTGACAGCCCCATGACCAAATGACCTCCCCTAGCAGAGCTGCATTCAGGCCATGCCAGAGAGCATTTACCCTATCGCTGCATCTCTCAGATTCCTCACCTCTGTCAGGTGACAGGTTAACCCGTTTGGCTGGAGGAGAGCCCTGTCTGTCTTTGTCTGCTGGCTCGTATCTCTTCCTGCTTCCTTTGTCAGCCGCCTGAAATGGAAGGAAACAGATGATAGATCCGGATAAATATCTATCCCGTAGGGAGGAAACTGAGGTAGCTGGGCGCATTTCCTTTGTCGTGGGCATCGCAATGCTCCCACGCCAGCGACACACACTGCCTCAGTACTTAAGGAGGTTTCCTTGAAGCAGGCTGGTAAACTGCCTCCCTGCGTACTTGAACAGCAAAGTGATCCCTTGGAGTCACGTGCCATTACAATGAACAGGAACAGCTCTTAGAGGTCAGACTGCGTTTCTGCTAACGGGGCCTTTTACATCGAACCGCAGGAAGAAAAAAGCTGCATTTTGTCCAGTCTCTTTTGGCTTGGCTCAGGATGATGACACGAGTATTAACAAGATCTACAGGGCCATGTTTTTCTCTAGGACATGCCCCAACACAAGGGAGGGGGGAGTCTACCACCACATTATGTGATGCTGCAGGGTCTGTGTCACATTTAGTAAGTCATTTATCGTGTCCCCTTCACCAGAGAGGACCCTAGCTTGCTTAACGAGCTATCCCCTCACACACAACACTCCTCACTGCAGTTGAGGGAGGAGAAGTAGGGGGAACGTTGCAAGCAGAATTCAGGATAGTAGAAAATGACCACTCCAATTGAAACTATCCAGGTCACTTGGGCTACCTCCCTCCTCCAGCATGAAGCACCATGAGGATGAACCACCACATGTGGTCGGGATCTTGACCGTGCTTCTCAGCCAAAGGACGGCTACCTCTAGGAGCACATTTTCTCCAAACGGCATGCTGGGGTATCAGGCCCAGCACTAACTAGGAGGGAGTCGCACCTAATGAGCCACCAACTCCACCTTCTGCAACCCCCAGGACAGTCCTTTGGGGTCTCCACATTCATGCACTGACCCATTTTAATCCCTTTCAGTGATCACTTTTAGAGCCAGCCAGGCTAAGGAGAGCTCATTCCCAAGGCAGGCTCAGCACCCTTACGCAACAAGAGTCAAGCCCATAGAGATCATGCTTCCATTTGGCTGCAGGTTGGCGAGGCTCAGACAGAGGCAGGAGAAGCTGCAGTGAAAAGCACCACATGCGACCCTGCCTAGCTCAGGGGATCTCACGCTGAGATCTCAGGCCAAGGTGCTATATGGCCACAGGCCGAAAGAATGTGGCTCAGGGAAAGCGGGCAACAGCCCCTGATGGGGTAGGAGGAATGTGCCCTAGGGAAGCTTCCGAGACAGCCAGAAGTCAAGACATCGTGTACGCTGCCCAACAGGTTCTGTCATTTGCCCACCTTCCATAATCAGGAGAACTTCAGAAGCAATTGCAGACATACCCAGCAGAGCTCTCCTCAGCAAGAGGGCAGCAAACTCTCCTCCACAGGCCAGAGAGCCTGCAATGGTCCCTTCCTCCCCCCGCTCTGAAAAGCCCACCGAGAGCAGTCACCCCACCTCTCACCTTATTCAACAGCGTCAGTTTGATCTCTTTGTGGGCACTGAATCCCCCCTGCTGAGGCTGGGGCAGCGGGGGCTGCTGGGGTGGGAGCAGCTGCTGCGATTTACTCGCTTGTGTGGGTTTTGTTGATTTCAGGGGCTGGGCAGGCACCTCCCGTTTCCGTTTTTCCTCTTTAACACTGTCCTCTTTTTTCGATTTTCCTGCTGAAACCAGAATCCCAGTGTCAGCGACGCGCAATAAATCCTGCCCTGCCTTTTAAAAAGAGGCTCAAAGGATGGAAGGCGCTGCAGGGACCCATGCTGGTTAGCAAAGCCGACGGCGCCCAGATTAAAACCGGTAGGAAGCCAGAATTCCCCAGGGGAGAATAGTTAACATATCAGCAGACAAGGAATGAGAAGCTCTTGCATCAGACTGTGATGGGGTCTCGAATGAGCAAATGGGGAGTTTGAGAGGAAATAACAGTCCCCCAGGAAGAGAGAGCTGCACTGGCTCGTCATCTCAGGAGGGTGAGAATGAAAACAGGATGGGCAATGGCAGGATGATGGGGGAGTGTGCACCAAAGCGCACACAGGGTTCGTGAGGAAGGGAAGACCCCTTCTCAGACAGGCAGCTGAGCAGACATGGACAATGGCACAGAAATGATGCATAAGTCTTCCCGTTCAAGCTCGTCACCTCTGCCTTCTCAGCACTCGTCCAGGGTGAAGCCTTTGGACTCTCCCAGTCTATATCAAGCCAGAGTTGCTCCCCACACTTTTATCTACCTCCGTGTAATGGGTTCCATGCTGTTTGCCATATCACCAAGTGAGCTCTCTGCAGATCTTGCCCCACCCCGTTCCCTCATTCTCAGGATACCTCTACCTTTCTTCTGCTGGGCTGGGGTCGGGGATCGGGAACTGGCTGAGGACACTGGACTGGCCAGGTCAGCGTACATGTCTTCTGAATCCGCACTGCGTATGGAACTGCTACTGGAGGAGGCACTAGAGACAGAGGAGACGCTGCTCACGCTCAGGGACCTGGAAAACAGACACACACACTCAACCTCTGGCAGCGGAGAACACCGCGAGGCTGTCTAGAATTCACACAAGCGCCTTCTCTCTAACTCCCACACCGCACTGGAGGAGCCGTCACAAGGGCTGCAAAGGGGAGTGGTACTCATGACAAGACGAGAAGGTTGTCTGCATCCCCTGAGGCAGGGATGACATTACCCCCTCAAACGTGTTGTCAGATGCAAGACAACAAAAACCTTCAATGTAATATTATACTCAGAGCCTTGCATGGTGTCAAGTATCATGGGGTAGCCATGTTAGTCTGTATCCACAAAAACAACAAGGAGTCCGGACTCCATGCATCTGAAGGAGTGGATTTTTACCCACGAAAGCTTATGCCCAAATAAATCTGTTATTCTTTAAGGTGCCACTGGACTCCTTGTTATTTTTCTCAGAGACACTTATATAGCTTATTCATCCATAGATATCAATAAAGCAAGAACTAGGGTGAGTTCAGGTCAAGAGTTTCCCCATATCATTCATGCTGCCTGATATACAAGTTGCCTGATACTTATTTACCAAGGAAGCTTTAAAAGACATGGATTCTCCAAGCCAGGGATTCAAGAACTACATCCCAGAGGACACCAAGTTCCCTTTTTGAAGCACCAGAAGACCACAGAGATGGAAAGAACAGCACAGGGGAGGTGGGGTATTGCAGAGGGGAAGATGGCCCACAAGATGGATGCTGTGTGATGACATGTTCCGCACAATTAAAATGCTGGAGAACTACTACTGTATGTTTTTGATGCAGACTTTGTACTTTGCACTGGACCAAATAAAGATAAGATAGTCCCTGATCCCAAACCTTTGATCTATCACAGGGAAATTCAGGGGAGGGCACATCACTTTAAAACAAATCACAAGCTCACAACTCAACAGTACCGTGACAGAAGTGAGTTGTTAAAGGAGGGAGTGATGACCTGGTAACCCAGGAACCCAGAGATAGAATTTCATCTCCAAAGGAGGGTGTGGCTACAGAATTGTGTCAGCAGTCTGTTTTCATTCAGTACATTATTTCCTATGTTCAAAAAGTGCTTTGGTCCTGGAGTATCAGTGGGCAGAGTGCTCTGACCGTGTCATGCACACAAAGTTTTCACACTGCTGGGTAAAGCAGCACGGTAGTAAATATTAAGCCAGCTCTGTTTATGTTTCAGCAGGAATATCAGCACTCACTGTCCATCTCTGCTCTCACACCCTATCTGTGCTGTCTACAGTAAGCGTCGCGAGGCAGGGATCTTACTTGCAAATACCTGTAAAGCAGCAGGCTCATCATTTGGTGCTGTGTAAGTAACAACTGAAAAAGTAGACATTTGAAATCCTAAACATAAACTTTACAGTGGGTTGAGTTAAAAAGAGAGCACCTGAGAGGCAGACGCACCCCTAGCCTCTCATATCAGCCTCTGGAGGGCCTAATGAATCAGACAAACATTTAATAAACATGCTTAAATTCCTGGGGGGAAAAAATGTAGCCATTCAACCTTGTGGCTCTGCAGTGTACAGAGGTGTGAATTGGCTCTGATTTGAATCACATTCTGTTCCATTCTATAAAGGTTTATACACCACACCCATCATACTACCCAAGGGCTTAAGAACTTTAGATAGAAAAAAAAATGGTGCAGCTGCTTACAGGGTTGCAGAAAGACTCTTGTGTATGAACAGGCTTCACAAGTTAATCTAAATATGCTTTTGAAGGGGACTCATTTCAGGACTATCAGAATTTGTTAGTTACTGGGCTTTGTAGGGAGCTAACAGACACAGCACACCCATTCGCGTCAAAGAATTGAATGGTGTCTTGGGGCGAAATGTGTAATGGGAACCATTCTTGCAACCTTATTTGCCATTAACAGCGCAAAGCACCACCACTAGACAGATCTATTAGATGCTTTCTGATCAAGCAGTGCTGACATGCCAGGCATCAACCCTAAAGAGATCCAACAGTGAGATTTAGAGAAAAATTTAGAATAGCAGCATTGTGTAAGATGAATGCCTATTACCGTAGAAAAATAAACACCCTGGAATTTTTATTTACAACAGCAAAGGTAAATGTTCAATTAAGATTTGAAAACAGGGAGAGAAGAGGCTTCAGCCCCAAGTTAGAGTGAAAATGGATAATTCAGGGCACGTTGACGATAATTTCATTATTTCCTAGAATAAGCAACATGGCAGCTGTTAACATTGTTTTCATTTTTCAAAATTTAAGACTCATTTATATACTCCGAGCAAATGAATCTTTCCTTGCACTGCATGCACCTATTTGTAAGGTGGTTGCCTGCAATGTAAACTCTCAAACGTGTCAAGTACAACACTTACACATAATCTGAGTCTGTTAACCTTGATGATAAAGTGTGAAACACAGTGCTTTACCTGGATTTTCTGGACCCAGATGGGGAGGGGGAAACTGAGGCAGATGTCGATCGGGAATGAGATCTGGAGAGAGACCGAGACAAGGACCTAGATCGGGAACTGGAGCCGCTATAGCTACTGGCACTGCCACTGATGCTGCCACTTATAGTCCGCCTGCAACACAGATCAAAAGAACCCATTCTCATCTGATTCTACTCAGCAATAAAGCAGGGTTGCTTTTTGTACATTTGATCAATGGTGAGCAAGAGGCTTCCAATGCAGTTATTTACATACATTGACTGACACTAGATCATACAGCAGAGAATTCTGTTTTGTCAATCAAACAGATTTCCCTGACCTGGCCACGCATCCCCACTTCTGAACAGCAGATATTTCGTGAAAGACTGAATGATGCTGGTTAGAGCCGGACAGAACAGCACCTCTGTCCTGTCCTATTGCAGCAGTAGCGAATGTTTCCTAAAAACAAAGGTGTAAAGTGCACAAGATTGTGGGGCTGGCTTGTAGCGTGAACTATCGAAATATCAAACTCATCTCTTGTTACTTAAAGTTTGGGGTGATGAGCTAATTGGAACCGATCTTCTAAATTATTACATTAGGGACAGTGCATTTCCTTTTCCTTCTGCGAACACTGACACCCATAACAGTCACGTAAGGGGTCACGCAGTGTCTAAGGACTCCTACGGGTAACCTGTTCCAATAAAGGAACCATAACCCACTTTTCTAAGGGGAGAGGAATCCTAGCAACCAAGCTTCAGCTTTAAAGAGAGAAGTAACTCAAACGCTCCAGTACTGTTCTCTAGTCGCCATTGAGGAACAAGGGGAACAGCTCCATTCAAAGCTAAGCATTGACCTAGGAAGCTTGTAATTGAAAGGAAAATAGAATTCTGGCACAGGACTTTATTTGTATGGATTTAAAACACCAGGATCTAAGAAAACTATTGTTTGCCCTCAAAGGACACAGCAATTTAGCTAGGTCTGAGGGAAGTTCCACATTTTTGAAGTCACATTTTCTTCTGGGTTGGCGCAGTAGAAATCTTCTCTTAAATCTATTAAGCATCTGGTGCAGACCAGTACCCAACTCTGCAGCCCCGAGTCCTTCCCTCCCTTTACTTCATTATGGAGCATGACCCTCTGGATTCAATGTAGCTCTGAGCTTCCTTTGCTTCCTCAATGGCTGGACTAATCAATCAGCTGCTCTACAATGTGCGTTTTCCCTATAACATGAGAGTTTCCTGTTGGTGCGATTCAAGGATTCCACCTGCTGTTCTCATTCAACAGGTCTCTAGAGAGATCAGCCTGAGTTTTTTATTGCACGCAAGTAATACGTTCTGCTCCTTTTCGGATTCCCCTGCTATCCCAGGGAACAGATTTCTCCTTTAAGTCAGAGAGAGTTCTTGGTTAATTCCTCAATTAGCAATTACCCGGCTCTTCATTTGTACGCATGATCAAATCCCTCTGCCCAGGTTCTCCTACCTCCTAGGTGGAGTCCTCGTTTGACGCTCCTTCCTTCTTGCCTCTCTATTATCCCCTGGTTTGGCTGGCTCTGGTGCAGCTGTTGCAACTTTAGTCAATGGTGGTGGGACTGGAAGGGCAGCTACTTTCTTCACCGACTTCTCACTGCAAAGTTAAAATGGAGTTTTGATACTCTCGCGTATGATCAAACACCACGGGCACGTAACACGGGGATTTTCAGAAGCAACATATTTCCCACTACTGAAACATTATACAATTCCTGTTACCATGGCCTTTTGGAAAAGTCAACGTAAACCATATTTCACAGAAATATTCTGACACTACAAAGCCCCTTAACGGGGGCAGTTTATTGCATTCTAATATGAAAGATTTTTTAAAGAGATCAGCTATTATATAAACAGTCAGTGTTATGGTGACAACCTACTCCAGCAGTTTACAGTTCCACAAGTTCCTCTTGGAATTAGTTACTTATGATACGCAGGTATCTGAAACAAACATCTTACAAGTTTTGGGTCAGACTTTAAAGTTAGAAACACAGAACTAACTTGTGTGCAAATAACTGATTCACTTACCTGTAGCGGACGTTTGCATGCTAAGGTTGGTGCAAATGTATGCATCCATTTGTGCATGCCTCATTTGGAAACTCTGACCCTAGACTTTTAGTCTTGCATTTTACAGTGTGCAGTGGTATATTACCACAAAAAATAGTGTACTTGTGCATTGCCTTTAAGCTTTTATACTGAAAATACCAAACAGGAAAGGGGTCATTTCAGCACATTTCCAGCATTACTCTTCTTCAGGCCCATGATGAGCCAATCACTTACATAATAGTTGGCTATTGTCCAGCATTCACTCTGATAGTGATGTCACACCCATTATTAACCGGGGTGGAGCTGGCTGGCTGCAAAGGCTGTTAGTTTCTCCCTTTTGCTACCTATTTCATATTCTTATTTTATAACCTGCAGAACACAGATATTAAATATGTGCCCTGTTCCACAGGGAAAAGAAAACGTGTCATTTTAGGCAGCTGGAGGGTTGCAATGCTGTTCAGCAGTAGATGCAATATTACCAGAACAGTACATATAAAGGCATCACACCACATGGGACCCAATCCATAGAAGGCACGTCATGGGCTCAGGAAAGTGAGTAAATACTGAATTAGAAATGGGCTGAAGTAGTCATGTGCCCTGCTGGAGCATTCAGCCCGACCTCCAAGTTGTAACTTTTGGAAAAATGTCCATGTCACCTTTAAAAACAATGATCTCAGTATACAGCAGAGAAACATTCCCCAGGATAACCACGTGTACTATGTTAGTGTGACAGAAATGTGTGAAATATGAAATATAGGCCTATTAAAAAAAAAAGAGCACGAGGGGTGACATAAGCTACTAAATAAATATTTAAGTTTACATAGCTATTGTGCTTGTTAATTCACGCCCAACATTGCAAAACAGACACACCTTAACTGTATACAGCTATATTTCCTCTCGCTAGTTTAATGATATGTGTAATACACACTAGCTTTAGTCACATGCTTTGTATCACGGAAACCCTTCTACAAGAGTGTCATTCAGATTTCGTATCTGTACACACCCAATTTACAAATCAGAGTGTGTGTCCATATGTACCATTTACATATACCCATACGCATCGCTTGGGTACATGAACTATTAATACAGTTGAGGGATTGCTATTTTTGCAACCCTACCCTTATGAGATAATTAAGAGAACACAATTAATCAAAGGCTTAAACCCAAGTGTCAATCGATACAAATAACATTCTGTATTTACAGTTTTCAGTAGGGTGGGTGATTTCAGAACCAAAGATCAGAATCATATCCCGGGACCCTTTAAGGGCCAAGGTAAAACTACAGTTCTAGGGCTTTCCTACACCATCTCTTCCAAGTAGACGAGAAGTCTTACCCTTTTCCAGCAGGTGGTGCAGGCTCCCCTTTAGCTTTCACAAGTGCTTTGTGTGGAGAAGGTGTTGGGGAGGGAGAAGGGGAAGATGAGAAGGATCGTGACCTGGACAGTTTAAAAAAAAAAAAAAAAAAAGATTAGCTCTGGGAGGAAGAGAAGGGGTACATCATTCAACTCAGTCCCTGGGATCGCAGAAAGGTTCTCTCACTTGTGGTCTACAGGCCTTTCAGGTGTGTGGAGTACCCCTCTTCTTATTTGTACCTTCTCCGTCCGTGGGTTAGGTGGCTGTATTGCACTGGCTACTTCTAGTGGGACTAAACTTGTTCTCTGCCCTCCACTCTAGATGGGAGATAGGAATTCTGAGGGAAAACTGGATGTTAGCCCGAAAGTGACTAGCTCTAAGCTATTCCATATTAATGTTTGGGTCCAAGCCCTCTATACTCCATTACAGGCTTCAGGTCCACAGGCAGGTACACCAAATGGGTTTTTATTGAGAGAGAAACTAGAGAGTAGATCATGCTTGCAAGTGTGAATTCTATTTCCAGTCCTACATATTCCTGCTCGGGCCCAGACACTCCAAATGCAATCTACAGTCACTTAGGTAGGAGCAAAAAGACTTTGGGGAAAAAATAGGATGGATCAAGCACTTGCAATTTCCTGAAATGTTAGGGGAACAATCAAGCGGAGTATATCAAAGCCAAGAGAGCCAAGTGCAGAGTTATTTCCTGGACTGGCACTGACAGAGTCAAGTGACTTGCTAGTACCATGGGGTGCTATAACGGACAATGATTGTAGCTGATATGAGTCACCTTACTACCAGGATTGAAAGTCTCTTGCAGCCTAACACTTCCCAGGGCCAAAAGACTAGTTTGTTTACACAACTTTTCCTTCAGATACCAAATGATCTTGGGAATATAGCTGGGAGTTTCATCACTTCCTCACACAGTAGCAGCAGCCACGTTAAACGCGTCAGACTGATTGGTACTGTACAGGATGGCAGTGTTCTGCAACAAACAGAGGGCGAAGCACAGGGGAGGAAAAAGTGAAAAGTGAATTCCCCTTTCCTCCCGCTCTCTCTAGAGCAATTCCTTAATTGGGTGAAGAAGCTGGCTCAAATGACATTCTGCACACTTGTATGTTCAGTTCAATCCACTCTGAGGTTACATACGATTTCAACCCTAAAGAGGCGCTCAGGATGGGAGCAATTCCTCCTACTATTTTCATTCCTGATTTGGGGAACTATCCTCGCCCTCGCTCAGTTTAGGCAATTGGCAAACTAATAAATATGCCGGCATTCTAACAGCACTAAGGCACAGAAGTGTCATTTCAAAATATCAAAACATCTTTAAGACAAATATGCACGGGCTGGTTCCTGTCAAAGACATTAATTCCTCCTCTTTAAAGGGAAATTCGAGTGCAGGATGAAAGAGAATAATAAATAAAATATTAATAATAATACCACCTAGCTCTGATATAGCACTTTTTATCAGTAGATCTCAATGCATTTCACAATCTTTAATGTATTCCTCCTCATAACACCCCTGTAAAGAGCTAATCATTGAAAAACTCAGGGGCCTGATTTTCTAAGCCAGGCATATGCAACTGCAAAATTACCACAACTGGACTGGAAAACCAGATATTTGGATGCACAAATGTACTGACAGACATAACTGGCCATCTGAGTGCACAAATATCTAATCACAGATGCAACCCCAGCAACTGTGTGTGTGCACAATGGGTGTACAGTTGCAAACCCACAGTGCAGAAGAGGCAGACTTTTAAACAGCAAATAAAAAAAATAGTACCCATATATGATGCAGAGTAGGGCTAAATCAGCTTCTCTATTTAAAAACAGTGGGGGGAAAACAGATTTTAAAAATGGTTTATTGTCACTATCATATAAAAAGTTGGTTAATTTAAACAGTAACTAAACCAACTAACATAAAAAAGTTATAGAATCTAGTTAACAACTTTGCAAGACTTTCATTTCCAGGTCTTTTAAACAGTGAAAATGATTCTTTCAGACCTACTGTGTAATGAATGGGAGGTACAGAAAGTATCAGTGGGAAAGAAGCAATAAACAGCAGCATCCACAGAGACAACACCAGGCTCATCCACTGAATGGAGCTATTTGGTGAGAAAATTTTAAACACTGTTTTGAAATAGAGGCAGCACATGGTCTGTAACTATTCCAGTATTTTAGTTCCCAGTAATTATCTTTATATTCTGATCTTGCTGTTTAAGATCATCATTGGTTTGACTATTTTTGTTTCAGATACTGGTTTTGTATCTGCTTTTAATACCTGAGTAACACAAAGAAAAGATTTTAAAACGAAGCACCCTATTTATTTATTTTGGTGAGTAGAGGAAAGTTGCAGCTGTTGCATTAGAAGCCAGAGAAACAGTACCTGGATCTGCTGCCTGAGAAAGAACTGTGTCTGGAAGAGTGACTAGAGTAGGAGCTGTAGGAAGAGGATCTGGAACGAGACCGTGAAGAACCAGAACCAGAATAGGAGGATGAGCGAGAAGACGACCTAGAAGAAAAAGATTAACAATTCATTTTGGGGAAAACAAATTTATCATTTTCAGTGCTTAGTTTCAGGGACTCTCCTGAACATCATTCAAACCTCCCATCCCCATCTTCAAGACCAATCCAGGGGCATATTACCCTATAGATCTATAATCTCTCTCCCTGCACCCCACACCCCCATCATTTCCTCCTTCGATGGAGAGAGCTCTCTTGCCACCACCACACCAGCCATCTGGAACAGGCAGACCACCTTCCTCTGCCTGCGTGACTCTCCATCCCTTTTTGGGAAAAGGCAGCTCAGAATCCAGCTCTTCTATATGGTCTTCAACCATGTCACCACCAGCTTGTTCCCCGGTGGGCCAGGATGGCCTGACCACTGCTGATCTGAGTGGGGGGGGGAGGAATCCAGAGAATGCAGCAGTTCTTAAGACAAAGGTATGTTGGGATTTATCTTACCAGCCTTTTAAACCCGTTTCAGACCCAAATCATATCAGTTTGGCGTGCTGTGTGTATCTCAAGTGCGCTTGAGGTCCTTTTTCTTTTTGGGAACCCAAAGTTCAAGTCTTTAAAGGGAGGCAGGCTCAAGCCTGTGCCCAAACTCTCCCTGATTCAGTACCTGCTTTCTATGGGGCTGCTCTGTCCTCTACGGCTCTGTTCGACCCTGCTCCTGGGCTCCACAGTCTCCATGCTCCCAGCTTTTACCAGACTCTCCTTCAGCCGTGAGAGCACGCCCTGCCTATCGCCAACCCTCCCGCTGCTGCCCCAGGAGTGAGCTAGGTTTGACACCCCCCAGGAACCTTTGCAAGGATTAGTGATTAGAGCCAGCTGAACCTCATTCAAGTTCTAACTTCCTGGGGTAGTCCACTGCCTACAGCTGCTTCTTGGAAGACTTCCCCTTGCTCCCAATGACAGTTCACTGTCGCAACCCACTAAGCTGTAACTAGGGTGACCAATGTCCCGATTTTATAGGGACAATCCCGGTTTTTGGGTCTTTTTCTTATATAGGCTCCTATTACCCCCCACCCCCTGTCCTGATTTTTCACATTTGCTATCTGGTCACCCTAGCTGTAACTCATGTGCCCCACACCAGCATTTACAATTACCAGTGCTCCAAGCCTCTCCTCTCCTGTTACCACTTGCTTGCACCCCATTCCTACTGCTATACAGGTCTAGGAACGGTACATGGGAATATTAAATTGTGCTCTAACAGACCAGCAAGACTCGCAAGTGCCTGTTGAAATGGCTGCTATATTGGACAGGTAACCATATCACAGGGATAATCCAAGGGAGGCTCACGTGTTAGCTCACCCTCCGTCTCCCCTGCTTCCATTTACCTGGAAGAACCAGAGGCAGATGCCGATGACGCAGAGGTTTTCCGGCGTCTGCGCGCACGGCTGGGAGAGGCAGACATTCCAAGTTTCTTCTTAGGTGACTTGGATCGGCGCCATGGGTCCTTCCATTCATCTGCTCTCTTGGACTGAGAGCTGGTGGTTGTAGTTGTCTCCTTTTCCTTCTTTGGTGGCTCAGGCTGACGGCTGGAAAATACACATGTTTTTAACTACCTGGGATTCTCCCACATGTATAAATATCTTCCAAGTGGTAATACAACGTAAAACTTGATGGCAGGGGAGACATTCATTTCTCATGTTCATCTGTTTCACGGCTGCAGCCCCAGGCTCAGTCCGACAGGACTTTTGTACAGCAATTACACAGAACGCAGATCATTTAGGACAGGTATGCAGAGCAGTATTAGGCTTTTGTTCCATCCCTCCATATAGCATTACTGTCCGTTTCCAATGCCACTCTTTGATATACGCTATTTAATGCAAGATGAGTGGTGGACATGGTGATAAACCATGACTTGACCTAGGTTTTCACACTGCGTCCATCACCATATCTGAGCATCTGACCGTGACCCTCTGCATTTATTCCTGAGACTTTGCTGACCACTGCAGGGCCTGTTATTTGTATTTTGATAGCCCTGGCTGGTACTGTTAGGGACTGAGTTGCCATTTTGTTAGGTCTAGTACAGATGCATAATATGAGTCAGTTCTTGCTCCAAAGAGCTTACAATCTAAACCAACAAATCAGAGGACAGAAGAAAGGAGGCATTATCCTCTTTTTACAGATGGGAAATATAGGCGCAAAGGGTATGGCTACGCTGCAATTAAAATCCTGCGGCTGGCCCGTGCCAGCTGACTTGGGCTGACGGAGCTCTGGCTGCAGGGCTGTTTAATTGCATTGTAGACGTCCGGGCTCAGGCTGGAGCTCAGGCTCTAGGACCTACAAGGTGGGAGGGTCCCAGAGTTCTGGCTGCAGCCTGAGTCAGCTGGCATGGGCCAGCCGCGAGTGTCTAATTGCAGTGTAGACATACCTAAAGTGACTTGCCCCAGGGTCCCACGTGAAGTCTGTTGGCCCAGTTGTCTCCCAGGTGGCTTGGGGAGATGCTGGTTGTGTGTAATCTCTGGTGTAAGATCTACCACTTCATAACTGAATTTAGTCTACCAAGAATCTTATTTTAAACTGTCCAGGGACTGCTACGTCTCAGAGGCCAAGGTGCCGAGATTACCGAAGATCTCAACTCAAGGGTGTTTCACCCTTCTACAGCAGTCTAACCCCCACTCTCAAGAGCTTTTTGAAAGAAACCGCCCACCAAATTCTCAAAAGACACGAAGTCACTGACTCCAGGTTCTGTTTCATCAGAGACAGCACATCCTCCACACTACAGACTGAGCATGAGCTTGGACTGAGTACGCCCAAGAAAGCATACACCTATTGCCTAGATTGATACAGTGCTTTCTCCCTGCTTACACTTCCTGGAGAGGGTTTTTGCCTGGGAAAAAAAAAATCACAACAGGAAGCCTGGTTTCCGTATATGCTTCAGTTATTGACTCAGCAGTGAGCATACAACCAGGCGAATGCCAAGGGGGAAATGATGCTTCTGTGAGGGCATTTCCATGGTTAGTCTTTCCTCAAGAGCTACCTGCTTACTCAACATATAGCAACACCTGGCCAACTGGTTCAACTCTCTACCATCAACTAGTCCTGGCTCTGGTCCAGTTAATATCCTGCAGGGATATCTGACAGCCAGCATTCAAAACTATGCTAACAGGCTACAAAAACTCTTACCAGACTATGGACACTCCTGTTTCTCAGGTCTACTTCAGCCCACGCTTGTTCAACAGCTACATCTCAACTACGCCTGGTCTTTCTTTAAATGAAAGCCGTTCCTGTTATTGAGGCTGGTAGTCCATGTGACCTACCCTGCTGTGTTTTCAAGTGGATTTACACACATGCAAGACGCCATGTAGTCCATGGTGTTGTTGGCATGTAGGCAGTGAAGAGAAATAAAAGAAGCCAGCTCTTAGCTGCTTCAAGAGGGTTTCTGACTCATTTCAGACTGCTGCTGGCACGTGATGTGAAGAAAGATGGTCACAGCAGGGAAAGACTAGGTGCACAGTGACTGGTGAATGGAGAGAAAGCAATCAGAGACAGGGTAGCTTGCATGGGATTTTAGGCATATTTGATCTAAGCTTCAGAGTGTCTTGCAGCTTTATGCCTCATAGGGCACAGAGATACCACACAGAACGGGAACTACATGTCTGCTTGCAATAAAGTAATCAGCATGAACCTTGACCATGCACTCCGATAGTAACTCCTCTCTCCAGTATACCACCTGCATAAGGTGCTCTGCGTCTATGAACTAGCTCTATATCCTATACATGGGGACATTAATGTGTTCACTACTGAAACATCCCAGCATGGCAATGCTTCTGTGCCACTATCAAAAGACTTTCATGATTAGGAGGTTTGTTCTGCTCCAATGGAAATCGGTGTGCTAACTATTAATGCTCCGTCTTGCTGCTTTGCTGCTGGGGATAGGGTGAAAGACAATGGAGGATGGCTCATACGTCTCATTAAGCCATAATTCAGTTAACCAATTTATCAACCTGTGGATTCCTTCAGATTAGCCCTATTCCAAATGAAAAGTGCCTGGAAAGCAGAATGTACTTCATTTGCATTTACAGTGCCTGGATCTTAATGTAGTACATGAGCTTCTCTACAGCATCTTTCAGTTTGTAGTACTTAATAAAATAGGATTTATTCATCAATATAAACGTTCAAAAAAATCTATTCTCCCCCTACCAAAGTGAAGCTCCTGCTGAGGCCGAATGCAGAGGCTGTTTAGAAGCACACAGCCAAGTGCTAGTATAACAACTCAGTTTAAGAAGTCTGTTCCAACTGATGCTGCACGAGGTTATTAAGGAACCAGAACATAATTAACCAAATTGGAATTTGGCCAGGACATAAAAGGAAAAACCCTCCTTTTGCAAAAAAGCATCCTGAAATCTTGAGTGACCTCAAGTAGCGAGGGCCTCAATTTTCTACCTGATCCGCAATATGAAACCTCTAAATAAAGAAGCACCCTGGGAAGCCTCAATGTCCAGATTAGAAGGTGCCTTCATTCTTTTTCAGTAAGGAATTGACTTCAGGTAGATTATCAGGCACTCCAAACAATGTAAGAGTGCTTATACAAGGCGGCTGCTCAGATTTAACTAAATCAGTTTCTAAACGGAGTTAAATTAGGACAGCTGTCCAGGGAAGACAAGGCCTGAGAAACAGGTGAACCTAAGTCAGACAAGGTGGGGGAAATATCTTTTTTTGGTGGTGAGCGACAAGCTTTCGAGCTTACATAGAGCTCTTCTTCGGGTCTTGGCCCTGGTCTATACTGCAAACGCAGGTGGGTCTAACTACATCGCTCGGGGCTAGCCTACGCTTACAGTGCTGGAGGGGCGGAGCTGCCCGGCTGTAGCGCGTAGTGAAGATGCTATTTACACCAATGGGAGAAGTTCTCTTGTTGGCGTAGGGACTCCACCTCCCTGAGAGGTGGTAGCTGTGTTGACGGGAGAAGCCCTCCCATGGACATAGCACTTTCTACACCAGGGGTTAGGTCGCCATAACTACATCGCTCAGGGTGTGGATTTTCCATGCCCCTGGGCGATGTAGTTATACTGACATAAGTTGGTAGCGTAAACCAAGCCTCGGGGGTGATATGGTGTTTGTGTCTTTGAACTCAGACTGAAAAATGATAAATCGAGTGCATAGCGATTGTCTGGTATCACCCACCTAGTTGCTATTGGGGCATCTCGTGCACTGGATGAGGTACACCACAAGTTGTGATAGGTATGTGCAGGACTCACAGATCCTGAAAGGTGTTGTGGGGTGTGTGTGTGTGTGTGTTGGTCACTGTAGCAGTGGAGATATGCCTGCAGGTTTTGCAGCTGTTGTTCTGGCAGTGTCTGGTGGCACTTTGAGTTGGTGGGTCCTGGTCTGTGGGGAGCTTGCTTGTGATGATCAGCTTGGAGAGGTTGGGGGCTTGTTTGAAGGCCAGAAGAGGGGGCTAAGGGGAAATTTCTTTCAGGATGGGGTCTTCATCAAGTATGGATTGAAGTAGTTTGATGATACCCCGTATGCGTTCCAGTGTGTGTGTGTGGGGTAGGTGACAACTACGGGTGTGCGGTTGGAGGAGGTTTTATTTCTGTATTGAAGCACGTTCTCTTGGGATATTTGGGTGGCCTGTTGCATGATGCGATCAGCTTCTCTGGTGGAGTGTCCCTGTTTGGTGAAGGTGGTTTTGAGTGTGTTAAGGTGTATCTCAGACTTTCTCCTTGGAGTGCCTGGCTGTAGATAACCGATTTCTTGGTGTGTTTAGGGTAGTTACTGGATCTATGAAAGCAGATGTGGTGATCGTGGGTTTCTTGTATGTAGTTGTCTGTAGAGTTCCATTGTTGAAGCAGATCGCAGTGGCCAGGAAGTTGATGCTGGTGTGGCAGTGTTCCAGAGAGAGTTGAATGGAGGGGTGGTGGTCGTTGAATCTGTGGTGGAAATCTATGAGGGAGTTTAGGTCGTTGGTCCAGAGGATGAAAATATCATTGACGTCTCTCAGGTATATCATTGGTTTTGTGAACCTAAGTAGCAGTCAGAGTCACCTGTTTGGAGTTCACCGCCCAACTGCATTCAGAGAGCTAAATAACAATAGGGAACAATCCTGCACTGCCTGGGGGATGGACTAGAACCAGATGTCTTAACAGTCTTTCCCATCTCTAATTTCGATTAATCCCTAAAGTGAGTAGATATCAGTTGTAGAAACCGGAAGAGACATTAATTTGGAATTTCAAATTGTGGTGATCAAGAAAAGGAATCAGGCTGAGCTTGGCTTTGCCAGGGAAAGAACAAGGAATAAAGCTAACTATGCTGGAAATGCCATCATACTGTAGACCACCACTGCACACAGCTATCGAACAATCCACTGCTAGGACTTTGTCATTGCATTCCATGAGGAAATTAAAAGAGGAAGTGTGACCTCATGCCCCAAGTTCTCCTCACAGTCGATTTATGCAAATTACTATAAGCATTTCTAATCTATGGCCAGGAAAATAACCTTAGAGAAAGTGCTTCCTTCCCCTCCCCTACACATGACATCAGTCTACCACTGGTAATGCAATCTTATCACACAATACCGAGTGATGTCAATGCAGCTTCAGGGCTATTGTTCTGAAGTGTACCTACATTTTCATTTTTGAAAGAGGAAACTCCATCTTTATTATTTGAAAAGAATTATTTTCTAGCAGGAAGGTAAACTTTTAAAGTGGCATTGACATCAGCACACATTCTCCAGCAATGTACAATGGAATTTTACAGCAGGAAATAAAAACCAAGGACTGTTTGGAAGTGTTTGTCTGAACAGCCATTAAGGTTTAGTAACTTAAAAAAAATATAAAATTAAGCTCTGTATATATGTGTTTTACCAGATTTTCAAGTCTCTTACTATGCTACGGGAGATTAATGACTTCAAATTTGGTGATTTGCATGTGCAATTACCCAGTTCGGGCACAGGTGTGAAAGTCTGGTCCTTGCAGTGCTATCAATTATAAATGTTAATGTGCCACTGAAACGGAGGGGGACAGCTTGCATCTCTTGGAGCATTTCAGGCCAAGACAGAACTACGTCCATCATGTTTGGAAGCTTTTCTTCAAAACCACAAAGGACAAACTTTAAAATTCAATAAAGCAGATGCTTTCATTCTGTAGAATCTGAATCTCTCACCGAGACTGGCATAAATATATCTAGGAAATGGGTATTTGACACGTTAGAGCTACAGCCTTCTCTGTTGCGGGGGTACAAGTGAAAGTGTCTAGTCACTCTGCCTCATTCTTTACAGTAATTTTATCAGAGCGGCACACATTCTTTCTAGTAATTCCAACTTTGAACGGCTACTGAAGAATGTACTCCCTTAGGTCCACATTCAAGTCACACAAGCCACTTGCTGATCCCAGCTTATGTTCACAAAAATCTTTTGTTTTTATTGTGAAAGTGGTGGACAAGCCTGCATAAGTAGGAAGGCTTTACAGGGATGCTAAACTTTAACAAAAGCTACAGTCAATGGAAGCGTTTTCACTGAAACCTTTTAAACGTTGCATTAATTCTAAAAAAACATTTCTCTGCAGCAACATTGCAGCAGTGTGCTAGTGCATGAACTTGACCGTGTGGCAGACTTAATAAAACTGACACTGACTAGCCGGTCTTCCGTGCCTAGGCTAAAATATAAAGTGTCTGAGAAAACAAATAGGAACAAGGAAACATTTTATAAATTATCACTAATATTCTACATTTGTCAAAAATGTGAGATTTCTAAAATGGAGTGGTTAGAAGTTTTTAATCTAGCAGTGCTTTAACACGGCAGCTAAGATTACTCACAAAACAAAAAGGAATGTTAGATGCAAACAGCAGCCCGTCATACAATTTTGTATATTAGGATGAAATCCTGTTACTGACTACAATAAAATATTGTGCTGCATTTCTGAGATAATACCAGCTGTTATAATACACAGTATCTACCCAGAAAGGACACAAAAGCAATTGAAATCAAACAGCAATACAGTTGGTTAACCAAGACCTATTAGGAAAGATGACACTGATCGAGGAACACTGAAAATTACGACCCCTTCTTGCTGAATGCCAGCTCTGACAGGTTGCAATGGCATATGTCTCTCAGTCCTGAATCACGCTCAGTTTGCATTGCCTTATTTTGAACCACTCCCTTCCGGGATCAGCCCTATTCTAACACTTTCCAGTTTGCAAACTGTGGGTGACCAGATGCAACTGCACTGGTTGGTTCTAGACTCGGAAAGTTATACTATTCTCTAATGCACCCACCACAGAGCGTAACCTTCACGATACAAGTTATTTTCATCTTGGATCACAAACTAGCTCAAGATTTCCATAAACGTACAAATACATTTGTATTTTTTGGGGGTGATAACTGATACTGAAAATATCAAAAGGACACCGGGAGAAATCTATGGCTAGTAGAATTAAGGACAATAAGGAGTTTTTAAAGATACTAGGAACTAAAAGAATCCTGACAATGATATTAGGTCATTACTAGATGGAAATGGCAGAATTATCATAATGCAGAAAAGGCAGAAGTGTTCAATAAATATTTCTGTTCTGTATGTGGAAAAAAAAAGATGATATAGTCATGTCATATATGATGACACTCCTTCCAGTCCACTAGTATCTCAGTAGGATGTTAAACAGCTGCTACAAAAGTTAGACATTTTTAAATCAGCAGGTCCAGATAACTTGCATCCAAGAGTTTTAAAAGAGCTGGCTGGGGAGTTTGCTGGACTGTTAATGTTGATTTTCAGTAAGTCTGGAACCGGGAGAAGTTCCAGAAGATTGGAAGAAAGCTAATAATTTAAAAGAATGAATGGAATAAGCCTGTATAATTATAGGCCTGTCAGCCTGATGTTGATCCCGGGAAAGATAATGGAGCAGCTGATACAGGACTTGATTAATAAAGAATTAAAGAAGGATAATATAATTAATGCCAGTCAACATGGATTATGGAAAATGTATTTTGTCAAACTAACTTGATTTTTTTTATGAGACTGCAAGTTTGGTTGATAAAGGTAACAGTGCTGATACTTCTGTAAGGCATTTGACTTGGTAGTGGATGACATTTTAATTAAAAAAATAGAAAGACAAAATGAACATGACACACATTATATGGATTAAAAGTTGGCTAACCGATTGGTCTCAAAATGTAATTGTAAATGAGGAATCATCATTGAACAGGTATTTCTACTGGGGTCCCGCAGGGATTGGTTCTTGGCCCTACGCTATTTAACATTTATATTAATGAGCTGGAAGAAAACATAAAATCATCACTGCTCAAGTTTGCAGATGACACAAAAACTGGAGGACTGGTAAAGAATGAAGAGGACAGGTCACTGGTACAGCATGATCTGGATTGCTTGGTAAGATTGGCTCAATCAAACAGTATATGTTTTAATACAGTTAAACAGTTAAACGTAAATGTCTACATCTGGGAACAAAGAATGTAGGCCACACTTATAGGATGGGGGACTCTATCCTGGGAAGCGGTGACTCTGACAAAGATTTGGGAGTTGTGGTGGATAATCAGCTGAACACGAGTCCCAAAGTGACACGCGGTGGCCAAAAGAGCTACGGCAATCTTTGGATGCATAAAAAGGGGAATCTCGAGAAGGAGCAGAGAGGTTATTTTACCTCTGTATTTGGCACTGGTGTGACTGCTGCTGGAATCCTGTGTCCAGTTCTGGGGTCCACAATTCAAGAAGGATGTTGATAAATTGGAGAGAGTTCAGAGAAGAGCCACGAGAATGATTAAAGCATTAGAAAACCTTCCTTATAGTGATTAAGCTCCTTAAGTCTATCTATTTAGCTAAACAAAGAGAAGGTTAAGGGGTGACTTGATTACAGTCTACAAGTACCTACAGGGGGAACAAATATTTAATAATAGGTTCTTCAATCTAGCAGAGAAAGGTATAACATGATCCAATGGCTAGAAGTTGAAGCTAGACAAATTCAGACTGGAAATAAGGTGTAAATATTTTAATGGTGAGAATTATTAACCACTGGAACAATTTACCAATGGTCATGGCAGATTCTCCATAAGTGGCAACTTTTAAATCAATTTTAGAAAAACATCTAATTGCTCTGCTCTAGGAATTATTTTGGGGCAGTTCTCTGACCTGTGCTGTACAGGAGATCAGACTGGATGATCACAATGGCCCCTTCTGGTGCCTTGGACTCTAAGAGGACATCATTCAATATTCGCTTTTACTATCCATTTTAGAAAAAGGGTTATAACTATCCCTGGTGGTGAAGACTGATGTAAGGATTCTCAGCAGCATCTCCATTCTCAACTACTCCCTTTACTGCCAGGGGCGCACTGCACCAGACTCCAATATACTTGAAGTGTCATATTTGTTTTTACATTTCTGGCTGTTTCATCTTCAAATCCTCTTCCATCCCTCTCAATTTCCATCTTACATTCTGCTGGTCATAGTTTCTGTTCTCTTCTATTAGCTTCCTGTAGGGAAACTCCTGTGTTAACGCACTGAATGCCATTTACTAGTAATTATAGTTGTCCTTGGTACACCTATGGCAAAGATCCTTACTATTTCAATAGCTGCATCATGCTTTCTGGCATGGCCTCTGTGGAACTGGGCTTTCAGAGCTCTTTAGTCACTAATGAGCCAAGGAGAATTATTCACGTTCCAGCTGGAAATGGGAATCTGTTTATTATGCAATGTCCGGCTTCACTGCTGCGGCGCCTGCCAGAGTGCTACCCGATGATTGCCTGCATGAGGAATTTCATACGAGCCTGGAACTCCAATAGTCTTCAACATCAAAAAGCCACGTGACAGAAGGCGGCATTGAATATCAGCCAAGAACTACAAAAGAGGCTGGAATTGCCAACGGGTTGTGATTTAACACATTAGGGAAAGCACAAGAGTCTATAAATACACTAAGAGGACAGAATTACTTCCCCTATGAGGGAGAGGCATTCCGGTTAAAGATGAAGCAATTGCTAAGATGTTACATATTAAACTTTGTAAATGGTAAAATTAGAAATCAGTTCTATAAATAGCGCTGAGTTATTTGTATGTAATGGAGGTAGGGAGTTGGTGAATTCTTATTGGGGCAGTATCACTAGATGCTAGGTGGAGTTTAAAGGGCTGGCAAAAATGTGTCAATTGAGCAAATTGATATAAATATGCTCATGTTTCAGATTAGAACCACACTTTAAATGTGTGTTGCAAACAGCAGTACACTGTAGCAATGTCCACACGGGATGTTACTGCACTGCAAGCTAGTGTGCTGTAGTCACACACTGGCTTGCCCAGCAGTAATCTCCTGTGTAAACAATCCCTAGGATTTAAACTGCAGCTTCCTTTATTTTATTTGGTTTCCTGCCTTTTTCTTTCTACTGCCAATAAACCCAAACCCTCGGAAATGTAATAGAGTTAGTGGCTCAAGAGTAGAGTCCAAACAGCAGAAACTGGGGATTTGACTGCTTACATAAGAGTACGTCTAACATGCAGGAGTCTTCAATTGGAGCATCATCTCCATTGGAAACAAGATAAAGAGATTCTCAGACACCAGCTTACTGTTAAATGTTCCTATTGCTTCACTCCAAATACGTTACCTTATAAAACGGTTATCACCCTTCATTTGAGGGTTTGTGTCAGATTTTAAAGCATTAAATTTTACATCTATACTATGTGCAACAATGTAAACAGCACAATAACCACTTCATTTCTAGCATTTGGAGAGGTGATTTGTTTTTGGTTTTAAACCAACCTACAAACGAAGCCAACACAAGTTCCTGTTTGGTTTTCCCCATAACTTCTGGTAGAACCTTTGCTTGACCTTTATCTATGTATTTCTTGTAATTACTGGCTGAGACAGGAGTGGGTCTGAACAAGTAGATTTGTCAATCAACAGTTCCTAGAAATAGCAGATATTGGCCCAAAAGCAATCAGATTATTGGAACCCTTTGGATCCGTGTGCTTTGTACCAGATGAAAATAAGGCCGGGAACACCCACAGCTTCCCCTGCTGTATTTCTTTATTTATCAGATACAGACCTATCTGGAAGAAATCTGGTTTAGGGAGTCAATATGTAGTTCACAGATCACTGTGAACTAGGAGAGGTTGTTTGCTGGGAAAAATCAAATCCATAAAGTGTGTAAAGATCAAGAAGAGTACCACAAGACCATGAGCCTAACCTTCCTGCTATGGTGATAGTGTCACTATTCAGACCCATGAACGGTTTTGAGGAGGAGACGGTTAATTGAATTTCAGGTTGCTGAAGAGTGCCATAGTTATCCCCAGCAAGTCCTTGGGCAGCAGTGGTGAACGTTTCTCCATGCTGTCCTACCCCTGATTTGGGGCAGAACTACCTCTAGCGCCACAGAAGGTAGTTTAGTCTCCATGGCGCCATTCAGCCTGTAGTCTCACATCTGTGCCCGTGGGCACGGTCATTAGATCAGTCATGACAAACAAGACCAACATTGGCATTTTAGAAGAGAGGTAATCAACTTGCATCATGAGTCAAGCAATTATAGATGACAAGATCTTTGCTATCACTGACCTAGCAGCCTAAGATGAATGAGTGGCAACTGAGGTAATTAAACTGCATATTTATATACGATACTTCTAACATCTGTGTTTTAACTGCAGTTTTTTACATTAATATAACCATATTGATAAGACACTTGAACACTTAGTATTTATTAGGGATAGTAGAAAGATTCTTAATAAAATGTTTTCCTGTTTGAAAATGGGATTTCATTTAAAGATACATCAAAATTTTCTATCAGGAAAACCTAAAAGTGTTTCAATTTTGGGTTGGGTCGACATTAATCTCTGCACCTACTTGAATCACAGCAGTACTACATGGGAGTTATAGTTCTGGGTCACTCATGGTCTCTATTCACCCCTAGAGGCCCAGCTCCTCAGATGGACTAACTCTCCCATGATGCACTGCAGTCTCTATGACTGAGGCACCATTGTGGCTCAGCCACACGGAGAGACCGCAGTGCATCGCAGGAGACGCAGCTCTGGGTCCCTCAGGCATCCATTTCCCCCATGAGCCTTGCTCCTTGACTACATCTGGACTTCCTGTCCCAAATATTTCAACATTTTTGAATTGAAGTTTTATTGAACTTTTAATTTTGCAAACGGTTTTGATATTTTATTTTTGCCCTGACATAGGATGAAAACAGGTGTTGCAATATCAGAATTTCCCAAGGGATGAAAATTCCATTTTCCCCCCCAATCAGCTCTAATATTTACATAGTGTTTTACAGTTAATCCAAACCCACTTGTGAGTTATTGTAAGCAGTAATTTAGTTGACAGACTGGGAAACAGGAACATAGGAATTCCCATGCAGGATCTAGTACTCTGTCTCTGACTGTGGCTAGCACTAGAGGTTTCAGAGGAAGGTGCAAGAAACCCTGCAACTGGCAGATCTGAGTAACCAGCCTCCCCCAGGGAAATCTCATCCTAATTCATAACAGAGATTGGCTTAATCCCTGAAAATTGAGGCTTTACATGCCTTCCAATCCCCCTTTTCTTTTTAGTATTAACTAGAACGCTGGATATTTTTGTTATTTTTAAAAATGCCCAATCCATCCTGGATTCTTGCCAAGAGCATTTGCCAAGGCCACAGAAGGAGCCGATGTCAATGCTTCCATGTCCTGTGCTCAGCCAGCTAGACTTCTGAGAGGCACATTAAACTCAGTTACCGTGGCTCTGGACTCCACAGCTCTATGCAGTCTAGACTCCTCCCAGGTACATACCAAAGACACCTTGAACACTTCCACCCAGAAGTTCTCTTTTCTATGTACAGCCTGCAATGGTGAATGCCCTTGAAGCTCTAATCTGATGTTGCTTTAGCTCCATTTACTGGCTGGCAAAGCATATTCCCATGGTTAGTGCACATCCCTTGGAACTACTGCTCTTCCTACTTAGGGAGGCAGACAATAGAGATCCAAAGAGCATACATCCCCTCTCCCTGTTTGGTGCATCTCTGGTTAATCGACAGTTAAAACAGTACCAAACAAAACCAAACATCAATAAAGGAGCACATACCTTGGCGGCTGCGGTGACCTAGGTTTTGGTTTTTCTTTTTCCTTTTCACGTTCCCTCTCTCTGTCCCGGTCTCGATCTCTGTCCCGGTCTCTGTGCTGTCTGTCTTTTTCATCTCTCTTCACTCGCTCCCTCTCTCGCTCCCACTCTTCTTTCCTTCGCTGGCGTTCCTTGTCACGCTCCCGTTCCCTCTCTCGTTCCCTCTCTCTCTGTCGTCGCTCCCGCTCCCGTTCTCTCTCTCGTTCCCGTTCCCGCTCCCGCTGTCGGTTCTCTCTTTCCCTTTCCCGTTCTCTCTCTCTTTCCTTGTATAAACAAAACAAACAAACAAAAAAGACACTTTTACATCACTTCCATGGTTACATCTCCTCACTAATGAAAGTGTGAGGTTTTAAAGTCTCAAATTGGAAACAATTATACTAGCTCAGCAAAGTTACAGCAGGGCATCAGGGGGACAACTGGAGTTTCTGTTTGCCATAATGTTTCAGAATTACTTAGGAGCTGTATAAAGACATAAAACACAGCATCAGGTTCATCTAACTTCACTAAAGGCAACAGAGCCATCAACGATGAACATGGCCCATTATCTAGAAGGCTTCCCTTGAGAAGAAAGTAATATGTATGTGGCTGTTCACCTCTCTTAGGGAGAAGATCACACTGCCTCACGTTGCTACTTTGACCCATTAGCAATTCCTGAATTTTGCAAATGAGCATAATATAAAAAAATCGGATGATATAGCACCAAAAATTGCACTGAGGACTGGCCACTTTAAGACTTCCGTGATGTTCAGATTAGAAAAGTGTTATTTGAGTTTACAGGAAAAAAACCAGCTATTGCTGTTCTTTTGTATAACAAATACAGCTGAAAATCTTAGCGTTGGGCAAAATTAGTTCTCATTACCAATGTGTCTCAAGGCACTGCAGTCTGAGACCTGGCAACAGGTGCCAATATAGCCTTTGGAAGACGGAACGGAAATAAGAATGTTTTCAATGAAAACACTTTGACCTTTCATTCTACAAGCAAGTCGGGTGCAACAATGTAACAAGGAGACTCCCCTCATCTCAATGCAAAGTGACCACTGTACGCAACACCCAATTATAGTAATGAGTATTACGTTTCTTAAATACCCATTTATCCTGGTGAGAGTCTACTTGTGCACATAACACACATGCCCAAATCCATCCGTCCCTTTCTGTCCCAGCGGGCAATGCTCATGCAGACTGGTCTTCATTCAAATCCCTCCTTTAGACTCACTTCTTTGCAAGGCCCCCAAACACTACCCCCATCTGTCAAATGCCTTCTCCGCCCCCAGATGGAAGTGACAAAGGATACCAAACTAACTCCTTCAGCTGGGCTGTGCCACTAAGTTCTGCCTTATCTAAAAGACAGAGTGTGAACTCAGCAGGACAGGGCCAGTATGTGTGTCTTGCTCAGTACTCTGCACATTACCAGAACTTAAATAAATAATTGATGATTGAATCGTTTTAGAGATTAAGGAAAAGTCTTGTCTACACAGTCTGCCAAAAGAGGAAAAAAATCGAATGCCAACATACGGCCTATATGGTAATTGAAAACAAACGTATGTGAAGTACCTGGAGGAAGAGAGAGTGCAAAGCTTAGGAGAGGGTGCATGTTACCTTACTTACTCTGTAGTTACGATATGGGTCTGGGTCTGTGTATTGCACCCTGAAGTTCTCATATTGCCCACCACGCCAGAACCGTTCTATTTCATAATCGTAATAGGGATCTGTATAGGAATCAAGCCTATATTGAGAAAGGGGAGAAGATTAAACAGGTAAATATCATCATTTGCACATTAGGAAAATTGTTGCATTTAAAAATGAAAATGCTAAGCATATTGACAGGGAAAAATATTCGGAGATTAATTACTGTATAAAATGGTTCACTTATATGTATCTTGGGAGAGGTTCAGAAAGCCTCTAAATATTACAATAAAACAAAACTTAGAAAAGCATGTTCTCATAAACATACATAACTCTACAGGTCAAATTCTGCTCTCAGTTCAACTGGGGTGAATCTAGAGTAACTTCATTTGATTTCTACAGCCACCAGTCCTCTAGTATGCAAAGCTTCCTCAGTATTAGTAAAGCTGTTCTAACAATCTGGTATCTTTATGGCATGTACCCAATAATAACTAATCCTTGCAAATCAGATGGCAGGTAGCAAGTATTATACTCATTTTACAGATGAGAAAATGGGTACAGAGTTTACTCCAGGGGGAATTCTGCACCACTGTGTACGCGCAGAATTCATGTTCCCCAGCAATTTCTTTTTTCTTTTCAGAAAACACATTCTGCTGGGGAGGTGCTGCAATTACACCTTACACATACCAGGGGCTGCTGTTGCACCAGAAGAGGGCAGCTGACTCAGGGCCAGAGCAGCCAGCCATGGAGAGAGAGGAAGAGAGGCTGCTTTCCTCACGGTACCCTGTCCGTGAGGCCAGGTGAGGAGGCAAGGGATATTGTGGTGGGGGGAGATGGACAGCACAGAGCACACGGGCCTGCTGGGGGTCATATAGACTGGAGTTCAGAAGGGAGTGGGGGAGACAGATTGGGGCAGGGGAACAGGAGCTAGTGGGGTGACAGGGACTGAACAGGAGTGGGGGTGCACGGTCACATAGTAAAAGGGGGGAGAGGAGTGGCTAAGTGGGAGTGCATGGGGATGGGGCAGATGTGTCTGACTGAATGGGAGAGGCTAGGGGTCAGCCAGGGTCAGCATGGTGGAGGCTCCCCAACTCCCTAACAATTCCTTCTCCCCGCTCCGGAAAAAAAAAAAACCCCATTCCATACTTCTCCCAGCCACACCCAACCCTCCAGGTTCACTCCCAGACTCCGGCCCAGCAATTACTTCCCTCTCCCTCAACTTCTCCGTTACCCTGACTCCCCCAGCCTTTGCACTGCTTCTGGGGGGTGCAAGAAATGCAGTTCTGTATTGTACTTTAAATGAATTACTACTAAAAGTTCTGCTATAATATGCCTAGTAAGGAATCTATTTGTCAAAAAATATTTCCTGAATCTTTTTTGCTGTTACAGACATACATGCTGACAGATATTTTGCAATAAATTACAAAAATAATTGCAACTGACGTGATTATATTGGGTTATTTTGGCAAATAAAATATGCAGAATTTTAAAATATTATGCACCGAATTTTAAATTTTTTAGTGCCGAATTCCGCCCCCCCGGCGTAAGGGTTCAAGTAACTTCCAAGGACACAGGAATCAGTGGCAAAGCCAAGATTAGAAATCAAAAGCTGTGTCTTCCAATCCCGTACTGAAAGATAGGAAGGGTAACACCACCACCGACACCCCTCCGTAGAATATAAGTGGCCAAAAAGCTAGGGCAGAGTGAGATCTGAGTGCTATCCTGGGAGTCAAGTTATTATATGTATTTATTTCAACACTTCTACATAGCTTAATTCTGCTTGAAGATGCTGATGACTTATAATACAGCTCCAAATTACAGGTACTGAATTCAGTTCTAGATTCTTGCACCGCTAGCAGAGAACAGGTTCAGTGACTCATGGTTTTCAGGAACAAAAACAGAAAGGTATTTTAAACTACATCAAGGGAGAAATTGACTTTTCAACCCAGCCCCACCCCAATGTTCTCCACTCCCTTCCTTGTAAGGTATTTATGTAAATTTGTATTTATAGAAACATACACCACTGTTTTGCCTTCTAGGTGTATTTATAAAATTAAGGACATAACTTCAAATTTTATAATCTGCTACCAACAAGTGGCAGCATCCAAAAATGAAAATATATACAAACAATTGATCAGCTGCAGCCAACCTTGTGACAATTGTCTGTAGCCTAAGAAATTTGAAAAAGCGAAACAGAAGAAAATTAAGGGAACATTATTGGGGGAGGGATAGCTCAGTGGTTTGAGCATTGGCCTGCTAAACCCATGGTTGTGAGTTCAATCCTTGAGGGGGCCACTTAGGGATTTGGGGCAAAAATCAGTACTTGGTCCTGCTAGTGAAGGCAGGGGGCTGGACTCGATGACCTTTCAGGGTCCCTTCCAGCTCTATAAGATAGGTATATCTCCATATATAACATTTTCATTTTCTTACAGAAAATGTTGGTACAGTATTAAAATCAGAAAAAAACTACTTACCCATAGTTAACATTTTCTTTGACATCCACCTCCCTATAATTTTTTAAAAGAAAAAAAATTCATGAACTATTTAGCCATCTTTGTATGTCACAAAACAATCAAGTTATCAACATTATGATCTAAATATTTAATAGTTAGGATTTGCTGCGATATGTTACTTGGTTTTCAGCACTCAATTCATAATAATTTTATANGCTCATGCTGCAAAACGTCTGTTAGTCTATAAGGTGCCACAGGATTCTTTGCTGCGTTTATAAATTCTGTTCAACTCTGCTGCACACAAACATAGCCAGTTTAACCTTTTACTTAAGGACAGTACAAGTGCCTAGCAAAATGGGGGCACTGATCTTGATGGGGTCTCTGCTGAGTACTACTGCAATACTGTAAAATAATAACCTGAATACTTGTAGATTTAAGAAGATAGGTTTTACACAATGTTAAAACCCAGGCTGAAATTATCGATCCAGGCTTTGTCTACTTAGATATTTAAGGTTTCAGAGTAGTAGCCGTGTTAGTCTGTATCCGCAAAAAGAACAGGAGTATTTGTGGCACCTTAGAGACTAACAAATTTATTGTAGCATAAGCTTTCGTGGGCTACAGCCCACTTCATCGGATGCATCCTATTTTTTAGATACTTAAGAATCTGTAATACCTGCATTGTAGTTAACCTGTTAATAATATTAGGGACAACATGTACTGGTTACATGTGAAAGTTTTTCAGAATCAAATAGGGGGGCCTGGATCAGTGTTCATGTCATGCTTCCCATCAGTACCCGGCCCGGGCTGGGGAAGCTAACGATCCAACCAGTGGACCAAATTTGGTGATGAAACCTGGTCACATGCCACTTGAGGAACGTTGCAGATATGCTAAGGTGAGAATCAAATAAAACCAGGTTACAGAATGATTGATGTTAGCTTTTACCATATATAGGGAGTTACTGTTCTGCAACTACCTGCAGAATTGGGTGCATGGTCCCTCTCATGGGGAAAATGTGGAAAAGAAATTATGTTTAATTCCAGGGCAAATCTGCGCCTAACAACCAACCAGTTTCATTTGCCCCTCTTGCGTTTTCATTTCCTCCACAGTCAAACTAGCTGGGACCATGGCTTGGCAAATGCATTCTTATACGGTGAGCAGGAATGTGCGTGCGTGTGTGTGTGTGTGTGTACGTACACACCAGGGCTTACCCTTTAGTTCCTGCAGAACTTATGCGTTAATTTTTTTACATGATTTTCTAGCCCATATGACTTCAAAAAAAACAACAACAGAAAACCAACTCCTAAAGGTGATTGGTGTCATATTGCCTGCTGGAGTCTACAGCCAGCCACACTGGAGAGCCGTGAACTGCTTCCAATCCCCGAAGCAGGGTGCTGACTGATGCTTCCATCATTCCCACTTAGTTTTACCTCACAAAAATCCTGCAGGTTCGATGTTTCAGACATTTCCCATTGCCCAAAATCTTCCCACTCTGCAAGTCCTGACTGCATGTAGGTTAAGTCTTCTGGTTGGTGACCTATCAAATGATTAATCAAGGGCTGGCTAAGATGTCAGAGGCTAATCTAGTGCCATGCCAACCATGATTGCTGCCCTTAGACTTAGTGTAAGCCTTAACCCAGTCAAGATGGTGTCACTGCTGCTCTGATGATGCAGGGTATTGGTGTGTGTACACACACGATATTAAACTTTTTAGTGTATGTTTGAGTTGTGTAAATACCAAAGGAACACAAATCACTAGCCCAAACTAACATGACAAATGCAATACGCAACTAGACCATCAAATTGGCATACTAGGCTCGGAAGAAACAAGAGCAAAGTACTCTGAAGGAATAAAGCTAAAAAAGCATAGAAGGAAAACGGGTTTTGAACTAGGACCAAGCTGAGGCATGCCAAGTAACAGTAGAGCCTATGGTTTTTGCTGGCGTGCTTCTGATGTTGTTACATAAATGTGGCTAATCTTCAGAGGCCTGTGTATTTCTACACAATTGGAGCGAAAGGTTAACTGCAAACAGACATGCGGGGATTACTTCCCACTCATCCACTCCAAAAAGCAAGGATGCAAGCACAAAGCCATATCTTACGCTGGATCTCGGACATCTCTAGTGATGCGATAATTCCAGTCCCGGAAAAATTCATTTTCTTTGTCGAATTCACGTTCATCTTCTCCAATGGTCACCGTAAACCGCTTCTCCTCAAAATCAGGCTCTTGTTCTTTTCTCATTGTTGCCTTTTTTAATACCTGTCACAAGGCACAATAAAAGGCTTTTTAAGGAAGCAACAAGTTTGAGGCATGGAGGGCAAAGTTCAGCTTACTAATGGCACATCAGCCCTAGTGAGGGACCTGCTTCCTAATTAACCTGTCCCTCTCCTGTTCAATTCTCACGAACAGTTAGAGTTTGGATATCTACTTGAAACAAAACATGTAATATTTCACTATCCTGTTAGCTCACAAAGATGAATCAGACAGCCAAATTGGTGGGATCACTAAAAGGCTCTCAAGAAAGTTAAACCCACAGCTTCCTAGCTGAACAAAACGGGGTTTACCCTGCAAGCAACACAGGAAACAGCAGAGAGGTGATGGCACACTGTACCAGCTTGAAAACAGTTCTGCTGTATTGGCGGGTTGAATATGGTGTCCTTGGCCCTGCTCAGGAGCGATCTCCACTGGCTAGTGCTGATGGGAAAAAGAGAGCTGGAAACCAGCTCTTCTTGACCAGAGGATTGCCATGTTGTACAACACGAAGGTGACTGTTGGGTTAAACACACAAAACAGACTCCCCCAAAGAAAAAAGGATAAAGTTACACATCCCCCAAAAGGTTCAAGGTTAGTATCACAGAAACATCTTACAAATCAGACCGAAAGTAGCGGCTACGCCCTCTGACTCCTCTTAACCGTCTCCACTGAGCAGAGAGAAGAGACCACTGAAAGAGTGAAAGTCATTCCCAGAGGCTTTGACTATATTGTCCTTCTGCCACCAATGATACACATAGGCTGACTTTGAGCGAAAGAAGTTAGTGTATTTCTTAAAGAATCCTTTACCTCTTTAGCATGCCGGAGTCCTCTCTCCCAGGCACTTTCTGTTGGAGGGTCTGGAGGGGGTGGGGGCAAAATTTCATCAACTACAGGCGCACCCTGTTAGAAAAATGAGAAGGAAAGGGAAAAAGACACAGGCTGATATTATAACTAGTTGGAAAATTGTGCTTTGTGAATGTTTGCGAATATCCAGGCGAAACATCAGCAGGGCACAAGCAGTAGGGCACACTTGAAAAGTTATTGCCATTTACTAGAGGTTGTAAAAAGCGCCTTCTTAAAATTTATGCATCCCAGAACATTTGATTTTGCTAAGTTAACGGCCCAAATTTAACAAATCCTTCATCGCCTGCAATGTATCTGCAGATCTAAACAAGCAAAAGACACAGAAGCTGCAAATGCAAACCGATGTTTTCATACCCAAGGGTTTGCTGGCATCAGTGGGTGAGGGCCAATGGGAGGAGCACCGTTGGGTGAGAAAGGGTCTGGTTTGGAGATCAAGGAGTAGTTCCCTTTGTCGTTCACACCAGGATGGATAAACCTACAGTTCATTCCCCAAGTACAGTGACCTGTGAAAAAGCACAGAAATCTCATTAAAATGCTGCACAGAATAGTCAAACACCTGGAAGCTCTGGTATCTTGTTCAGCTCCAGAACTATCTGAAGTCTTCCAGGAGAGAACATCTCTGATTTTCAGAGACATGACCTTTCTGCTTCCCACCTTGGTTCACAGTGACTTACTTTCAGGGCACCCAGCAAAGCCTTTTTGCCTGGGCTTTCCCTGAGAGATGAATTCAGTTGGGATCATGGGTGAGCGAAAACCCAAGACACTTACTCTGGTAGGGCTGTCTATGTGGGTAGTGATCCAGAGAGTTTTGTGTGCACTTTTATAAGTAAAAAAAGTGCTTAGAACATAGTTAGGAACTTTTATAGCTCAAAACTAAATAACCCGGCAAGAAGTTTAAAGGCATCTGTCTGAGTTATACACAGGCCGGTGGCGGGGAGGAAAAATATAACCCAAGCTCCTCTAATAGCTGATTCTGCACAGGAGCAGGAGAAACATTCTCAGGGGGCCAGAGACAAAGTTTAACATCAGCTCCTCTGAAAGTCCTCCTATGATGCTGCAGTGGGTTAGCTGAAGTTATCGTATCCATGGGGAACTCAGGTGTTTGTAATGGGATATGGATATGGCCTAGTTCCTGGTCTGAATTTAGCTCAGGTTGGTAGGTAACAGAACTTGCTTTTCCTTTTAGCTGCTCACATAAAATCATTTGATGGACCTTCAGTAGAGATCCTGACAGGTGTCTGTGTCACACAACCACCACTATAACTGCAACTTTGATTGGCAGTCTCAGCATTAGCGATGAAACGTTAATGGGACACAGAAATTTAACCACCTTCTCACCCCTAAAGGTGGTCCCTCCAAGTCAAGGTGGAGACACATTGGCAGGACAATACACAAAGGAAAGTTACATTGACACTGACTGTGTTGTATCAATTCTGTGCTAAAGGGGCATTCAGTCTCCAAGGCTGTCCATTGCCAAGACACTAAGTTAACTGTGAGCTTTTATATGCGATCAAAGATAACACTGAGTAAGTTAACCTGAGGCATTTGGTATTTCATGTTTTCTAAGAGGGTTAGTGTGCCCCCTTCAGGAACTTTATAAAACTGACTTCACTCATTAAGAAAGGATAGTATATTTGAATATTTCCAGTAGGGCTGTCAAGCAATTAAAAAAATTGTGATTAATCGCACTGTTAAACAATAATAGAATACCATTTATTTAAATATTTTTGATGTTTTCTACATTTTCAAATATATTGATTTCAATTACAACACAAAATACAAAGTGTACAGTGCTCACTTTATATTTTTGATTACAAGTATTTGCACTGTAAAAAAAACAAAAGAAATAGTATTTTTCAGTTCACCTAATACAAGTTCTGTAGTTCAATCTCTTTAGCATGAAAATTGAACTTACAAATGTAGAATTATGTACAAAAGAAACTGCATTCAAAAATAAAACAATGTAAAATTTTAGAGCCTGCAAGTCCACCCAGTCCTACTTCTTGTTCAGCCAATCACTCAGACAAACAGGTTTGTTTACATTTGCAGGAGATAATGCTGCCTGCTTCTTATTTACGTCACCTGAAAGTAAGAACTTTCTCATGGCACTGTTGTAGCCGGTGTCACAAGATATTTATGTGCTAGATGTGCTAAAGATTCACGTCCCTTCATACTTTAGGCACCATTCCAGGGGATATGCATCCATGCTAATGATGGGTTCTGCTCGATAACAATCCAAAGCAGTACGGACTGATGCGTGTTCATTTTCATTATCTGAGTCAGATGCCACCAGCAGAAGGTTGATTTTCCTTTTTGGTGGTTCAGGTTCTGTAGTTTCCGCATCAGTGTTGCTCTTTTAAGACTTCTGAAAGCATGCTCCCTACCTGCTCTCAGATTTTGGAAGGCACTTCAGAGTCTTAAACCTTGGGTCGAGTGCTGTAGCTATCTTTAGAAATCTCATATTGGTACCTTCTTTGCGTTTTGTCAAATCTGCAGTGAAAGTGTTCTTAAAACGAACAACATGTGCTGGATCATCATCCGAGACTGCTACAACATGAAATATATGGCAGAATGCAGATAAAACAGAGCAGGAGACATTCTTCCCCCAAGCAGTTTAGTCACAAATTTAATTAACACATTTTTTTTTTTAAAACAAGCATCATCAGCATGGAAGCATGTCCTCTGGAATGGTGGCCGAAGCATGAAGGGGCATACGAAAGTTTAGCATATCTGGCACATAAATACCTTGCAATGCTGGCTACAAAAGTGCCATGTGACATCTGTTCTCACTTTCAGATGACATTGTAAACAAGAAGTGGGCAGCATTATCTCCTGTAAATGTAAACAAACTTGTTTGTCTTAGCGACTGGCTGAACAAGAAGTAGGACTGAGTGGACTTGTAGGCTCTGAAGTTTTACATTGTTTTGTTTTTGAATGCAGTTATGTAACAAAAAATATATATCTACATTTGTAAGTTACACTTTCACGACAAAGAGATTGTACTACAGTACTTGTATGAGGTGAATTGAAAAATACTATTTTTTATCATTTTTACAGTGCAAATATTTGTAATAAAAAATAATATACACTTTGATTTCAATTACAACACAGAATACAATATATATAAAAAGGTAGAAAAACATCCAAAATATTTAATAAATTTCAATTGGTATTCTATTGTTTAACAGTGCAATTAAAACTGCGATTAATCACGATTAATTTTTTTAATCGCAATTAATTTTTTTTAATTGTAATTCATTTTTTTGAGTTAATCGCGTGAGTTAACTGTGATTAATCGACAGCCTTAATTTCCAGTAAATGTATAAAGGATTTGAAAGTTGAGTGCTGGGACTATTAATAAGAATCTACACAGACCATTTTTTATTTCTTATTGAAATATGTCAAGTGCAAGAGTTACTCCTGGCAAGTAAGAGGCTCTTGTGCATGTGGTCAAATGGCTACGAATTAGGTGTCCCACTAGGATGGATATAAACACACATTATTTCACAGAATCAGTTATATTTATCAAAATGGACTGATGTGGCCACATGACATGACACTTTGCAATTAATTCCTCAGAAAGACCAGAAACTAGAATTGGAGCATTGGAGGTCCCACAATGATGCTTTTAGCTTGGTTCCTGGATGGCAATATTTCTATAGATCTCCTGTACCAGGGAAGACAGAGGAAATCAAGGTCACCCAAACAAAGCTGAAATCAAAGGAACGTATCTTTGGAAAAAGAGCTTGACGTGATTCAATCTGAATTTTCACACACACTGAGATAAGGGACTGGGATCACAATAATTCTGTGACGCATTGGGATGTAATCTGATTAAACAACACTAAGAATGAAGGAACAAACAAACCCACCCAGGGAAAACTCACCTGGTTCAAACAGAGGAACACACCCCTTCCAGCGATATCACTACCAAACTCATGACAGGAAACAAGCAATTAGACACAGGACGCCATTCAACAAAACAGGTGAGCTACACTGAATGCTCAGCTCTTGGAAAAATCCCAAACAAATCCCTGTGTAGTCTTTGTTCAACATAGCAGTGAAAGCAAGTCTTCCCACTCCGCCCTTTCTAGCTTTATTTTAGTTAGTTTATTTCATTTACCATTTCTACTAAAACAAAAGCATTTGGGTGAACACAACTTTAAGGGGACGTTGAAGGAACTCAGTCTAATATGGTCCATATTAAATTCTGTTAAAAACAAGGTTTTACAAAACCAAGTCACCACATCTTTTGAAGAAATTCCATGGAAACAGATTTTAGTTTTTAAACATTCCTCCGCAGTCTTTGCAACAATGTGCTAGCATGTGAGATCTTGAAGGTGGAACTGGTTAGTTTATTTCCAACGGTCAAGATGAAGAAAATGCAAAAAGCAAGCAGAAAGCACAAACAAGTTCGTTTTTAAACCTTTGTTTTACTAATCTCAGGTGTTGTGTGGAACAAAGGCAAGAAAATTTGTTGCTTAAAAATATGGTTTTTCACTCAAAAGCACTCCTCTTTAATCCCAGTCCATAAAGACCTAAGTAAGTAAAATCCATTTATTCACGTCTGAATATTGGTGACATTGTAGTAGAATTTTTGGATGCCTTTGATCTCTAGCTAGCTTTGAACATTCAGCGGCTGACCTCCAATTGATCTGCTACAAATCATTTATACATCTACTCGCTGGTCGTCCTCGACTATGATGACCTGCCACTTTTGAGGTTACTTCCATTTCTGTGCCTGATTGGACCAACGTGCATAAGTTTGTGCCTATTGATTTCTGACAGCAGGGTCTGCTCGTCTCCAATAATATTTCTAACATATGCATGTGTCTTTTTTTTCCCATCCAGGAGATATGCACGAGGTTTTGCCAGCACCACATCTCAAAGGCTTGAATTTTCTTCTTGTCAGCAGCATTAGTTTCCCACAATTCACATCCATAAGTCACTATGGAAAAAATTAAGCTGTTCACCAATCGAACCTTTGTACATGTTGAGATGCCACAGTGTTTCCAAACTTTTGTAAGGGAGGCCATTGCTGATGAGCCATTCCTAGTCATGTTCTGATTTCTTTGGAACAGCCTCCTTGGTTGGTATGTATGAGCCCAGATAATTACCCGACTGCCTCTACAACTTGACGTAATCGTACTGTCCGGGTATTCTGTTTTTGTTAATCATGTCAATGTGCATGCATTTCATCTTCACTTCATTCAGGGATAGTCCATAGTAAAACAGACTCCAGCATCTGTTGCCTTCCCTCAGTGGCTGTAGCAAAGAGCATTGTGTCATCAGCTATCTGAGACTGGTTAAGAGGTGTCTGCTAATGAAATCCCAGCTCCTTCCACTTTGTCAAAACCTTCCAGGGCATGTCTTGTAACTAATTCTGCATACATGCTGAAAAGACTTGGGGACAGAATAAGCCCTTGTCTCACCCAGTGGAAAACCAGTCGCTATCACCTGCTGCTGTTCGCACTGTGGTCTGTTATTGACAGTGGAGACTTGCGATGAGTTCACTGAGATGTTTTGGAATCCCCATGTCTGCCAGTATCCTCCAAAGACAGTCATGACAGAAGGTATCAACGCTTTTGAGTAGTCAATGAAACACATGATCAATAGGTGATTAAACTCCTTGCATTTTTCAATGATATAATGGATAAGAACCTAAGAATGGCCATACTGGGTCAGACCAAAGGTCCATCTAGCCCTGTATCCTGTCTTCCGACAGCGGCCAATGCCAGGTGCCCCAGAGGGAATGAACAGAACAGGTAATCATCAAGTGATCCTCATCCCATGTCATCCAGTCCCAGCTTCTGGCAAACAGATGCTAGGGACACCATTCCTGCCATCCTGGCTAATAGCCATTGATGGACCTATCCTCCATGAACTTATCTAGTTCTTTTTGAATCCTGTTATATCTTGGCCTTCACAACGTCTTCTGGCAAAGAGTTCCACAGACTGTGCATTGTATTAAAAAATATTTCCTTTTGTTTTAAACCTGCTGCCTATTAATTTCATTTGGTGACCCCTAGTTCTTGTGGTATGAGAGGAAGTAACACTTCCTTATTTACTTTCTCCACACCAGTCATGATTTTATAGACCTCTATCATATCTCCCCTTAATGGTCTCTTTTCCAAGCTGAAAAGTCCCAGTCTTATTAATCGCTCCTCATAAGGAAGCTGCTCCTTTTTGTTGCCCTTTTCTGAACCTTTTCCAATTCTAATACATCTTTTTTGAGATGGGGCGACCACATCTGCACGCAGTATTCAAGATGTGGGCGTACCATGGATTTATATAGAGGCAATATGATATTTTCTGTTTTACTGTCTATCCCTTTCTTAATGATTCCCAACACTGTTAGCTTTTTTGACTGCCGCTGCACATTGAGTGGATGTTTTCAGAGAACTATCCACAATGACGCCAAGATCTCTTTCTTGAGTGGGAATTTAGACCCCATCTAATTTAGACCCTATAATTTTATATGTGATGCTCGTGATCTGATCACGTGTGCCTCATCCCTCTCTGAAACCGGCTTGTTATGGTGGTTTCTGTTTCTATCATTCCTTCATGAAATCCTGGATTACGCAGAGCAGAATTTTGCTCGTGTGTGATAATAGGGAGATAATATGATTGTTACTACACTCTGTTATGTCTCCTTTCTCTGATAAAGGCAGAAAGATTTCATTTGTCCAGTCATCTGGTCAGTTTTTAATCATCCATACATCACTGCAAATTTTCCACATGACATCAATATGTGGTCATCAATCACTTTTAACAATTCTGCTGACACATTATCTGCCCCCAGTGTTTTACCAGGCTTTTTTTTTTTTATATATAATAGCACGCACCACTTCCTGTTGCAGGATTAATGGCTCTCGCTCCACACTCTCCTTTCCGTGGTCCTGTATTTTAAGTGGCTCTGATGAGGCATACAGATTGTCACAGTAATCCCTCCACTGGCATTTAGTGTCATCACCTTCAGTGAAGACTCTGCCATTATGATCTGTTATCATGAAGACCATAAAGACCTAAAACTTCATTAATCCAGATTATATTGTATCATAGACTTCAATAGGTCTCACATTTTTGATTTTCTATACTGAAGGGAAAAGTTTCTCTTCCTAGACTATGCTAGTAGCCTACTCAGTCTGAATCCAGTGTTCTGTGCTAAAAGGGACACTACCATTCCTCACCTAATCAATCAGTCCTGAAGCTACGTCTGCCTTTAACACTGTGCCTCTTTGGAACTCTTTATGGACAGTTTCTAAAAATGTTCTGCATTTCAGAACAGCAGATTTACATGCAACGCACTGCTTAGTAGAAAAGGCAGACACTATTCATCAAATGCAATACCGAGCAGATCTGTGTTGATGGAGCTGAGAGGAAAGGAACATGACACACCAAGTTAACATTTACAGGGAAATGCCATATTATTTCTAGCCTTGTCTTCAATAAAAGATATTTCAATACATGTCTCTCAAAGGAAGAAGTGGAATCCTATTGTTTGGGATTTATAGAAGTAACCTGGATATTGGGCTGCAGGGAACAATGCTGCCCTGGCAGGGCATGAACTAGACAAGAACGAATGAGTATTTTCCATCTCTAATTTGTACAATGTAATATTTTTAAAACATTTGAAGCAATATTTGATTATTAAGAGGACATCTGAAGAGATTTTTATTTCAAGATGCGGTAAGTCATCCTTTATTTGAGGCATTCTGCACTTAAGATAGAACAATTTTTACATATTTTGCATGTTGGCCCTGTGTAAAATCAGCACTTGGCCACCATGGAAAAGAAAGGTGATATGAGTGATGTCTGGGACAGCGTGCCTCATGTGATTGGTAGTCTAACACTTGCACAACTGAACAAGAGAAGCCACAGAGTGCTCGATTCACTCCCTCGGCTGCAGTATATTGTTACCTTTCATGAAGAATCGGCAGGTGGGACGCGGCCTCACTTTCCTATCGCTGGGATCTTTAACTTCTCCCTCCTCCAGATCATCATCCTGCAAGGCACAGAAGGACAGATGCTTAAGAGAGTCAAGTCATCATGAAAACCACAGACTCTTTCACGGTAAAATCAAAGCCAGCAACTCCAAAGTTACAGGGAATGTGTGTCCCGGGGCAACTGGGAACATAACAGTGTGATACGCACTGTGGACCTTCCTATGCCTAAGAAAGGGTAGGAAGGGTATTAATTCTAGTGTTCCAGGGAAGACTGGAAATCCTGCAAGCATCAAGAGCTTCTTAGAATCTGAAGCCTTGTCTAGGTACTAAATTGCACCCATTTTCCAGGTTTTTAATTGTTTTAGTTAAACTGGGACAAACGCAAGTGGACACTCTGAAATCAACTGAACCGTATCATCCTGATTTATCTTGAGTCCCTCCTTTAGTTTATCAATTTAAAAATGCATGTTTAATTACAATGCTGTGACTTGTATACAGACCAGCCCGAAAGAGTGACTGGTGAGGAGAGCTGATACAGATGTTGGGAACCTACATATTAAGTTCTGGAGGACAATTGCTGTGTTATAACACCCATTTGGATATGCCTCTATCGTGTGTAGTGACAGAATCTCATGAACAGCCTTTCAGGGAGGAAGTTAAGTCTGTTGTTTTCATAGTCCCCTGTTGGAGCAGTTAAATCACACTCCCTTCTCCACCATTCCTACCCTTTTATTTTTTAACACTGCGCAGGAGTTCAGCGTCGAGTCATAAAGCAGTGTGGCTTATAATGGAACTCAGCATAAATTGAGAGCCATGATGCAGCACAGGGAGAACCTTAGGAAGATGGAGTGCCTAGAAGCTCTCTCAGTTGCCTTCAGGATTAGTCATCCTGGAAGATGAGACATCCAACCACGATGTATGAAAAGAAATGTATATCCACAGAATAAAACCAGTGTAGCTTCACAGAGCAGGCCTTTGCTTTCGTTCCCAAAGGAAACCCTTTCGGAAAAAGCTTTTAGCCACTTGGATTTGCCAGGTCAAAGGGAGGTTTTTTTAAAAGGGGTCCAGTGGAGAGAAAATATGCATGTGACAAGTGACATCAAAGGCAGTAGGGGCCAGAACGACAGCTGTTCGGACTACGGGTACGTGCTCCCCAGCTTGGGCAGATGGACATGTGCTAGCTCTCCTCAAGGTTGCATGCTAAAAATAGCAGCATAGCCAGCAGTTGCCTGGGCAGTGGCTCAGGCTAGCCACCTGCCCACTAACACATCTGGACATCCTGGGTATGTTCTCCAGCCACAAGCCCAAGCTGCTGCCCACGCCACCCCTGGCTACACGGCTATTTTTAGCATGCTAGCTGAAGCAGAGCTAGTGTGTGTCTGTCTACCCATTCTGGGAAGCGCACTCCCAGCTGCAGTGTAGATGTACCCAAAAAGGTGTCGGAGCCTTCCCTTGCCTCTCTCAGCTTCTCTACCTCCAAGAGATGCCAATATTGCCATACTGTGGAACACATCTTAATAGAGAGAGTGTCTTGTGGACACCTTTCCTCTCACTGGCAATCATGACATCCCTGTAGCAACTACAGTGATTACATCCATGGAAAAGTTATATGAGGAAAGCGTTTTATGTATTTTTAGCAACGTAACAGCTGGAAACCAGGAGAAATGTCCACTTGGCTCTGGATAACCCAGCTCTCCAGGGACCCATTGTTTAATATCTCTTTCACTCTATTCCTTCCGAGATTCTCTCGGGCCAGAGCTCCTTTTTAAAAATGCCTGCAAATAGTGTGTGTGTTTAAATCTAGTGCTAGCTTTTCTTCCCCATCAAGCTAAAAATGTCTGCAAACAGCATAAATTGCAGACATATTAACATCCCCCCCCAAAAAAGATAGGTCTTGCATTCAACATAATATGAATGGAATAGCCAGCTTAACGCAGCTCCTTTTAATAGAACTGTGTGAAATCTTTGCAAACCTGGTGCTTGAACAAAAGAGAGAATATTTAATTCCGTGTGGTCTAGCGAGAATCAGACAGCTGGGATCCCCATTATAAGCGAATATATGAAAGCCATTCAGAGTGCAAATTCATCTTGCATATTAGTGTGGACAGCGTTCCCAGGAATCCCTAGCAATCGGGAGGAATATAGATTGGGGAACGAATGCTAGTAATAATCATAGGGCTCAGCTTTTCCTAGACGTGATAGCTGATGAATTCCTTCATCAAGTAGTTGCTGAACCGACGAGGGGGGATGCCATTTTAGATTTGGTTTTGGTGAGTAGTGAGGACCTCGTTGAGGAAATGGTTGTAGGAGACAACCTTGGCTCGAGTGATCATGAGCTAATTTGGTTCAAACTAAATGGAAGGATAAACAAAATTGCATCTGAGACTAAGGTTTATGATTTCAAGAGGGCTAACTTTACTAAATTAAGGCGGTTAGTTAGGGAAGTGAATTGGACTAACATATTTAGGGATCTAAAGGTGGAAGACACCTGGGATTATTTCAGGTTGAAGTTGCAGGAGCTGGCGGAGGCCTGTATCCCAAGAAAGGGAAAAAGGATCGTAGGTAGCAGTTTTAGACCAAACTGGATGAGCAAGCGTCTCAGAGGGGTGATTAAGAAAAAACAGAAGGCGTACAAGGAGTGGAAGATGGGAGGGATCAGCAAAGAAACCTACCTTATTGAGGTCAGAGGGTGTAGGGATGCAGTGAGAAAGGCCAAAAGCCGGGTGGAGATGGATCTTGCGAAGGGAATTAAAAACAATAGTACAAGGTTCTTTAGCCATATAAATAGGAAGAAATCCAAGAAAGAAGAAGTGGGACCGCTTAAAACTGTAGACGGAGTGGAGATTAAGGATAACCTGGGCATGGCACAATATCTAAACGAATATTTTGCCTCGGTCTTTAATGAGGCTAATGAAGGGCTTAGGAATAGTGGCGGCGTGACTGATGGGAACGAAGGTGGGGGGGTTGACATTACAGTATCCGAGGTAAAAGCCAAACTTGAACAGCTTAACGGTAGTAAATCGGGCGGCCCGGATAATCTTCATCCTAGAATATTAAAGGAATTGGCGAGTGAAATTGCAAGCCCGTTAGCGATAATTTTTAATGAATCTCTAAACTCGGGGGTTGTACCGTTTGACTGGAGATTAGCTATATTCAAGAAGGGGAAAAAAAGTGACCCGGGTAACTACAGGCCTGTTAGTTTAACATCTGTAGTATGCAAAGTCATGGAAAAAATATTAAAGGAGAGAGTAGTTACGGACCTTGAGGTCAATGGCAATTGGGACAAATTACAACATGGTTTTACGAAAGGTAGATCGTGCCAAACCAACCTGATCTCCTTCTTTGAGAAAGTAACAGATTTTTTAGACAAGGGAAATGCGGTGGATCTGATATATCTTGATTTCAGTAAGGCGTTCGATACGGTACCGCATGAAGAATTACTGGTTAAATTGGAAAGGATGGGGATCGAAATGAAAATCCGGAGGTGGATAAAGAACTGGTTAAAGGGGAGACTGCAGCGGGTCGTACTGAAAGGTGATCTGTCGGGTTGGAGGGAGGTTACCAGTGGAGTTCCTCAAGGTTCGGTTTTGGGTCCGATTTTATTCAATCTATTTATCACTGACCTCGGAACCAAAAGTAGGAGTGGGCTGATAAAGTTTGCGGATGACACGAAGTTGGGAGGTATTGCCAATTCGGAGAAGGATCGGGATATCCTCCAGGGAGATTTGGATGACCTTGTAAACTGGAGTATTAGTAATAGGATGAAATTTAATAGTGAGAAGTGTAAGGTTATGCATTTAGGGATGACTAACAAGAATTTTAGTTATAAGCTGGGGACGCACCAGTTGGAAGTAACGGAAGAGGAGAAGGACCTCGGAGTCCTGGTTGATCGCAGGATGACTATGAGTCGGCAATGTGATGTGGCCGTTAAAAAGGCTAATGCGGTCTTGGGATGCATTAGGCGAGGTATTTCTAGTAGAGATAAGGAGGTGCTAGTCCCGTTATACAAGGCGTTGGTGAGACCTCATTTGGAGTACTGTGTGCAGTTCTGGTCTCCCATGTTTAAGAAGGATGAATTCAAACTGGAACGGGTACAAAGAAGGGCCACTAGGATGATCCGAGGAATGGAAAGCCTGTCGTATGAAAGGAGACTTGAGGAGCTCGGTTTGTTTTCCTTAACCAAAAGAAGGTTGAGGGGAGATATGATTGCTCTCTTTAAATATATCAGAGGGATAAATACCAGGGAGGGAGAGGAATTATTTCAGCTCAGTACTAATGTGGACACGAGAACAAATGGATATAAATTGGCAGTCGGGAAGTTTAGGCTTGAAATTAGGCGAAGGTTTCTAACCATCACAGGAGTGAAATACTGGAACAGCCTACCGAGGGAAACAGTGGGGGCGAAAGACCTCTCTGGCTTTAAGATTAAGCTTGATAAGTTTATGGAGGGAATGGTTTGAGAGGATAACTTGATTTACTCAATAGGTCAATTATGTGCCCCCACTGGTAATTAGTACCGATGGTCAATGTTGGGATATTGAAAGTCTTTTTCCTGAGTACCTGGCTGGAGAGTCTTGCCCGCATGCTCGGGGTTCAGCTGATCACCATATTTGGGGTCGGGAAGGAATTTTCCTCCAGGGTAGATTGGCAGAGGCCCTGGAGGTTTTTCGCCTTCCTCCGCAGCATGGGGCAGGGGTCGCTTGCTGGAGGATTACCTGCTACTTGAAGTCTTTAAATGCTACTTGAAGTCTTTAAATCAAGATTTGGGGACTTCAACAGCTGAGTCAAGGGTGAGAATTATTTCAGGAGTGGGTGGGTCAGCTGTTATGGCCTGCATCATGCAGAAGGTCAGACTAGATGATCATAATGGTCCCTTCTGATCTTAAGTTCTATGATTCTATGAATGCTTTAGTATTGTATCAAGATGCCTGTTAAAAGTTATTCTGAAATGATTTTAGGGATCCAGTAAATTTAATTGCTTGGGTTTTCCCACAAGGATTTCAGGTAATATAGAACACAGAAATGTCTAAGCTAGGGGTGGGCAATAATTTTTGCAGGGGGCCACTCCACAAATTTTGGTAAGTCGTCATGGGCCGTAGATTTCTACTATATTAATGGAGGGGGTCTGGGAGGGAGCTTGGGTGCAGGAGGGGGCTCTGGGCTGGGGCAGGGTATTGGAGTGTAGGAGGGGGTGCGGGCTCTGGGAGGGAATTTGGGTGCAGGAGGGGGTTCTGACCTGGGGCAGGGGGTTGGGGTGCGGGAGAGGGTGTGGGGTCTGGGAGGGGTTTGGTACAGGAGGGGGCTCTGGGCTGGGGCAGGGGATTGGGGTGCAGGAGGGGATTCTGACCTGGGGCAGGGGGTTGGGGTGCGGGAGAGGGTGTGAGGTGCAGAATCTGGCCGGGAGGCGCACACCACAGCTGGCTCCCGGCCGGCGGCGCAGCAGGGCTCAGGCAGGCTGTCTGCATGCCATAGCCCCATGCCACTCCCGGAAGTGGCTGCGGCTGGCACATCTCTGCGCGTCCCTTTGGGGGAGGAGGGCAGTGGGTCTCTGTGAGCTGCCCGCGTCCGCAAGCACCACCCCCGCAGTTCCCATTGGCTGGTTTCCGCCAGGGGCGCGCAGAGACATGCTAGCAGCAGCCGTCTACTTCCGGGAGCGGCGTGGGGTCACGGCAGGCAGGCAGCCTGCCTGAGCGCCCCGCTATGCCACAGGACTTTTAGCGGCCCGGAGATCATGATGGGGCAGCCAAAGAGCCTGGCGGGCCGGACAGAAATGTTAGACGGGCCGGATCTGGCCCATGGGCCGTATTTTGCCCATCCCTGGTTTAACCTGTAGTGAAACTGAGTCAGAACGTTTGAGTCGTTTGAAAATATATAATGTATTTTATCAGATCACCTTCCACAATGAGCAGAACATAAGAGGAAACGTGATCCAGACCACTGAGTTAGCCAAAGCACCACGTGACTAAACCAATAGAGAAAATTCAAGATATTTGTCAGAGGATTGCTGATTGGGGTGTGAACAGTTTTGTTCAGACCTTTGGGCTAAGAATTGAGCCATTCAACTGATCAAAACAAACATGAAGACAGGTGGTCAATGCAGGAAAGATCAATTTTGTTACTGTATTCTACCTACAAGATTTAGGACACACTTCTACTTGATTAAAAAAAGGACTTGAGGTCTTTTTGAAGAAGCCCTAATAAGCTAAATCCTCTGTCATTCACCCAAGTTTCCTGAACATTTTATCACAATGGGGTAGTTCAGCCAGACATCAATGCATAATTTGCGTTCTATGCTAACTTCAGCTGATGCTGATCTACTACAGTTTCCACTCCGATATGAACCTCTTTTTCAGAAAATGTCACTGCCAGCTGCAGCCCAACTGAAAAACAAATTGAAATGACAGACTATTATTTTGTATGTCTCCTCCAATTAACTTCCTCTCCCTTAGTCATCAGCGGAGAACATCCTACTTTTCTACCCTGACCTCCTAGCTCTCAGGTTTGGGTAATCTTCCTTGGCTGAGTAGGACTAGAAATGACTCCTTTCCAAACCCATTGCTTCCTTGCTTGCTTATCGAGTAGTACTACAGTGACAAACTTTCCCTGCCCAGTTACACCTCATGCATGGGGAACAAGAAACAGAGCCAAGAAATTGCACTTGGGTCTCTGACATAGAGGAATTAATGCAAACCACTCGGCTTTTATATTTTAAATGCTGTCTTACACTCCCAGTAGTCAGAGTGAAGTGTGGTCTAAACACAAGACTGGGAGCCCATAGGAAGGGTTCTAGTCCCTGATCTGTGGTATTGAGAAAGTCATTTCACCACCAACTCCTTCTCCTCCACCTGTAAAATGGCACTAATATTACACGCGGTGACTGAAGAGTGCTGCTATACAGCAATCTGGGCACAAAGTACTAAGTAAGCACTATTGACCACAATTCCTAATGGGATCGGTCACTTTGCCTTTCTGAGTACAAACTCGGATCGGTCACCACAGGAAGTGCGCATCACCAAAGCGGCAGACAACAACTTACTTCTATTGTCAGCTCTTTTTGTTATGTTGTTTGTACAGTGCCTAGCACAGGGGTCGGCAACCTTTCAGAAGCGGTGTGCCGAGTCCTCATTTATTCACTCTCATTTAAGGTTTCATGTGCCAGTAATACATTTTAACATTTTTAGAAGGTCTCTTTCTATAAGTCTATAATATATAACTAAACTATTGTTGTATGTAAAGTAAATAAGGTTTTTAAAATGTTTAAGAAGCTTCATTTAAAATTAAATTAAAATGCAGAGCCCCCGGACTGGTGGCCAGGACCCGGGCAGTGTGAGTGCCACTGAAAACCAGCTCGCGTGCCGCCTTCGGCACGCGTGCCATAGGTTGCCTACCCCTGGCCTAGCACAATGGAGTCCTGATCCATGACTAGGGTTTTAAGGCACCATTGCAATACAAACAATACAATCTATTTTAAGCACGTGGGTTTGCCACACATGCCGGACATCCCATCCGCAGGAGCCATTACAGCCTGGTCGGTTAACAATGTAAAAGTGATGGCATAGCTTGTAAGCGCCTAGCATGTGGCTGGCTAACTAGGTGCTAGCATTACCCAAAAGTCCTTTGTGAGCAAAGGTAGAAATCTGAAGCTCTGGAGACCCTGTGCACTGATCAGGACTAAGTTTACTTGAGACATCTTTATAGATGTTGTGCGCAACAGGTTTTTCCAGCGTACACAGCAACTGAAGTCACAGTTATGTACACAGCAGGCCTTCCTTTTCAGAAATGTGCATCTCATTTATATGCTGGGGCATAACCTGAGCTCGTGAGGAATGGGCAGTGATGGACAGTTGGAGGGCCTACAGTCGTTAGCGGCCATAAATTAGGCCAAAAAAAAAAAGCTACTGTAGATATTCACACCAAATATGACAGATGTTCAGGGCACGACAGCCTAAGAGCCAGCTAATTCTGAATCCAAGGGCAGAGCAACAGATTTCCCCACCCCACACAGGCGTTGCTGAATTCCCTCCCGTCTAAGGATAACTCAAACTTACATCAATCTCGCCATCATCAATTTCTCCATCATCTTCCTCTTTCTTCTTCTCTTTGAGGGGATCCTGGCCATCCTTTTCATCATCGCTTTTACTGTTGGATTTCTTCTCATCCTCAGGGGCATCATCTCCCTTCTCCTCCTCCTCGTCATCCTCACCCCCCGCCTTCTCTGCCTCATCCTCTGGAACAGCAGCACTTGGCTCCTCGGGAACCTCCTCATCGTAGTCCAATTCATGCTCATCCAGTTCCCGAGTGACAGAGGATGCTTCGTCTCCAAGATCAATTGTCCGGTCTTCCTCCTCCTCCTTGTGACACGGGGAGCTCTTCAGCTCCCTGCTCTGCTCATTATTGTCAGAGTCCTGAGACTTGGTTTCACTTAAGTGGTCCTCCTCATCTGAGTGGTTCTCCTCTTCGCCCTGACTCAGTCCCCTGGCTGCATCCTCCTCTTCCTCTTCCTCCAGAATGTTGCCATGACCCTCTCCATCCAGTTCCCGATCTGAGCCACTCTCTTTCAGGATTTCGTCGTCTGAGAGCTGCTGGTCCTCCTCCTCGGGAGAGCAGGGGTGTTGCTCAGGGCTGTCGGAAACATCCATCAGTACTTGCTACTCTGCTAAGGGCAAACACAATACGTTTAGTACGTGGAACAAAAACCTTGTCCTCACTCATTGTATAAAATACAGGAATCCAGTTTGTATCTTTCTACTGGAGGAGGTGTTGCCTGAATGCATGGTCAGGGCGTACCTTAATATCTTAGCAAAGAAGAGTTATATATATTAGAATAATAGAATATCAGGGTTGGAAGGGACCTCAGCAGGTCATCTAGTCCAACCCCCTGCTCAAAGCAGGACCAATCCCCAACTAAATCCCCAACTAAATCCCCAAATGGCCCCCTCAAGGATTGAACTCACAACCCTGGGTTTAGCAGGCCAATGCTCAAACCACTGAGCTATCCCTCCCCCCCATTAGCCAGAGCAAAGACAAAACAAGAACTGTATGTATGTGTGGCTGGTTTAGATTATTAAGAAACTTTTAATAAAGTTAAATTTAGAATGCAAAACTATGTCTAAGCACCGCCCTCTCTACATAGTAACACTGCATCTAAAATATCTTTAAGTAAATGTTTCAGTATCAAATATATCCATGTGCTGCATCATGTCTTTTTCTGTATGTTCAATATGAACATTTAAAAATTAGGTATCTCCTTATAATAGAAAAGATAAGTACAGTAATGACAAGAGGCAAGGCAGAAGGTATTTCAGAAGTAATACATCAAACGCATTTGTGTTCCACAAAGGAGAAGGCTGACTTTATAGGGGACTGGATGGAACTGGTAATGAGGTATAGGTCTTCTGACCTCCGGGTAAAGTTGTTACCATTTGATAGCTGTTTGGTACTCTATGCAGTTACCTTAACCCTGAGAACAAAGTACATATCACCAGACAAACCACAATAACTGGCACCAGTTGGCAGTCTCAGAAGAAGCCCAGGACTGAATGGGCATGAGTCTAAACTGGGTATAGAGGTTACTCCTCCAGAATGCTGGAGAGGCAAACTAATGGTGTAGCATGGGGAAGTGTGTACTGTATTCTCAGTCCTGTACCTATGGCATGATTAAACAGAGGCTTTAAGTTCCCAGCACTGTCAATCTGACGCTTTTCCAAAGTACTAAATTCACCATTAATTTTTTATATATATATATATGTGTGTGTGTACACACACACACGTGCACACACATAGTCTGACTTTTCTTTGTGAAAGTGTTCTATAATAACGTAGGTTTGGGAGGGCAGGAGGCAGAGGTTAGAAGTCAAGAGGAGAACTGGTATTAGGCTTGTTAAGGTACCTTTATAGCTGAAAGAAAAATCATGGGATTGCAAATCAGTTTTATTAAATTCCTCTCACAGACTGATTCCATCCCCCAAAATATGCATCATGCTTCACTCAACTGATTTGTCTCCATTATAGATCGCTGAAAGCTTGTTCACTTTGTGGAACAACTGCAGTTGAGAGCTGCATGAAGTGCCAGACTTTCATGGTTTACATTTAAACTCTTCAGATGAAAGATGCTACACGTATAAAATATTATATTAAACCAAGCAGAAGGGAGCTTCTTTAAGGAGACAACCCATGTCTCCTTCAAACAGTTTGTATCCATTAATTCTACTTCTGTGTGAAGAAAAAGAGTTACCACCACCAGTCAGCTGTGCAGTATTTTCTCCTCTCCTGATCCACAACTAGCTCACTCACTCTTCACTACTGAGTTTCTTTGACCCAGACTGTAGCAAAAAAGGCTGCCATTTACCTTAGGGGTAGGCAATAGACGATGACAGGGGCATGCTAGGTCACTAGTGGTCAAGCAGACTGCCATGAAATCTAAACAGATTTTAAGACTGAAAAAAAACAACAAGAAAGTCTCAGAATTTTCACCACCAAACCCTGGCTGATTATTAAGGAATTTGGATCTCAGCACTGAAATGGGACAGGAAGGGTGTTACAGGCAACATGGTTTAGTTGTTAGAGCCCAGGATAGGAAACCGGGAACTCCAATCCTCGCTACTGATTTGCTGTGTTGGCTTGGGCAAGTTGCTTAGCTTGGGTTTCTCAGTTTCCTCATCTGTTAAAAACAGCAACAAAAGAGCCTTGGTTTTCCCCCACTTTTGTTTGTGTGCCTTCTTCCAGCAGCCCCCCCTCTGCATGGATCGCTCTCACTCCCAGTCAGCCCAGTTTACCATTGAGATTATGGTAAACACACACTTTGGCCCTAGTAGTAGCTTCTAGTGTTTCTCAGCACACAGAGCTTCCTCAAATGACCAACTTTGTGATTTTATTAAGAAATTAAAAGCTCAATAAAAACATAGCTAATTGCCTCCTGCTAATTGCAGCTCTGGGCAGTTAAGTACGTTATGGGACAGATTTCAAATAAATTGTGCTTTCAAAAACATTTAAAGGTTGATGCTGAACTCAAATGTCAGTCACAAATTGTTACTTTCTGTAAGAACAGTTCTATGACAATTTTAATTATCTAACTGCCTGAGAAATTACCCTTTCCAGCACATGCATGGCAATTTACTTACAATTTGTTACATCTCACATAAAAGGTCAACATTAACAGGCCTGGAGAAACGTACAAACTGTCAAGCAAAGGATGAGATAGGAGAATTTATTTGTTTTCTAACCTGCTGCAAACAAGTTGTTTAAAAAGAGGCTGCAGGTTCGGGGATGTGAAGGGAGTGGGAGAAAATGTGCTTGTGCTCATTTTATCAATTTAGCTGCTGAGTACAAAGGTTCACCTCTGCTGGCTGTTACTAAAACTACAACAAGACCACTACAACTAGTCCTGGTACCTCTCTCTCCTGTTGAGCTCCACTAAGAAGTGATGGAAGGGACAAATGTATATAAAACCAGTGCTGTCTTTAATAACAACATTCACAAAGGCAAGTGTTCATGTTAGTTCATTACATATTTCCTGCTTCCCAGCAGCAGCATTGCAAGTTTCCCCATACCGATCCTCATCAACAGGCCTCAAACCTCGTCTGCTGGGTCATCTCTAAAGCTACTTTGATGAGGCAGCGCACGTGGGAAGCTTGCACTGCCTGCTGTTACGTGGATACACAGAGGGCCCTCGGTTCAGTCAGCTGGTCAGTCGCCATGGCCATCACTCTGCCTCAGGTCACCAGTACAATAGAAAAACTATGCCCAGACGAACGAATGCTGTGATTATTATGCTACAAGCAACTATATGGAAATCAAGAAAACCCACCACAAGAATCACAAGGTGAAACCAGAACCAGGAAAAAAGTGGGGAGATAAAATGAGACAATTTTTTATACTAACATGGGGACAGAAGTGGCCACCATTCTCCTTGTAGGCCACTAACTGTTGTTCTTTCAGTGAAAGGAAGGTTAGTGAAAATTCCAGCCACAACTTTACTCCAAGAAGTTTAGATTGACAGCATTTACCACCCTACCAGAGCAATCAATCCTGCCCTGGCTGAGGTGGAGATGCTAGGCCCTAGATGACACACTTGTCTCCGAGTTCTCAGATTCCCCAAAGAGGTCCAGAGGACTGGAGGGAAACAAGTGAGGAAGCTTTATTTGGAGCAGTATTACAGAAGTATGATAGGCCAGGAAGAGATGCATTGTGACTGGCTGACAGCCTTACTTATGCAGTGGAGGTGAACTAAACAGATCTGTTCAAAGAAAAGGAATAACTCTGAACCTCATGCTACAAAATTGGCCCAGTTTATAACGGGTTAAAGGCAAATTTGTGAGAAATACAAATGGATTTTTTTTTAGAACTACCAATCCACATATAATGCAACAGGATTTATAACCTAGAGTTATGTGGCAATAAACTAATTAATAAATACTACCTTCAACTTAACGCACTTCAAAACCACTTCATAATTTATGGGTGGGACCACCTCTGTTTAAGGTCGCCTGACTTTTTCCATTAGAAAACCCTTTTTTCAGTTGCCTGTAACTTTGCCAAACTTTAACCTGAATCAGTGCCTGAACCAGGCTGGGGGTTGTTTTTTCTTCTGAAAGTTTCATCTAAAACATTTCAGTTGTTTCTGAGAATGGGATTATAGAAAAATGTTGGTTTCACTCAAGTTAAAAAATGCCTTCATGCATTGGATCTGGGATCTTAAATTTGGCAGGCAGGGTTGTTCTGGTGCCAGGGATGTACCTTTTGCTGTCCCCATGAGAATTCACCCACATTTGGCCAAGTTATTAGCCTTTGAAAAAAAGCTAGTTCACATACGCTCAGTAGAGACTTGCTAGACTTTGGTAGCTAAATTCTCCTAAGATTCTGCCTGCACTGAGCATTCTGCATCCTTCAGTTTCTACATGTGACTGGACTGTGCATGTGTTATCCCCACAGAGCAACTGAACATGTTCCATCGCAAGGGTGCAGAGGCTGAGCAGGACCTTCCCTGCAATTGCACCTCCCTTGCTGCCAAGGGTTGTGGCACCAGAACTGAAAGCAGGGAGACTGTCTCTCCTGTGCTTCCAAAGCCTCTGCCTTCCTCCCTCCACGCCAGGCAACATAAAGGAGGAAACCGTCTGACCTGACTGCAGAAGGGTGACGTCAAAAGTGTGGCACTAACGTAGGGTCCCCAATTTGAGATGCCGAGGGTCTGCCTATTCAAAGCAGAGCTCCCAGTGACCTCAGCTGCAACTGTGAGTGCTCAGCATTTCCGTAACTTTGACCCTAAGTGTCTCATGTTGGGTACCCAGAAAATGAGGAACACACAATGGCTACCTATGGAAACTTTGGTTTAAGTGACTTGCCTATCACATAGGAATTCTGTGGCAGAGGCAGGGATAGAATCCAATTTGCTACAGTGACATTCTTCTTTTCCTGCAATCCCCTGCCTCATTCACTATACATGTTCCAGATCTGACACACATGAGGCAGGGATGCTAAAGACAAAAAGCCTCATTCACTACACAGTCCTGATTCATCCCCAAAGCGGGCCCATCCTGTGCACTGAATGAGGCAGATATCCTGAGGAAAAAAATAGAATGTGATCATGCAATAAAAGACTATCATAACGCAGATGCATGAGGTGGCAAAATTAAGGTTCCATGGACAACCTGAGTTCTAGCATTTCCTAACTTTTGAGTGTTTGACTTTGCAAACTCAGTGTTGTTTTAATGTAGGTTTTTGGATGTAAATATGAACAAATCCTCAGACCATTACTGCAAGGTATTTAAGTTATCCTCATTTGTACAGTACGTAAAATGGATCTGCTTACTGAGGAGAGGTGAAAAGGGCAGTCTGTTCATATTTATCTCACTTCTGGTTATGTTAAAATAAACTTGTACCAAACCAAAGACCAATAAAAATGTTCTTTAAAAAAAATTTTTTTTAATAGGTTTTTTTAATACAAAAATATTCTTCTGCACTTTTGCAAGTTAAACAAGACAGCATTGGAGCTATGCAGGAGAAATTTCACATTGAAATTTGGAAATGGAAACAAACGCAATAAAAAACAGCTTAACTAGTGAAGAGATTTTAAAAATTATTTCCATTTTATTAAGCAAAGTACTGTTCATAACATAAGGATGTTATTTTTTGAAATATGATTTTTAACCTGACTTGCTCAAGGCAACAGCGCCTAGATTAGAACTCAGGAATTCCAAGCTTCTAGTCCTGTGCTCAACTCCTATTGTCTGGAAAAGTAACACTGTCAAAGGAGAGACAAGGTGGGTGAGGTAATATCTTCTACTGGACCAACTTCTGTTGGTGACAGAGACATGCTTTCGAGCTTACAAAGAGTTCAATTTGTCTCTCTCACCAACAGAAGTTGGTCCAATAAAAGATATTGCCTCGTCCACCTTGTCTCTCTAATATCCTGGGACCTGAATACAACACTGAATATTGTTGTGATTTTTGGTGCAAAAGACTATCTACCACAAAGGCAAGGTTACCTGGATGGCAAGATAGATCGGAATACCCAAGGGGACTGCGTGTGACTTCAAGTTAGACTGTTATGGTGACTGAGGAGTTTACACTTAATAAATGGTTGGGGAAAACTAAGTATAGAATTCTCATCCAATTGAGGTTTGTGACCTGCTTCTTAACAGTCTGCCCTGAGGTTGGTACTCATGTTCTTGAGTTACTGCAGCAGAGTTTGACAGGTACACCAAACAGAGAGGCTGGATTCTAACTAACACTGTTGCCCTCATTGTGTGGAGTTAAGTGTATAAGGGAAATAGTTTAGACAGAAGTATCTACGGGAAATAGTTTAGAGAGAAAATAAAAGCAATGGAATTTAAAGTAGCTTAGTGTTCTGGGCTCAGGGCCCTTGTCAATGCCTTTTACAAGAAATAGTGTTAAATTCAGTCCTCTCTTGCTCTATGCATATCCCAGTGAAATCAACAGGAGCTGTCCACATGACTAAGGGCAGAATTTATCCAGTTTTAACAAAGATGTTTTAAATTGCTGGAGATGTACGTTTCTTATTTGGACAAGCTGTCTTAAAGTAGGTGTTAATCAAAATCTGTCACTAGAGCTCTCTTTCTGCAGAAGGAAAATTCCACTATTTGAGCAGTATTTGACAGAAACTGGTTAAAAGGTACAACTATTTAAGTAGTATATTCAATTAAATCTACAGAAAGTTAAGCTCTGCCTACAATAGCAAACTGACCAGCTGCTGAAAACAATCTGTTAGCAGTAAGTCCACTGAACTGGTGCTGAAAACAGTAACTTGCTGTCATCAGGTCTTAAGAATGCTTTCTGTAACCATGCTGAAAAAGATTTTGTCCTAGATACACTAAAATCTATTTAAGCAAACGTTTGAGAAATCCAGTCTCCCAGGACTAATAGAAAAGCTTTCTTGGGTAAATGTCATCAATTTCCACAGAACCTAAGCTTTCATTAAGAAAAAAAAAAAAAAGGTTTAACCATCATTATTGAAAAGAAAACCTTCCAAACATGAACAAAGTGTAAGTAGTAAGAAGTAATGTCTCCCTCAGCTCCAGCATCTCTGCAACTGCTCAGGCTCTCCAAACTACAGCAAAGTGGAAACTGATCAGAGTATTGTCAATTTCAATATTGGAATTCCATGAGCCATCAGTGAAACAGGTCAATTTCATTCTGGGGACTTCAGAGAGCTCTGACCATCAGAGGCAGGCCCTGGAGAGAAGGGCCTGTTATAAAACAGAAGTTGAGGGAGAAACGATTAGAAGACACCCCTCCTCAGTACAGCTAGGAGGTTGTGGGAGAGGCAGCCCCCTTGTTAGGGGTCTCCTTTAGTCTACCTCTCCCATAATCTTGTAGCTGCTACTGTTGGACCATGCAAAGCTTTTCTAATATCTGTGAAATTCCCACTTTAAACTATTGGCACATCAGTCTAACTACAGAGAATAAATGAATTTGTTAAGCTTATTAAGTACATAATTCATTAATAATTAGGTATCAGAGTTAAACTGCATTAAAATAAGATGAATGAGATGGTTAGTAAGAGTTTGTTTACACTAGGAAGAGATCTTAACCTCTTTCCACACTCTGGATAAACCCTATGAAGATCAGGAGAAAGAATTCACACATTTTCCCTAGTTGGTGCTACTGCTGGAACAGTGCTAGTAACAATTGTTTCAAAACAGTTGAACCACTGCTGACAGATTTTTCTGAAAATCAAGTCAGTGAGTAACTCCGCAGCACAATTCTAAGGAAAAAACCTTGTCCACACTGCTCAGGGAACTCAACCTAGAAACAAGAGTTTTGAAATACAGTTGCTGATAACATGGTTACAGCTATACCATGGAGAGGTCTTAGTGCTACTGTTTCACTGTGCAGATGAAACAACCCAACAGGGCATAGATATCTATATTGCAAAGACTACCATTCTAAACAAAAGGGTTAGAGCATCTAATTTATGAGTTCAGTAACACAACCCCATGCTCCTAATATGCAAAATTCATTATAAAACAAATCCACATACGCAATGTCACGAGAAGCGACAAGAGAAAAACAAGTTTAGATGTAAAACATTATGCATTAAAAGCATAGAGAGCAGCATCTGGATTTCCAGAGAGCATGTTTTCCAGACAGCCCTGAAGGGTTTTCATCAGTAAAGCTTTTTCCTTTGCCTCACTTAAGGTCACTTTGCATCTATCCACAATTCTGAACAAGCTGTCCAGTTTAAATAATCCATCATCTCCCCATATATTTACCAGTGCGTATGCTAGCTCAGACCCTCACCTTCCCCAGATACCACCTGCACCTAGCCACTTGGGTCAGCTGACCATACTGCTGTGGTTCTCAACCAGGGGTCCAGGCCCCCCCAGAGGGGGGGGGGGCACAAGCAGGTTTCAGGGGGGCCACCAAGCAGGGCCAGCATTAGACTTGCTGGGGGCCAGGGTAGAAAGCCAAAGCCCCACAGTATGGAGCTGAAGCCCAGGGCCCTGAGCCCTGCCGCCCAGGGCTGAAGCCAACGCCTGAGCAATGTAGCTTCATGGGGCCCCAGGCAAATACTCTGCTTGTTACCTCTTAACTCTGTCCCTGGCTTTTTTATGCAGAAAACCAGTTATTGTGACACAGGTGGGCTGTGGAGTTTTTATAGCATGTTGGGGGGGGGAGAAGGGTTCAGAAAGAAAAAGATTGAGAACCCCGGACATACAGCACAACCCTGCCCTAAACCTCCACTGCCCACCCATGGTCAGGACTGCCTGCAACCCCACCCTAGTCAGGTCCTATTGCAGCTCCCCAATGCCTCACCCCTCTCACTTAGCCCCTCAACCCCACTCACCCCGCAGGTCCCCGCCTCTCCATACAGCTTCCTCCCTTCAACCCCGTCCTGGGGAGGGGGACCAGATCCCTCCTGGTGTCCCCCTCCTCGCCTGGAGTAAACCCCCCCCCAGTACCGCCCAGATCCCGATCCTCCCAGCCTGGGGGTCAGAGCCCCACTGCAGCCCCCACCTCAGGGTCAGGCTCCCCTGTAGCCCCGAGCCCCTCCGCTGCCCCCACCATCCCCATGTGGGGCCAGGTCCTCCCCCCGCCCTCCATCCTGGGAGTCGGGCCCGCCCCGCGCCAAGGGCCCAGCTCCTCCCCCTGCCCGGGGGCCGGAGCCCGGCGCGGCCCCCCCAGGCGCCCGGCTCCCTGGAGCCCCCCCAGGCGGCTAGGCCGGCCCCTGGCTCCTCACCTGGGCGGGGGCGGGCGGCTCGCGCGGGGCGGGGGCGGGGGAGCGGCAGCGCCTCCGAGGCGGGTGGGGGAGGCGGCTCCGGCTCTCGGCGCGGGCGGCGCGGGACGGGGCCTCTACTCGCGGCGGCGGCGCAGGGCGGCCATTGTGTGACATCATCGGAACGCGACAGCCTCCCGGAGCGGGGCGCCCCCGCCCCCACCCGGCCGGCCTTAAAGGGACAGCGGCACCAGGCAGCGGGGGGGGGGCAGGCTCTGTGTGTGTAGGTATGTGTGGAGGGGGGGTGTCAGTGTGACTGTGTGTAGCAGGCTGGGGGGGCGGGCACTGTGTGTAGCAGGCTCAGGGGGGCTGGCTGTGTGTGTGTAGGTATGTGGGGGGGGGGGTGTGGGTGGGGGGGGGGGGGGAGGGCTGGGTGAGGGAGGGAAGGGGGGGGGGGGGCGGTGGGGGGGGGGGGGGTTGGCAGGGTGTGTGTGTGGGTAGCAGGCTCAGGGGGGCTGGCTGTGTGTGTGTAGGTATGTGTGGAGGGGGTGTCAGTGTGTGTAGCAGGCTCAGGGGGGCAGGCTGTGTGTGTGGGGGGCAGGCTCTGTGTGTGTGTAGGTATGTGTGGAGGGGGGTGTCAGTGTGTGTGTGTAGCAGGCTGGGGGGGGCGGGCAGTGTGTGTAGCAGGCTCAGGGGGGCAGGCTGTGTGTGTGGGGGGCAGGCTGTGTGTGTGTAGGTATGTGTGGAGGGGGGTGTCAGTGTGTGTGTAGCAGGCTCAGGGGGCAGGCTGTGTGTGTGTGTGTCCAGCCCTGGGCGCTGCTTTGATCCGAGAAACCCAGCTATGAGAGACTGCAGCAGGATGTGGGGGAGTGTCTGGTGGCAGGTCAGGGCCCTTCTGAGCTTATGAACCCATTGGCTAGTTACCTGGTTGTCCTGGGACCACACCAGCTCAGCCCCTTGGTGCTATCTTATTGTTATTCACGGTGTCAAGGACGGCCTGTCAGTGTTTGTTTATTTTAAAAGTGTTCCCTGTAAAGCTGAGAACTCAAATCTCACCCTTCAGAAGGATCAGATCCAAGTGGGAATGGATGGATAGATGGTGTGAAGAGTGATGGACCCAAAGGCAGGGAACCTGGTCACAGGAGGGTGTTTTCCCGTGGTGCCTACAACAGGATCCTCTCCACCTTTATCTTCTTTGATACAAAAGAAAGTCAAGCTCCATAATCCGGATCCAAACACTCCCAGCCTTGGGGTTAGTCAGCTCCTGATCCAGATCTGATCATTGGTGCCCAGGCTCAACCGTATCTGAGGCCTTGTCTACACTGGGGGCTGGATCCAAATAGAGCTGTGCCAGTTTACATCAGCAGAGAATTTGGCCCTGAGGTTTTAACCATCAGGTCGCTGCACTGGGAAAACCCTTAGTGCAGCCATGATTTATGCCACTGCAACTTGTGTCGACACGAGAGGTTTGCACCCGTGCAGCTATCCAGGGGCCGAAACCCTAGTGTAGAAGAGGCCTGGTAGAGGAACAGAGTGTCTTGGTTTGGTTCAGTGGGAGCTGTTCAGTTCTTCTGCCTCTGTTCACACTGAATTTTTGCAGAGTGGCCCCCTGAAGGGTTCGAAGATAAAACCCTCAGGTGCTGCTCGGTTTGGAAGTGATGGTGGTAAGCGTACCATTTACGGCTGGAGTTTCCCATAGCCTGCAGCATTTTGTTTCAGGGAAAACAGCCTGGGTTTTTGTTTTTTTTTAATTTCACCTTCCACAGCGTATGCTGTGCTCTGGCCATTCTCCTTTCCTTGTTACAGCATCCCAGAGGTGTGAGGAGCTCCGGAACGGGCCTGGATGTTTGGGTGGTATTTAAATGACAGTCAGGGTCTGTAATTTACAAGCCAACGGGAATTGCTTAGTCAATATTTTTGACTGAGCTTGATTCTGAGCATTAGAAGACTCTCTGCGCTGAGACACTGACCTAAACCCAAGGTACCCGGGGTGAGAATCACAGAAAAGGCCTGGTTTGCTCCAATGAGGCCAATTCATCCTTGCTCTGAGATGTCTCTGCCTGTGAAAAGGGCCATAAAGCAGGTGTGAACCTGCAGGAAATATTACCAGCATAGGGAACTTCTTCCCCCTCTCACGAGCCCCGCTCACAAGTGCTATGCCAGGAGAGATCAGGAGGAGTGGGGGGCGCGTCAGGGTGAGAGGAGATTTGCTTAGGGGGTCCCTTCACCTTGGCTGTTCCTGAAGGATTTTCCAACCAGTGCAGAGGGCTGGGCTGGCCCCTGACAGCACCACCTCCCTTCCAGCCCCAGGGGTGGAGCCAGGCCTCAGGGAGTCACTAACCTCAGTGTCGCTCTTCCTAATTGGGAGCAGGCAGACTCTGGAAGACTCTGTCAAGGATTCTACAAGCAGCAGCCCCATGATTTGCTGGGATCACCCCAAGAAAACCCAGCCTGTGGTGCAGATGGGACACAGACTCTGAGCTGCTCTGGGCTCCCTTAAAAGCCAACTCTGATATTCCACATGTTGGCCCCCACCCCTGCGACTACAGAACACTGACCCCCTGCCAGGGTGTCCTTGGATCTCTACCAGCATGGGGGTTCCTGGGAATGGCTTTGAATCCGTGCATCTCTCTGCCCCAGCCAGCCCTGGGCCTCCCACAGGGCAGACTTTCTGCTGCTGGGCATGTGAAGGACCAAAGCATGGATCTCTCTCCCTTCGACTGGGTCTTTCTTCCTCCCAGCTGCAGATGGCAACACCATGCTCAGGTGAAGAAGTGTTTTGCACATGGATCTGGCTGCTGGGGACTCCAACAAGGCACTGGAGCAGCTGACTCTGTCTCCTAATGCAGCTTCTAAAATGCACCCCGGGGCATGGTGCCATGCTCCTCTGCTGACCCCGTGAACCTGCCACCAGGTGCAGTCAGGCCCCTTGGTGAGACGGGAGGCCAAGGACTATTACATGAGGACTCTCATGGCTCTAGCCCCTGTCCCAGGCACGGTGCACGTACCAAGCCCACTGAGCTGGGCAGACAGTTCAGAAGCCCCACAGCGGGCAGCTGGGGGGCTGCCCCAGGGGTAGGAGACAATGGGTTTAGGGTGGCACCTGGATGAGCTACTCGCTGAGAAGCGGGGAAAAGAAATGGCAAGTGAGACCCTGCCTTCTGCATTCCACCGAGGGCTGGGGCGTGAGGCCTGGAAGGGCAGCTAGTTACCCAGGCTCCCCGAGAACTAGCCGGGGGGAGCGGGGGCGACTCCACACTAACGGGTGGGGGAAGGGGAGCGTCAGACATTGTGGCAAATTGATACTGTTTGCAACATGCCGTCTTTAAGTAGGGAGATCAAAGACAGGTGAAAACTCCATCCACCCACCCATCCCCACCCCCATCCTCCCAGCCATCCCCACACCTCCACCCAGCCATCTACCCTCCACCCCATCCACCCATCATCCCCACACCTCCACCCAGCCTCTACCCCCACACCTTCACCCCGCCATCTACCCCCCACCCCCATCCACCCATCATCCCCACACCTCCACCCAGCCTCTACCCCCCACACCTTCACCCTGCCATCTACCCCCCACCCCCATCCACCCGTCATCTCCACACCTCCACCCAGACATCTATCCCCCACACCCATCCACCCCCATCTAGCCCCCACACCTCCACCCATCATCCCCTCATCTCCACCCAGCCATCTACCCCTACCCCATCCACCCATCATCCCCTCACCTCCACCCAGCCATCTACTCCCACCCCATCCACCCATCATCCCCTCACCTCCACCCAGCCATCTACCCCCCCACCCCCCCCTCCATCATCCCCACCCCCCCCCCCCACCCCCTCCCCCTCCCCCCCCCCCCCCCCCCCCCCTCATCCCCCCCCCTCCGCCCGCCATCTACCCCCCACACCCATCCACCCCCATCTCCCCCCCCCACCCCCACCCATCATCCCCTCACCTCCACCCAGCCATCTACCCCCCACCCCATCCACCATCATCCCCACACCTCCGCCCAGCCATCTACCCCCCACACCTCTCCACCCATCCCCACACCCATCCACCCCCCATCTACCCCGCCCACCTCCCCCCCCCCCCCCCCCCCCCCTCATCCCCCCCCCTCCGCCCGCCATCTACCCCCCACACCTATCCACCCATCCCCACACCCATCCACCCCCTATCTACCCTGCACACGTCCACCCCGCCATCTACCCCCACCCCCATCCATCCATCATGCCCACACCTCCACCCAGCCATCTACCCCCCACCCCATCCACCCATCCATTCACTCACCTGCAGTTCCGACAGTTAGAGCCCTGAGCGGATACAGAAATGTGTGTCAGCATCCTATCCGCGATCCGCAGGTATCCGTGGATTTGCAGGGCTCTACTTACTGTGGCCGGGGTGCAGCTCCGAGGCACCCTCCCGCTGGAGCCCGGTCAGGGAGAGTCACGCGTGCAGCTGTGGGGAGCCCGTGCGGAGTCACAGACCCTCCACCTGCTCTCGGCTGGGCGGGGAGCCTGGGGGGTGGGGACACAGCTGGGGGCTGCTCTCAGTCTCCCCATCCCCGCATGGCGGGCAGGTGGAGAGTCCCCCGCGGCTCCCCTTGGCTCCCGGCTGGGCTCCATGCTGGCCTGGGCACCCCACCAACCCATGTCCCTGCCCCCCAGCTCCCCCACCCAGCTCCTTCCAGCGTGGCTCTCCCCGACCCGGCTCCGGCAGGGGTCGGAGGCAGCTTGGAGCTGCAGCCCGGCCACGGTAAGAGCCGGGCAGGAGCTGTGGGGCGCCGCGAAGGACCCTCCACCTGCCCCCGGCCCCTGCCCTTGCCCCCCTGGCTCTCCGCCCAGGGCAGGTGGCGGGTCTGTGCCCCGGTTCCTCACAGCTGCCCATCCGGCTCTTACCCTCAGAGCCCTGGATACAAAATTTGTATCCGCATCCACTCGGCTATCCGCAGAAATGGTCCCTGACTACCCGCATCACGGATATAAAGCAGATACCCGCGGATTTGCAGGGCTACCCACAGGGAGGGATCCCTCTGCCGCAGAACCCAATGGAAGGGGCTGGTTCCACTCCTGTTTCACCACATTTACATTTTCTAAGGAGGGGAGAACAAGCTGTGGGGCTGCTAATTACAGCTGGGCTGGCGCCACACAGGCCTGGAGGCCTCAACCACCAGGCCAGGGGTAAAGCTGCAGGGCAGGGAGGAGCTCTGGCCTGCAGAAGCCCCCGTGTCTGACTGGGGATGGGTGGGGATGCCCCTTTCCCTTACCCTGGAGCGCAGCACAAGCCAGCTGAGACCCTACACTTGTGTCTTCCAGCGTTTCCCCAACTCCACCCCAAGCTGCCCCTGCCTCCGTGTTGGCACCTGTGAGCACAGAGTGCTGAGGTCTGTGGCAGCACTGCAGAGAGAGGAGAGAGAAATAGTCCCCTGGGTGTGGGCGGCGGAGGGGTATTTGGTGGGACACACGGTGGGGAGCAGGGCTTGCTGCAGAAGGCAGAGAGCCGTTCAGTTGAGGATCGCGACGCAGGGGGTGAAGGGGCGGACTGAGAAGAGCGTTCCACCTGTGAAGCGGTGATGACGATTGGAGGGGTACAGCCCCCAGCCCTGCCCCCACCAGCCAGCTGGGTACAAGCTGTGAAAGAGGAACCAGACTGCACCGTGTTCGGGGATGTGCAGGACAAGGTGCCTGGCCGCTGGGGCCCTGCAGCTGCTGCCCAGAGAGGCATCAAACCCCAGAAATGTTGGGGCCAGAAGCTCAGTGGCAATGGCATATGGGAGCCCGACAGCCGGGCACCGGCAGAGGAAACAAAGAAGGGAGCCCTGAGCTCGCTATGGCGACCCTGGGCTTGATTCTCTGAGCTTTCCTGGCCCCGTTCAGTGCCCCCCCCCCACACCCCTCTGGCCTTGGCCAGCTGGGAATTCCTCAACCCAGCTGCATTTGCCATCCTGTTGCCCACCCCCTGGCTTGTTCAGGTCTCTCTGACGTTCCTCTCACGCTTCTCTGGCACCGACTAACTCAAATCACTTGGTGTCTTTGGGAAATGTTCCTGTCTCCCGGCTCCCTCCCCTTGCCAGATCGCTAATGAACATATCAACCGCCATGGGACCTAGCCTGGAACCTGGAGGCCCCGCTGGTAACACCTTTGCCCAGGTGAAAAGGGACCATTTAACCCTGCTCTTTGCTGTCCGTCTCCCAGCCCATTTGAGACAGGACAATACTTTGCCTCTCACCCAGTGGTGACTTGGCTTCCTTAGCAGACCTTCCTCGAGCGGATCCCATCTCTTTCTGCTCCCAACTCCTGTCTGCCCCCAGAAGTGGTATCACTGTCACTATAGTGGGATGGCTACCCTGGTACAAACCCCTGGCGTGGACTCATTTATACCAGCCTGGTTTATTCCTGTAAGGGCAGGGTTACGAATAGAAGGCTCTTCTGTATGGCTAGAACTGCATGCATGCGAGGGGCTGCCCTGATTGTACTATTTGGGTAGTAAATCACCCCCCTGCGCCCAGAATAGCCAACCTGGTGCAGAACTGGGCCTAAAGCTGGTTGTATCCCAGTGGTTCTCAGCCAGTTGTGTGCTAAAAAAAATTCAAAATGTGTGGCACTGGTCAGGCCAGGAGCGGGGCTGGCTGAGGGGAAGAGCGAGTAAGGCAGCCTGCAGGAGCGCTTCTACCATCAGGGGGGTGGTGAGTGCCACAGGGGGGCAGGAGAGTGGGTCTGTAGGTAGGTGGGGGGAGCCTATGGGCATTGAGTGGGTGGAGGGCTCTGGGATCTAGAGTTTTGCTAGGGTGCTGCAGCACCCCCAGGTTTTAGGTGGGGCTCCTATCCAGGGGTGGGGTCTGGCTGCAGGCTGTCCAGCCCCGCGTGGTGGGGTCCTGGGGTCCGGTGTCTGGCCCTGCTGGAGGGTCCAGCTGCCCGGTCCCACGCGGGGGTCTGGGTGCCGGCTACTTGGCCCAGCACCCAGGCTCTGCTCCTGGCCCAGCTCTGGGCAGGGGCACTAGGCATAGGGGATTGTTGAGAGGTTGGGGGGGGGGGCGCTGTGGTTCTCAGCCTGCGGCCCACAATGATAAACAGGTGGAGCCCCACTGCTCTATCCACATCCCGCAGTTCATAGATTCTCCCCACCACACAGACACGGGTATGGATCCAATCTGCCACAAGGGGGAGCTCCAACCCCATCCAAAAGGGAGGCAGTTGCCAGGCTTCCAGGGAACAGGGCAGCGACTCTCTGCTCCCCCGGGTGCCATGCCAGTCACACTCAGTCCTGCCAGTGCCTGGTCTCCAGCCCGACTCTAGGCCCACTACGCTGCACTGAGAGACCCACGGCACGTCCGTGGCTGGCCCGACTCAGCTGTGGGGCTAAAAATGGCAGTGTAGACGCTTGATCTCAGAGGCCGCAGGAGGGGGCAGGGAGAGTGGTCTCCGAATCTCCTGGGCTCTGACACTCATGCAGCATAGACGTACCCCTTCTGCTCGTTGTCTGGGGCGTCTCCCAGCCGTTCATTGGTGGTCTGGAGGGGAACCCAGGCTCTCCCTCTGCTCTGGGGCATAGGTGCTGGAGCTAGGGGGGCTGGGGGGGCTGCCGCACCCCCCGGCTTGAAGTGGTTTCCATCATATCCAGGGTTTACAGGTTGGTTCAATGGCTCTCAGCGCCCCCAGGATACACATTGCTCCAGCGCCCCTGCCCTGTAGCTGGTGATGAAGGTCTGTTTCTTCAGACCTCCTGCTTCTTCCCTGGGCTTATGTCCTACTGCAGCCTGCCTCAGGCCTTCCTTCCCCAGCCCCCTGCAGGCCTTGGAGGAAAGGTACCAAAGGAAAAGCACAACACAAAAATAGTCCAGACTGGTCCCTGGCCTCCTCCCGTTGGGAGATACCTGATGAGCCGTGGCCCGGCGCAGTGTCTCAGGGTTCACAGGACCCCCAGGCAGCTCCATCCCCCGCAGCACTCCTGGCTGGGAGCTAACGGGGAGAGGTCTGGTCACCTCCCAGGCTGGGCCCTACTGAATTTAGCGCCGCCTTTAAGACTGGCATGCTTGGCAGGTGTGGCGGGGCGGGGCTGCCAGAGCCCAAAGCTGTTCTAACCTTTCCGTGCCTGGCGGGGGGTTTGAACACCCCGTCGCAGTCACCCTGTGCGGAAAGCCCAGCCTGGCCCATGGAGCACAGCCATGCCCTGTGCAAAGTCCGAGGCCCATAGAGCACAGTGTCTCCCTGCACAGAGCATAGGGACTCTATAGCGCAGGGCGGCCCTACATGCAATGGACGGACCATACAGTGCCACACAGCTCTGCCTGGAGTGCAGGGTAGATTGGCAGAGGCCCTGGAGGTTTTTCGCCTTCTTCCGCAGCATGGGGCTGGGGTCGCTTGCTGGAGGATTCTCTGCAACTTGAAGTCTTTAAATCATGATTTGGGGACTTCAACAGCGGAGTCAAGGGAGAGAATTATTCCAGGAGTGGGTGGGTCGGCTTTTGTGGCCTGCGTCATGCGGGAGGTCAGACTAGATGATCATAATGGTCCCTTCTGACCTTAAAGTCTACGAGTCTATGAGTGCAGTCAGCAGACAGTGGTTCGGGAGGCCCTAGGATTTTTTTTAACTATCCCTGTCCTGGGGAAATCCAAAGGCTAAACATTGGCTCCGAGTTTCCACCAGCGTGTCTATGGATCCCAAGCTGTCACTGCAGGCAGGAAGGATGTTTAGCATCCATGATATATATGTAGATGCATGTGGGGGAGAGAGAGAGAGAAACTCTCTAGGAGGCAGGGAAATCTCTCCAACTGTCCGTGCAGGCAGGGGTGGGCTCCCGAGAGTCCTGCTTCACTAGACAGATCCTCGGGCTGTTCCACCAGGTCAGTTTCCGCGTTCTGGCCAGGGTGATTGCTGGATATAAAGTAGTTCTCAGCGCTGCTCAGGCACCCATTCAGCAAAGCACAGGCCCAGGGCCTTCCTCGAACTGTTTAACTCAACGCTGGACTCACCGGGGCCCTGCATTCTCCATGAGAGGAGGCAGCACTGGCTCTGCTTTGGCTGCAATTCCCCTTTCGATTGCTTGGTTAGCCTGGGGGGCGGGCGACTGCTGCAAAACTGACGGGTCCTTTGTGCCACATACACAAGGGGCCCAATCCCCAGCTGGTGTGAACTGGTGGAGTTCCAGCGAAGTCGATGCTGAGTCACACCAGCTGAGGATCTGGCCATTTGTCTCCTTAAACATCTTGAGGCAGGTCTGACTCTCCCCAGGGGTCTGGGCAGTGCCAGGACAGGCCCATTTGGAGCTCTGCATGCATGTGACACCATACTAACAGCAATCAATGCCTGGGAGTGAGCAGGCCCTGCGAGCTGGGGGAGTCATGCCACCCCCTCCCTACCTCCCTCTCTGCAGTGCTGGGGTGACGAGCATTAAACCCCTTGGAGGTCCTCAGTGGCAGTGGCTGGAGAAGGGCAAAGGGTGCTGAGAAACGATGTCTGGACGAGGCTCCCCCCTGTTGTCTAGAGCCAGGGGGCACCCGCACAACGCCGCTGGGAATATTTGCTCCCATTGTTAACCGAATCAGTTTCCACTGGGTTCTTGCATCCGCATGGGATGAAGTGGGAAGGTGGCCCCTTCCCATCCCAGTGGGGCGGGGGGGGGGGAAGGGTGTTCCCAAGGAGAGCCCAGCTCCCTGCCTAGCCCATGGCAGTAGCTGGTCTCTGGCAAAAGGTGGGCCTTCTCCCTCGCTGCTTGCTGGGAGCTGGAAAAGCTCCAGGTGGCTGTTCCCAGGGGGTGAGTTCCTTTGCTCCTGGCCCTGGGCAAAGGGAGTTGGATTGACCCAGAGTTCGGGACTTTATCTGCTCCCTAGCTTACCTCACCTTCTGGCCTATCCCACCCCACGGCATCCTGGCAGGAACATTGGTGGGAACAGTGAGTCTCCCAGAGAAATTCAGGGAAGGGGAATTCTGAATCCCCAGCCATGCAGATCACAGCAGAACCCTGCTTTGAAAAGTGGCACTCTCCCCTGTTGGGATCAGAACCAGCCACACATATGAGTGGTGCATGGCGTCAGGCCCAACCGACACAGCCAGCATTCCCGACACCCAATCCAGGTGTCACGCTGCCCCTGGCCGTGCCAACACTGGCGCTGTGTAAGTGAGCTGGCAAATCATCTTCCCCAGCAAACACATTAAGGAACATCGTGATCTTCTGCTCACCAGCGGCCCGAGAGACGCAGCAAAATCCTTGAATGAATGATTTGTTGTGAATCATCCACCTTGCTCTGCCTCCCACTCTCTCCCCTCTGCTACTGGCTCTCCTCTTCTCAGACAGCTGCATACAACAGAGAGATGGGTCTGATCCCTTTCTCCCCCTCTGTGGGCTCTGGAGAGTCTAAGGCGCACCATGCTGATCTTTATATCAGTCAGCAAACAAACAGCAACTCAGCCTTCCATGCCTGGTGTCTTTGGCTTCATCTGGTGCCCTGTGGCCCCATCATTGTTCAGTCACACAGCAGCTTGAGTTCTTAGCCACGTACAGAGGAGCAACAGAGTGAAATCACTGATTGGTCCCCTCTGCTTCCAGCAGAGGAGAGTCCCTGCCTAGGAAAGGATGTCCAGTTCCCCGGGGATGGGGTCGCGATTCACCACTGTGAAGTCCTTACTCCGAGAAAGAGGAAAGGGAGTGTGTGTAACTCACCGATTGAGCCACATTACCAATGGGCCTGGATAGCGAGATCCTTGGTCTTGTCCCAACACTGATTTCTCTTGAATGAGCTGAACAGGCCATTGCTCAATGCCCCACGGCCCAACTGGCTGGATCCCCACCCGGTGCTCACAGCACCAGGAATACGGACAAGGGGGCACTTGACATTTCCTGAGCATTCTGCAAACATGAGCGAATTAACTCATCCCCCACCTGAGGTAGGGAAGCGCCAACACCCCCATTGTACAGATGGAGACCCCGAGGTACAGCGCGAGCTTACGGGACTTGCCCAAAGATGCTGAGAGTGTCACTGTGGGAGCTGGGTCACCCCCTCTCCCTTAGGGCATGGCCATGCCCAATCCGTCCCATGCTGCCATTCCTCCGTGGGCTGTGAAAGTTACCCCAGATACTGGCCTCTGTCCTGATACAGGGATCCCCAGCCCACCTGCCGCCAGCTGAGATTCCTTGGTGCTTCTGCCATTTGCTAGTAGCCAGTGTCCTAGTCAAACAAAGGGCTGGAGCCCCCTTGGCTGCAGCAAAGCCCCCGGCTTCTCCATGAGGAGTGACACCTGTGCCCTGCCTTTGCCCTCCCTTGGGAGCTCCAATGGGGAGGGCAGATTTCATTGCCCCTGGGGGGCATCCTAGGGTCCCTACTGATGGAGACTGGCTGGAGATGAGCTTCACTCATTGGCTATGCTCCCACCGTAGCCAAAGACATTCTCCTCATTCCAGGCTGCAGGAGGGCCCTGGCAGAGGGAGACTCTCTGGGGTGGCCCTTCCCTGGCCTGAAGCCCTGTGCTGGGATTGACTCCACTGGAAACCAGGGGTGCAACCAGCTGGTGGAGAGACCCCATTTCCCCTGCAGCCACTTAGAGCAGGAGAACGGCCCTATGGGTCGGATTTAAGGTTCATCCAGCCGTGTCCTGGCTTCAGACAGTGGCCAGTGCCAGGTGCCCCAGAGGGAATGAACAGAGCAGGTAATCACCAAGTTCTGCCTTGGCTCTCTCTGTCCCTATTGGGCCCATCCCCATGGTATCTAAGCACTGCCCTGTCGGGGGCACATCTCCCTTCCAGAGGCGAAGGAGCAGCATGCTCTGTCCCCGCCGCGCTGGCCGGTTGGTTTCAGCACCCAAGTCCTGTGGACAGCGGAACCAGGGAACTCTTCATTAGCACCACTCAGCGCACCCAGGTTAGGGACTGATTCTGGCCAGTGCCATAAACATCGGGGCTGGAGCCAGGCGTGCTGGGGGAGCCGCTGCACCCCCCGGCTTGAAGTGGTTTCCATCATATCCAGGGGTTACAGTTTGGTTCAACGGCTCTCAGCCCCCCCACTGTACAGATTGTTCCAGCTCCGCAGGCCATCCAGTGAGGTACAGAGACTCCTCTCAAACCCCGCAGAGCTAGTGACCAGGGAGGGATGGCTGGGGGTGATTCTCTTGGACAGGCCCTGGCCTGTGGGGGTCTGATCCCAGAGGACCAGGCCTATTCACCTGCTCACACCTGTAAGCATGGTGAATGACGCCCTCAATCCGGCGCAGGAAGCCCAGCATCCAGGGGCACCTCATGGGTTGCTGTCACACGAGACACTCCGGATTTTTCCTTGCTGTCAGCGAGGCAGTGGGGACTCGTCTCTTCTCTCATAGGTTAGCCGGAGAGTGAGGAGCTGGATCAGCTGATGAGGAGACCTCTTATATCTGTGAGCGAGCGGCCCCAGCCAGGCAGAAGGGGGAGAGGGCGGGAGATGGGCTGCTGTCTGGCGGGAAGGGACCAAGAGGAACCACCCCACACAGGCGAGATTGGGTCCCTGGCCGGTGCGCCAGCCTCGGGGGAGCTCGCTCCCCCAGCTGAGATCCCAGGAGGAAGCAAATGCACGTGAAGGTAAGTTCTGCAGGGAAGTTTCTTTGGTGCTTTGGAGCGGCTGGTGGGGACGGGGCCGGAAAGGCGGGGAAGGGATAGCCAGGGGCTGGGCGTGTCTGATGGACAGAGCCCGGCGAGCCAGCAGTGTCAATGCGGGTCTAGCATCTGACTTGAGGGGAAGAACCAAAGTCATTCTCCGCAGGGCTCCTCGGGCAGCAGAGCGGGATCAGGGCAACTGCTAAGCGGGGAAGCAGCTTGAAAGTGACCTGGTGCTGCCAGCTGGCCAAGTGTCCATCGAGTCCGCAGCTCCTAGAATCCCCCGGGGCGGTGGCTTGTCCGGGGGCTGCAGCCTGGTGTCTGGAAGGACCAGACCGGTCCTTAAATCCCCCTCCGCCTGGCCCGGCGCGGTTGCGCTCCCAAGGCAGGGCGGGTTGGCTCAGCTGGGTCCATTCGCCTTCGGGGGACTGCAGCGGTTTGGACACCGAAGCAGAGTGTGTTTTGCAGCGAGACCCCGCCGGGGTTCCCGCCCGGGCGGTCCGGTGAGGCGGAACCAGGTGTTGGAGACAAGAACTTCGCTCCCGCCAAGAGCCGGGCAGGGGAGGGAGATTCCGCGGTCGGCAGGAGGTCGAGATCCGGATTCATTTCGAGTCCGAACAGGACAACCGGAGCCTCCTGCAGTTCCCCGGGGGGCCGGTGTGTGTGTGGGTGTGTGTGTGTGGGGGATTGAAACATCCCCTTTCAGAGTGTTAGACAATCCCACGAAATAGACACAAGTCAGCACGAAAATCAGTTCAAAAGCCTCACGGAAAACCAGAGCGGAGCATCCGGGGCTGCCGAGGCCCCAGCGGGACCTCGGAACCGCGCGGCCGCTCTGGGGTTTGGGTTTGATCCAAAGCGAAAATTCGGCGCAATTGACGCGCCCCGGACGCGGTCCCCTTCCGAGGGCGCCGCCTCGCCCGCGTTTGCCGAGCCGGCTCCGCTCAGCAGGTCGCCCCCCGGCCGCCTCTGTCCCTGGCGCAGACGGGGGGCGGGGGGCAGTGGGGTTCTCCGGGCTCTGCTTTGCGCTCCCTGGCCCCTGTGCGCAACTCCCGGGGAATCACCGAAGCGCTGGCGGGAGAGAGCGGGGGGAGCAGCGTGTGCTCTCAGCCACAGCGGTGTGAACACGGCGCCCCCGCTTTGGTTCGCGTGCCTCCCGATCACTAGAGCGTGTATCCGGATCACTAGAGCGTGTATCCGGATCACCAGAGCGGGTATCCGGATCACCAGAGCGCCTTCCAAACTCCCCCCGCACACAATCACCACCACCAAGCCACCAACGCTGCCCAGTGAAACCCAGGAACTAACCCCCCCCCCCCTTTTCCAGCCTCTGATCCGCTACATTCCCACCCTTCCGTTTGCCCCGGCTCAGACACCGGGCTGGGGGTTAGCTTGCCCGGGGAGTGCGTGCTGTGACATGCCCCCCGGGACCACCATGGCGTGGGCTCCCCGCCAGCCTAGCTGGAGCCCCAGGAGATGCACTGGGGGGGGGGGGGGTTTCTGCATTGGCAGGGGGTTGACGGGGGGCTCAGTGACCGCTGGCCATAGGCTGGGGAGAGCCCCTATGGGGGAGTTTTCACCCCCCCCCCAAGCCAGCCACTGGCACCCGCTCAGACCCCTGAACGCGGGAGCATGTCGGGCTCGATCCTGCTACAAGCCCCCAACTCCCCTCGGCTTCGGGGGCGGCTGATGGTGCTCAGCACGGGGCCGGATCTGGCCCTCGCTGCACTCCAGCCTGGCCCTGCCAGAGGGGGGTGAAGCAGCGAGCGAGCGAGCCCCGTGCCCCGAGCTACCCAGGCCCCCAGCCCCTTGCACTGCAGCCACCGGGTAGCACCGGAGCCGGGGAAGCTGCCGAACCACAGGGCGAGGAACAGGACGCCTGGGTTCTGCCTGGAGGGGGCCTGCGCGTTGGGAACAGGAGGGGCCGGGCCTCTCTGAGACTGACAGGGGGGAGCTGTTACTATGGTGATGCACATGGGCTGGATGGAGGCGAACACACAGAGCCAGCCGGCCCCGCCAGCAGTGGTGCTGATGCTGCGCGTGGCTCGAATCCCAATGGGGCCCTCTAGGGCAGAGCCAAGGGGGTTAGGGGCAGGGCTTAATTTGTGCCAAGGCTGAGCCCCTATAGGCCTGGCGGTTCCGAGCCCCGGGCACCTCCGGGCCTGGCGGTTCCGAGCCCCGGGCACCTCCGGGCCTGGCGGGTTCCGAGGCCCGGGCCCCTCCGGGCTTGCGGGTTCCGAGCCCTGGGCACCGCCGGGCCTGGCGGTTCCGCGCCCCGGGCCCCTCCGGGCTTGCGGGTTCCGAGGCCTGGGCACCTCCGGGCCTGGCGGTTCCCGAGCCCCGGGCACCTCCGGGCTTGGCGGTTCCGAGCCCCGGGCCCCTCCGGGCCGGGCAGTTCCGAGCCCCGGGCACCTCCGGGCTTGCTGTATCAGTTATGAATGTAAAACAATTGCTTGTGTTGCAGCATCTCTTTCGTTACACATTAAGCCCTGGCTGGGGGCGCTCACTGGGCATTTCCAGAGGGGTGCAGGGCTGGGGTTCTTTGACCCCTGAATTCCCTGTGCTGGGGACAGGGTAATTACAACCTCCCTGCAACCCTTAACCGCACTGACTCCGTCTCTCCCCCTTCCCTCCAGCCCAGCGCAGGGCTCTGTCTAGGAATTATTGCGGCCAATGCGATTGCCGCCAGGGCCGCACAGGGCTAGGGACTGTACAGACACATGACAAAGGCCGTCCCTGCCTCAGAAAGCTCCCACACCAGGGAACATGCAGAAGTGGCACTGCGCAGGGGGGCTGGAACAATGTGTATCGTGGGGGTGCTGGGAGCCATTGAACCAAACTGTAACCCCTGGATATGATGGAACCACTTCAATCCAGGGGGTGCGGCAGCCCCCCCAGCACCTCTATCTCCAGCACCTGTGGCACTGTGTGTGCAGGGAGGAGGACAAGGGAGCAGCAGAGAATAGTCAGCACAGTAGTTTTAACCCTATATCTTTTCTCATCATATACGCTGACAGCGTTCCATGCCCCCTTTTGCCTTCTGTCCCTTCCCTAGCTGTAATTTTTGGACACATGCATTTTTGGTGCTGTCAGCCATTGGGGCGGGGGGGAGGGGGGAGAGAAGGGAAGAGAGAGAGCTTTAAAATTCCCATTTAATCTAATCTTATTGGGAGCATTAGAATTAAGTAAGTTAGAGTTTTCCATGCCTTTTCCTTATTTGAAGAAAATGTATGTTCCACATTAAGTGCAATTCTAAATAAAGTCTAGTAAGCAGGGGTACGAAAAGTCTCAGGGCCAGAAGACTATAGTGGTGTTAACATGCATTCTTAGAGAAAATTTTAACAGCAGAATTCTAAATAAAGTTATATAATAATTTTAATTTTTTAGGGATGATAGAATAAAGTCTTTATACATAACATGCATTTCTCATTTTTAAAGAAATATATTTTATGCATTTAGTACATTTCTAAATAGCCATTAAATAATTGGACAAACTCTTGAGAGAGGAATAAAGGAGACAAGTTAATACATATGTAGAATTATGCATTTTTAGAGGAAAATGTGTTTTATGCCATTAGTGCATTTCTAATTAAAGTCATTAAATAATATATACAAAATCTTAGTAACAGCAGAATAAAAAGTGTTAGGACATATATATGTTAACATGCATTTTCCTCAGGTTTTAGAGAATTGTTTTTTTTAAACGCAGTTAGTATATTTCTAACCAAAGTCATTAAATAACTGTACAAAGTATTAATGACAGGAATAAAGGAGAAGTATTAATACACATATCATGCATCTTAAGAATTTTTTTTATCACAGCTAGTACAATTCTAAATAAAGTTGATCAAACAATTGCGAAAGGTCACATAGTATTAGTGACACAGAGAGGAAAATACAGCCATAGAGTTAGTTACACTACACAGAGTACAGTTGTTCCACCACCACCTTTAAGTTTCAGACATTACCAAGGAAAAAAAGGCAGGAAGAAGAGATAAGCGTCTCATCCCACAGACTGTTACTTGCCAAACGGCAGAAACTGGAAACCTTGTTCCCGGAGTTTGGGACAAAGCACACCTCATTGGCTCAGCCAATCAGAAGGCATTCTTTTACCCCAGGCTGTCTTGCAGAATCACACGTCATAGAATATTAAATGGCATCACATTTTCCTGAGTCACTCTGCAGGTTTTTTCTAAATCTACAGCCTATAGAAATAGTCACTATAGCATATTAAAATGTAAATTAGAGCTAAAATGCCAGTCACAAGGGGCATGCATGTAGATTCCTTTATTGAACTTTTAACAACAAAGTTTCAAGTTGTAAATTTAGCAATTAGCCAGATTTGTTTTTATTTCTGGACCAGAAATAAAAATTGCCTTTTTCTACATAACATTTGTCCTTGAAAACTGGCAGAGAGACCCTAAATGAATACATGCCTAACTTTTATTACTTCCCTTATTCCATTTACTCAAGGTAATGTATTTCTTCGTATTTATTGTAAATTAGCACGATTGGCTTTAGCTCAAAGGAGGCCTGTTAATTTTAGCAGAGCTTTGCTTAAATGAATAGCCCACCATGCAAAAGCAACCCCAATTGAACAAAAACCTGGAAATATAGTTCACATGTTTACCATCTGTAACGCATGAAGAAAGTTGTAGATTCCAGGGGATAGTATAAAATCCCCTATCATTTACAGAGGGGCTTTACAAAAATTAAAACACAAGCCAAGGCTTTCTAAGGTTTAAAGGACAGGGATAAGAAGGTTGGCATATGCCACCCTCCTTCTCAGGCCCCTTACTTTCTGTTCTGTGTTTGAGTGGTTATCTGAACAAACATGATCCACTCTCCAAAAGGCGTATGTAGATTTATCAAACTTTTTGCAAAACCTACATAAATTTAGTAGTTAAATTTATATCTGTTGATTTCTGGACCAGGAATAAAATGTCCTCTTCCTACATAATTCCTTTCACATTTGTCTTTCAAAACTGGCAGAGTGACCCTAGCTGAAAGACATGTCTAACTTTTATACCAATTTCCCTTATTCCATTTACTCAAATTAATATATTTCTGCAGAGCCTTCTATGTTCATCTGAGATTAGCTTCTATTGGCTTAAGTTGTAATAGAGGCCTTCTGAACTTTTGTACAGTTTTTGAAGGACAGATAAAGAAATAAAAGTTAGCAAATCATAAAACCCACAGGCACAGCACTAGTCACCCCAGCCCCACTCTGCCCTGCTCCCCAAAACAAATGAAACATACATTCAAGCCAATGTGTATATGATTTTAGGGATCAACCACCATAAACATACAATGAAACTAGTTTTATATAATTTTATATGTGTCACCCACACATTCATACTTGGTTCCCTCCCCAGCATTACTTTACGCAAAACACAGAGCCTTAAAAAAAAAAAAAAAAAAAAAGAAATCTAACAGCCTAAAATTGGCTACTACACCCACCTATGAGACAAAATGCAGGCCCAGTTTAAACTACTTTATATAAAAAGAGTTGCTTACACTTTTCTCCACACTAATTGTGCCCTTTGTTGTTCTGGAAACCTGTAACCCTTTCAGAGGTTAAGGTCTGGAATGTAGATGAATTAAATTGATTAAACTTGGATTTAATAAGTCAAATAAAAGCAGGAATGGAATATTAGGGAAAACTATATTTTAGTGTTTGAGAGGCAGTAGGTACAAACAAAATGTTCTTAAAATAGTGTATCAAATGCTTTAGCAGTAAATATTTTGAATTAACTTATTTGGCATGTAAACACATGGCCTCCTCCCGAGTGCCCCGTATGGCTGCCCTGCCTCAGTTTCCCTCTTGGGTCCCCAGTAACTCCATGGAAGCTTAGCCTCTCTAGTCCATCAATATAGTTTATTAACAAAATCAGTGCAAAGAGGTTAACAGGAGGCCCACAACAGAGTCCCGATCACCCCAGTGTACATAGTCCTTAAAACCTAGCTTTGTTCTCACCACTTCAGCCAGGACAGCCAACCCAGCCCTACCTTCCAGGGTGCAACCCCACTCTTCTGTTCAGCCCTGGCTGTCTGATTTGGGGATGACAGCCAGCAAACCCCTCTTGATACTCTCCTTGCCTTCAGCCTTCTCCCAGGAACCACCTCTCTCATCTCCTGCATGACTCCTGTCTGACCTTTTATAGCCCACTGGTGCTGTCCCACCCTCTTAATTGGTCCAACCGGGAGCACATGGCCTAGAACAGGAGCGCTGAGCCCAGTTTCAGTTAATGGGCCAGCTACCTTATTCCATGGCACATTCAGCAAAATACAAAAAAGGAATAAAAACCACACTCCCACGCATACACTCTCAACCCCGCCCTCAGAGTAACCCAGCCTTTGAAAGGTAACACGTGAAAACAGCTCCTGGGGATAAGAGAGTTGGTCTGGATTTTTAGGGACATTTTAACGAACGTTTGAAGTCTTCATTTAACGAAGCAGCTTTGTAGCTATTCTTTGCTAGTAGTCATGCTTTCACAAGGGTAAACGCGCGTCGTACAGAAACTGTCCTCAGCCTCATGAGGCACCGTGTTACCTGGTTTCCCAAATTTTCTAATCATTTTTCAGAGGGGCTCAGAAAGAGTACGCACATAATAATGACAAAGGCATCAGGAAAAATTAATATAGCTCCTGGGGCAAACCTGCAAGATTGGCTATTTTTGAGGCCACGTCTACCCTACATACGGCCACCGCAATTATCAAATCGCGTGTGTGCATGTGCACGTGCCTCCTTGTTTTGGGGGTGCATGTCCACACCAGGAGCGCTTGTGTCCATTGTACTGTCCATGTGGGGCATTGCAGGAAGGCGCCTGAAAGCCAGTAGCGGTCGACATAAGCAACACAGCGTCTACACTGACACTGTCGAGCTAACTACATCAACCATGTCTCTATGCTGCTCGGGGAGCTGGGGTTGCTAAATTGGCATAGAGAGGCACGTACAGCAGCGGGAGCCCAATTTAAGTGAAGACACTTCTGCAGGTAGGTCGACGCAAGGCAGCTTACGTCGCCCTAACCCGGTAGCGTACACCAGGCCGCCCTGAGATGAAAAGACACTGTAACATAACCTGAGACACACACGAGAATAGCAGGGACTAAACCTAAAACCTAAAAAGAACAACAGGGGGCCAGCAAAGCCCTCGGTTATACGCTGGTGCAAAACTTCAACGAGCAAACTCGATTGATTTTTTTCTGACTGATAAAAAAGGCCCTATCATCCCCCTATGATGGAATCCAATTAAAAGCCGCAGCTGAAGTGGAAGAAGGGTGTGATTGAAGAGATTTGAAGGAAAAGCGGGAGTTGAGCTGTTCAGGAGTACTTTGCAATGGACCAGATGCCTTACCACCCATGTTCCTACAACTCACGCACAAGCCCCGAGGAACAGGGTAACCCTCCAACAAGCACTGGATATAAAAATCATACCAAACTAAATGTGTAAATGTCTCCGCCCTCCTCTCCCCCGCTTTCAGTCCCCTTCCTACTATGACATAAACACCGGATACAGATCTAGAGCCCTCATCCCCCCCCCCAGTTTTTGCTGGGTTGCCCACACCCTTCCAGTCCTGCTGCTTCAGATCTCATCACGCTTCATGGGACAGGGTTATGCTGGATAAAGAACGACAGGCAACAGACGGTGTGTTGCCCTCCTCAGGAGCTGGGTCAATGCCCGCAGAGCCAATGAGAAATCAATCGCCCTTTGAGGTTTGCCGGGCTGAGCCCGTGGGGGAATTGGAGAGGCGCTTTGCAAGGGGTGAGGCGCATAATCCTTCACTTCGCTCCTTTGTGCTTTTCCTGCAGCAAACGAAGCTGAGCCGGTTTGGTCTGACGAAGCCTCCGAGCGCCCAGCTGGGGCCGAAGGACAAAGACTTCGTCTTGGTGTCTGGGGACACCGACCTGCCCCTTCCAGTTCTCTATAGAGCTGCGCCATCTGGAAGCACGTAGGAAGGCAGCGGTGCTGGCTCCGGCCTCCTACCTGCCCACAGCCATGGAGAACAGCAGCAAGTTCGACAGCCCCACAAACATCTCCCTGGCCAGCAGCGACGCCGTCTTCGACGTGATCGAATACAAAGCCATCTCGGTCTTCCTGGTGCTGGTGATCTGTGGGGTGGGGATCGTGGGCAACATCATGGTGGTGCTGGTGGTCCTCACCACCCGGGAGATGAAGACGCCCACCAACTGCTACCTGGTTAGCCTGGCAGTGGCTGACCTGATGGTCCTGGTGGCTGCTGGCTTGCCCAACATCTCGGACAGCCTGGCAGGGACGTGGATCTATGGGCATGCCGGCTGCCTCGGGATAACCTACTTCCAGTATCTGGGCATCAATGTCTCCTCCTGCTCCATCACGGCCTTCACCGTGGAGAGGTGGGAGAGGACGCGGCCTGCCCCTTTGCTCTTGGTGCTGGATTGGCAGCCCCGGGGACCAGAGCCCTCTGCCCGCAGGGCATGGCAAGCTTCCCCTAAGCCCCTCCCTGCCCCTCGCCCTCATCCAGACAGACCCCCTCTAGGGACGTGACAGTAGTTCTGTCTCTGGTGCCTATTCAGTTCTTGGCCTCTCTGGTGAGACACCCTGGAAGGGAGTCAATTAGCACTAATGTAAACTAGACCCAGCTCACCACGGCCTTTCAGAGGCTGTTCACCCACCAGTGAGTGGTAGCAACTCTAGTCGTTCCCAGCCCGGGTCAAAGGGGAATCAGTCACTAGACACTGAACGGTGCCCCGTCCCAATGGCTAGGCTCTTTCTTTGCCCACTCCACCTGCCCATTGGGACGAATGGGTTTCGTGCACGCAAATCCGACTGCCCGGAGCACAGTGCCACAGCGGGCAGGCCGGCGTGAGAGCCAGCCAGGTGCAGGCACAAGCAGGAGTAGGCACACAAAAGGCCAGACCTCCTCCTCCCCCCGCCCACCCATGGAGCTGGAGTTAGCTCCACTCACAATCAGCCTTGCTCTCCTCACACGGCTGCCAGGTCCTGGTTAGGGAAGATCAGCGTATAGATCACTTTTTAATAAGTGCCAAGAAAACCTTCCCCCAGCAGCCCTGTGCTCTGCTCATTGCCTTTGTTATTTTGTAGCTGAATGTGATTCAAATGGTGCAGCAGGGGCATTTCAGGGAGCGCTTTCCATTGGGTTGAGGGGGGCAGGAAAGTCCAGCTGTAAGCCTTGTGTCAAGGCTTCGAAAAATTCATACCGGCCACTCCAGGCTTGTATTAAACTCCCAAGGTAACAACTCTTCTCTGACCTTGGCTTGGTAAACGCTGCCACCACCCAAGTGAAAAAACTGCCTCTTGCAAATCCTGGAAAAACTCAATTGGGAAGGTTTCCCTGAGGTCCCTCGGCTTTTCCACCCCTCCCTCAGGGGGTTCAAAATAACAAACAAGAGGGAAACCCAGCTGTTGCCACCAGCTGATTGAAAAACATGCACAGACCTTTTAAGACACAAAACCAATCAGGTCTTTAAAAAAGGTAAATTTTTTTTAAAAGGAAGAAAGGAAACATCTGGAACATCAGGCTATTGCTAGATTTTATAAATAAACTGAAAAGGGGTTAAACACCAGGAATGGCTCCCTGGGGTCCAGCTTAATGTTAGAAAAGAAAAACAAAAATACCTGAACTTAGCACAGAGGGATCCACAAGCCAAAATAAAGAAATAAACCTGATCGCATCTAGCTAAACATTCCCTGTCCCACTGAATCCTTCTAGGCATGGAAGATAATTTTTCATACCTGGTTCAAACTTTACACAGCATTCCTGCTGCCCCTGTCTCTTCAGCCCAGCGAGAACAACTGAGACACACAGGGAAAGCTTCCCCCCCCCATTTTTAAAAAGTTCTAGCCTTCCCATTGGCTCTTTTGGACAGGTGCCCACTCCCTTTCCTTTACCTGGGGGACTTTGTTAACCCTTTACAGGTAAAGCAAGCAGAGAACAGCCACCAAGAGGGACTTTATAGCTAACTGGCTGGTTGGGTGTCCATAAAAGGGAGCTCCCCCCCTTCATTTAGCACACCTTTAAATGGCTGCAGGAGCTAAAAGGGACGTCTCTGGTATTTGTATAGCAGCAGCGCCTAGAGGCTCGGCCCTAGATCAGGGCGCCATGGTGCTGGGTGCTCTAACAGAAATACATAGTAAGAGACAGGTCCCTCCCCCAAAGAGCTTATATTCAAAACAAGGGCACTGGAACCTTTGTAGAAGGAGGGGGGGGGGGGCAAGGCCAAAGTGCCCCCTCCCTCTCCGTGGCTGTCTGCTCCGCCAGCTGCCCTCTCTTCTGGTGCCCACAGCAGCCCCTGGTGGGCGAAAGGGGTAATTGCAGCACCTCCCTGGCAGAATCTATTATTCTGCGGGGGCGGGAAATTCTGCGGGGGAATGAATTCTGCAGTTATGTTTCTTTTGTCAAAAGTGTGTGTGTGTGTGTGGGGGGAGGAATAGCCAGCGCGGCTCTATGTATTTTGCCACCCCAAGCACGGCAGTCAGGCGGCTTTTGGCGGCATGCCTGCGGGAGGTCCGCTGGTAACGCTGATTCGGCAGCATGCCTGCGGGAGGTCCCCGGTCCCGCACCTTCGGCGTACCCGCCGCTGAATTGCCGCAGAAACCGCGGGACTGGCGGACCTCCTGCAGGCATGCCGCTGAAGGCAGCCTGACTGCTGCCCTCACGGCGACCGGTCGGCCGCCCCCGCGGCTTGCCACCCCAGGCACGCACTTGGTGTGCTGGTGCCTGGAGCCGCCCCTGGGAATAGCCCCCTGGTTCCCCCCACTTCCAGCACCGGTGATGCAAAATAGACAAAACAGGCAAAAGAGCCCTCCAAGTAAATGACTTGCCCAAGGTCAGCGAGCAGAGCCAGGAATCTCCTGACTCCCAGTCCAGTGCCCTGTCTGCTAGACCATGCTGCTGCTCTAGCTTGTAGTGTTCAAGTCTCTGAGGATCAGTGTGAACATGCAGGTGGCACCAGCTGAGTCTGCTGTAGAAGGCCCCTGTGTCCCCTTCCTGCCTGCCACGAGTCATCTCTGCCCCACCCTGCCTGCCCAGCTCTTTCCTCCTGGCCAGCGTCATGGCTCTATCCTTCCTGTCCCCAGGTACATCGCCATTTGCCACCCAATGCGTGCCCACACCATGTGCACGGTATCCCGGGCCAAGCGCATCATTGCCTTCGTTTGGATCTGCACCTCCATCTACTGCATGCTCTGGTTCTTCCTGGTCGACATCAATGTCAACAAGAGCCAGCACTTGGAGTGTGGCTACAAGGTCTCCCGCAACCTCTACCTGCCCATCTACCTGCTCGACTTTGCCCTCTTCTTTGTCACCCCCTTGTTTGTGGCCACCATGCTCTACGGGCTGATCGGGAGAATCCTCTTCGCCAGCCCCATCCCCGACCAAGCTGACGCCACCGCTGAGCCCTGGAGAGAGAGGAGCGGGAAGGAGAAGAACGGAGTGGACACACGGGGGAGCAAGCCCAGCAGCCGCTCCAGGACCAGAGGGGCTCTGTCCTCCCGGAAGCAGGTATGGAGATGTCCCCGGTGGCTCTGTGCCCGGCGAGCGTAGCCAGGTTCACAGCAGGGCCTCCTGACCCACGCCTGGTAAATGCTGCCTGGGGAAAACCGGACGGTGTGCATGCAAAATGGATGCTCTAGCAAACCGTGGGGTGGCGGCCCCCTGGAAAGGTGACCTGAGCGTCTTTATTTAAAGAAGGAAGATGCTGCCCAGTACTGCCAGGCTGAGATGGCTGGGAGGCGCCCTCCATGCTGATGGACATGCCCGGCCACCCCTGAGGGTCTAGTTGAGCACAGCAGCCACAGGAGGGGAACCGGTCTGGCTGGACTCTCAGGGGGAAGAGCAGCCCTCTGGAGGAGCCCAGCACAAGGCCTCCCAGGCCGGTGCCAGACTCTGCCCTACTTAAGCCACAGGCATTGGCCTTATGCTGGGCCCTGCATGGGGGGAATTTCCAACTCCCCAGGCAACGTGCATGCCCCACCCCGCATGCTGAGCCTTGGGGATGAGGGAGGGGGCACATCTCACTTTACACTGGTGACCCTGAGGGGCTGGACAGGGGGTGGGGGCAGGTAATGGGGAAAACTCCCAGCGACTGTCCTTTGTCTGACAGCATCCTTCTAATGCCACCATGGCTCAGCCTTCCCCGCCCCCCACGCCCAGGGACCTGGAGGCAGACAGGCGCGGGTATTAAACCAGGGGGACATTACAGGCAGGTGTCCGAGTGTCAGACTGTTGGGGGACCAAAGGGGAAGATGGCAAGTGCTGGGATAAAGGAGGCTGGAGTGGAAACGTGGCATCCCCTGCTCTGGGGAACAGCTGGGTCCTAGTGCAGTGGTCCCCAAACTTTTTACTTCGTGCTCCCCCTTACCTCTGTCTGCGCCCCCCCCCCCCCCGAGAACTGGGCCGGGAGTGGGGCCATGGCTCATGGGGGGGAGATGCAGACAGAGGTAAGGAGGTCGAGGCTGGAGCCAGAGCTGGGGGTGAGGCCGGGAGCGGTGCCCCGACACGGCCTGGCAGCTGGACCAGCAGCTGGGGCTGGGGCCAGGAGCAGACCTGGGTGTCATTCCCTCCCTCCTCACCCATGGGGGCTGGCCTGGGCCCCACTGAATGTTCCTTCGTGCCCCCTGGGGGGGCTCACCCCACAGTTTGTGGACCTCTGCCCTAGTGGTTTAGTGACCACAGGACACTTGGTTTAGGACTCTGCCCATCACCCCAGCCTCCCTTGGCATAGGCACGCAGGGTCAAGCCCATGGTGAAGTTAATGACATGACTTGATTTACACACACACACACACACTGCTCAGAGCCAGCAGACTGGCCAGAAACTTGCCTCTGGGCCTGGTGCTGCTGCAGTGGCATGGAGGGGGCTGTAAATCTGACTTGGGCCAGCTTCCCAGTAAATCCTGGGTCAAATGCCACCGCCTCCAGGGACAACATGGCCAGTTCCCGGACGGCCCAGAGAGAGAGAGAGAGAGAGAGTGTGTGTGTGTGTGTGTGTGTGTGTGTGTGTTTGCGCGATGAGCAGGGGACAGTCGGCATGCAAGGGACAGTTCGAGTTTCTGCTCCTGTTAATAGTGCCCAGCTACCCAATGTGTAACCCAGGTGGGCAGGACTAGGGGAGCGGCCAGCGAAATGCTGAGGGTGGCGCCCAGGCAGCAGGCAGGGAGCCGGACCAGGGGCAGGAAGCGTATGCAATGGTCTGTGAAGAGTGGTGGCGGCAGGACCCATTAGGTCATGTACTCCTCAAGCACTGCCCCCTGGCCGGAGCACGTCTAGCAGCCAGGGCTCTGGCTGCTCCAGTTTTAAATGTTCCAAGCCATAGGGCTCCCATCCCTCCTCGTGGGCAATGGTTCCCTAGGAGATTTCACTGTCACAAAGCTTCCTAAATGTTTCTATCCTCCAGTCACACCTCAGAGTCAGCCTAGCTTCTTGGGCCAGTCCCTAATTGGTTCTCCCTCCTGGGTGCTAGCACCCTTCAGAGATGCATCCATGGCTTTTGCCTTCCCCACCTCCAGGAGGCAGTTAATGGATTTTCCTTGCCTGCTAGGGCCCATTTTCCAGTGCCCAGAGCTGCAGATTCAGGGGTTGATTTTTAAACGTGCAATTGCCCAAGAAAGTGAGTTGCACATTTGCATGCCTGCTCTGCTGACGCAATTGCACGGCCAGATCCAGTGACTCCATGCACAAGAGGCTACGAGCATTTGCACGTGCAATTATCTGCTGCACACGAGCTATGCACCTAGTGTGCTTAAAAATCAAGTTACAGGCTCCCAGGTGCCTTGCGGGGAACGAAAGCCCCACGAGCGGCTTTGGAACCAACTCTGGCTCTGTCATTTATTTGACAAATCCCCATGTTTTGCCCTGAGCCTGCTGCTTTTGTCCTTGCCTGCATTGCTACAGAGCCGCAAAGGGCCCCTGTCAATGCCAGGCTGAACCTCGACAGTTCTTCTTCCTCAGCGATGACCAGATCAGTCGAACGCAGGTGACAAAGCAAAGGAGCGGGTGTTTTTCTAACCGGCAATGCTGCAAGCCATGCCCAGTGACAGAGCACCCGGCTTCACCGTCATCACCACCAGCCAGAGATGCTGGAGTCACCACATAGCTAGCGAGCGGCCACCACCAGACCAGGGCAACTGGGCTCCAGCTCTCACCCTGTGCAGCTGGGACCGAAGGCTGCTTGTCAGTAGCACAGGCAGGTTTCGATTCAGAGGGTGGGGGGAGCAGAGTCAGCTGCCCTGGGTGGTTGCGCCTGCGTCCGATGTCTGATCATGAGCCCTGCTTTAAAACCAGCCGGCGATTCCGTGCTTGAGTCCTGAACCTGCCTGGAAGTCACTGAGCAGTCCTGGGTGCTCAGGTCTCGGGTTTTCACCTACCAGCAATCGGAAAGTGCTGGGGAACGCTGGAGTTTGCAAGGCCTCGGCGGACCCCAGAGGGCTCCGTCCCTATGGGCTACACAAAGCCAGCCCTGCTGGGTCTGTTCTCAACGTGGTCTTCCCCTGCCAGCTCTGGCCCCACAGCACATGCCCTGACATGGCAGGATGCCCGGTGGGGGGAATCACCTCAGATGTTCTCACATACCAACCCTATGGCTATGTCTAGGGGCCGCCACTGGAATACAGAAGAGTCCTTCCCACTAAGAACGTACTGTGGGGAGGGGTTGTCACCACCTCAGCAGAAGACACAGATGTTCCACATCAGACCGGCCAGACTGGCTCAGAGCAATGGTCCATCTAGCCCAGTGTCCTGTCTTCCGACAGTGGCCAATGCCAGGTGCATCAGAGGGAATGACCAGAACAGGGCAACAATTGTGTGATCCATCCCCTGTCGTCCAGTCCCAGCTTCTGACAGTCAGAGGCTGGGGAGATGCAGAATATGGTGCTGTGTCCCTGCTCATCCTGGCTAATAGCCATTGATGGCTCTATCCTCCATGAACTTCTCCAGTTCTGTTTCGAACCCCACGTGTGGGCTCTGCTCTACTCTCTCTCCCTCCCCTGTGACTCCACTCAGTATAAATAAGCCATCAAAACTGCTAATGGGAGACGCGCGTCTCTGATAACCTAACTGCGGCCGACAGGAAATTATTCGGCCCCGACGCAATGAATAGTGAGCGAATCCAGGCCGGTGTGCCACAGGGATTTAATCATTCTCTCAGAGATGGGATTGTCTTTCTGGAGCCCATGAATAACATTAGGGCCATGGGGGATGTTGTGAAAAAGGGCTGAAATAAACCGGCACCTCATAGACTTGTTCTAGGGAAGCGGATGATTGGAGGATTTTTACAAATCAGGACACAAGTGCACTAGCAAAAGCATGTGTGGGAGAGACGGAGGAGCCCAGGGCTGGGTTAGCAGGGGGCTGTGGGTCAGGACTGAGGGGCATTGGCAAAGCTGTTGGGGGGAGCCCAGGGCTGGGCTATCAGGGGGCTGTGGGTCAGGACTGAGGGGCACTGGCAAAGCTGTTGGGGGGAGCCCAGGGCTGGGCTAGCAGGGGGCTGTGGGTCAGGACTGAGGGGCACTGGCAAAGTTGGGGGGGGAGGAGCCCAGGGCTGGGCTAGCAGGAGGCTGCAGGGCAGGCTTGAGGGGCACAGGCAGGCGTTTAGGGGTGGTGGGTATGTAGGGTAGGGTGGGTTTTGGGGACTGGACTAATAAAGAGTGCTGAAGCTCAGGAATGTGGCTCATTCTGGCAAAGCGGGGGTGAGGGTGGGGACCCTGGACCCACACACCAACCCTGGCTATTAACCCTTCACCTCCCCGAACACTCCGTGTCCCAGGCGCTCAGCGCGGAGAAGAGAAGCTGAGGAAACAAGGAGCTGTGAGAAGCAGGAGCCCTGAGATTGGCGTTGGCTCCGTGTGCTACCGGCTCTCGCTGGTTTGGCCTGGTCCTGGCTGCGCCGGGCAGTCAGGCTGGGGGCTGCCAGGCTCTCAGCTGGGTTTGGCCCAGCACATGCCTGGGGGAAGATGGATTTTCAGGGGATCACTGAGCCCCAGACCAGCCCCTAACGCAGGGGTGGGCAAATTTGGCCCAAGGGCCACATCTGGGTGGGGAAATTGTACGCAGGGCCATGAATGTAGGGCTGGAGCAGGGGGTTGGGATGCGGGAGGGAGTGTGGGGGTGGGAAGGGGTGCGGTGTGCAGGAAGGGGCTCAGGGCAAAGGGGTGGGGTCAGGAGAGGTGCAGGAGGGAGCTCAGGGCAGGGGGTTGGGGTGCAGGAGGGGGGCGGCGGGGGCTCAAGGCAGGGGTTTGGGGTGCAGGAAGGGTTTGGGGTGTGGGTTCTGGCCCGGCACCGCTTACCTCAAGTGGCTCTGGGGTGGCAGTGGTGTGCAGCGGGGCTAAGGCAGGCTCCCTACCTGCCCTGGCCCCGTGCCGCTCCTGGAAGTGGCCAGCATGTCCGGCAGTGACTCCTGGGGGTGGGGTGGGGCAGGCGGCTACACCGCGCACTGCCCTCACCTGTGGGTACCACCTCCCGAAGCTCCCATTGGCCGTGGTTCCCGTTCCTGGCCAATGGGAGCTGCGGGGGGGCGGTGCCTGCAGGCGAGGGCAGCACACGGAGCCCTCTGCCCCTCCCCCCCAGGGGCCGCAGGGATGTGGTGCTGGCCGCCTCAGGGAGCGGCGTGGGGGCCAGGGCAGGCAGGGAGCCTGCCTTAGCCCCGCTGCTCCACGGGGCTGGCAATCCCGCGGGCTGTAGTTTGCCCTCCCTGCCCTAACGCCCGCAGAGCTACCCTGGGAGTAGAAACTGTGGCTGTCTGGGAGTGAGCCACAGAAAACCAGCCTTCTCTTGGCCCTCCCTGTGTCGGGCTGATTTCAGTAGCTCATAGCGGCAAGAGACGCTTCAGCCAATCCACCCCCCGCCCCAGTGCTCCTGTCCAGTCCGGTCCGGTCCCGGAGCTGCCTATCCTGGAGGCAGTGCTGCTCTGTCCTAGCGATGGTGCTGGTGCAGCTGGCAGGTCTGACACCCCCCGCCCCCCGAGCCAAGCCCTGATTATAGCCCAGCCCTCTGGTCACTGGCTGGGGGGGCTCCCTCCCAGCTGCCTCCACAGAGCTCCTGGGGATGCTCAGAGGGGGCTGTCAGTTTCCAGCCCTGCATAATTCCTCCCTGCTGTGAACCTGTGGGAGACCGGAGGAGGCAGCTTGCTCAGCCTGCCGGATTCAGGCAGGGCCCCCACGCCTTGGCACGGGGACATTCAGGGATGCCCGGGGATGCCTGGCTGGGTTCCCACCTCGCGGCTCGGTGAAAGCAGGAGCGCCGGCTGCAGACAGCAAGCCAGGTGCCGAGCAGTCAGTGCAAAGCCCGCGGCTCTGCTCCGGCAGATCCCCAGGCAACACGAAGCCAGGGGAGGACGTTGAATCCCACCCCTGTCCTTCCCTGCCCTCACAGCTTTGAGCCAGCAGGCCCTGCTGGCCCGATAGCCACGGGCCGGGTGGGAGAGGGTGTGACGTGGCTCCAGGCCGGATCCTGGTGACTGTGACTATGGGGACCTGCCCAGACGGTGCTTCAGCTGCGGCGAGTCAACTGGGCTGGGGCTGCCGGCCCACGGGCTTTGTGGTGAGCCTGGGGTCTGGTCTCCATGGGAGGCAAACTGTCCCCATGGCGACCCTCTAGGGCACCAGTGCCTCAGCGAGGCCTCCCCACCGTGTCCCCTCTGCAGGTCACCAAGATGCTGGTGGTGGTGGTGATCCTTTTTGCCCTGCTCTGGATGCCCTACCGGACGCTGGTGCTGGTGAACTCCTTCATGGACAACCCCTTCCTGAACCCGTGGTTCGTCCTCTTCTGCCGGCTCTGCGTCTACGCCAACAGCGCCATCAACCCCGTCGTCTACAACCTCATGTCCCAGAAGTTCCGGGCCGCCTTCAAGCGGCTGTGCAAGTGCGGGGGGGAGCCGCCGCCCCGCAGCCTGTACATGGCCACGGCCAGCTACAGCCTGGCGAGGGAGCCCCTGCCGCCCACCCCCCAGCCCCTGGACCACAAGGAAGGCAAACAGCCCCCGGCGGCGAGCAACACGGCTCTCCCCAAGCGGCAGCAGCCACCACCACGGAGCAAGGGAGGCAATGGGGACGAGCTGTACTTCAGTGTGGTGTAGACCTCCCCCCCATTTCCATGGCTCCCCCATCTCCATATATACTCGTGCCCCATGCACAGGGGAGGCTGGGAGGGGAAGGCTGGGCTCAAAATCCAGATCCGATCTGCATCCATGTCCAGCGCTGGCTCTCACAGAGCACACGTGGGGGAGGGAAAGTCCAGGGCGCACAGAGACTGAGGGGGCCAGCACGGAGGTGATCCAGGGGGATCAAACCAGCCCCCACTTTGTGCCTACACGCTCTGACGTGGCTTGGTTCCCACCCCTGCAGCCTGGTGGTGAGGCAGCCAGTTCCAGGCAGGGATCACAGATCCCGAAATAGATGCTCTTGTTTTCCCGAGGGTTTGCCAGCACCTCTTTGAAGGCTGTGGCACTGTCAGAAGAGCTATACAATTTTGAGTGCCACTGCTTCTCTGAGCTCATCAGTGGGGCTTGGGTTCCTGTGTCCAGCCTTGGAAGAAGTCCTGATACTGGATGGGGAAAAAAAATCCATACACCTCCACAAACAGCAGGCAGTTAAACCGGCAGCGGTGCTCCAGAGGAGGCAGATGGGAAATTTCTGTTCTCCCTGTCTCATAACACAGAAACAAGGAGACACTCAATGAAACTGAAAGGTGGGAAATTCAAAACGGATAAAAGGAAATCCCTTTTATGACTGTGGAACTCACTGCCACATGAAGTCATTAAGGTGAAGAACTTAAGATTCAAAAAGAGACTGGCTATGGATAACCTCGCAAGGCAGCAAACAGCCCCGTGTCCTACCAGCCAGGGCTCTGCTCACCAGATAATGTGTCGCAGCCAACATCAACGCCCCTGCAAGGCAGCTGCAGGTTTCACGGGGGCCTCATAGGAGATCATTGAGCATTGCACAGAAAAGAGAGAGGGGCTCTTGCTATTTAGCCCTTCGAATGCTGGCATTTTCCAGATCAATGAATGCACTAGAGAATCATCTCCACTGTCTCCTAAATGATGGCAAAGCCTCCAGAAGGAGAAACTCCTGCCCCAGAGACCTAAGGACCAAAGGTTGCCGACTCGGGCAGCGTTGGCTTGGTGGCCCGTTTGTCCTTAGCCGGGGTTACCGACAGTCCCGGGGAGCTAAGTGCTGCTTGCAGAGCTGCACCCTGCCTCCTCGGAACAGCGCTTTAGCAAAGGGCCAGCTGGAGGTGAGAACTGGGGAGAGACCAGGGCAGCTAATGCTGGGACCGGAGTTTAAGTTGTCCTGGGCCCGCGAGTGGGGAAGGAAGGGGAGCTAGACTAGATAGACTTTACCCCCCACATACATACTGCCTGCCTGTATTATTGATCTGGTTTTACTAGACATGGGCTGCAGCCACACATTTTGAATCTGGATGCAAAGATCAGGAGTATTTGGATCCAGAGTTCTGGTTCAGCCCATTATAAACAGGGGGCCATTTGCAAAATCGGGAACCAGCCCCCATCTCAAACCTCTGCAGAATTCCTAGATGCTCTGGTCCTGGCCTCGCTCCAGCTTTATTTCTGACCAAAGCACGGGCCTGCGAGCAGGGTGTGCCGTGCCCTCCAACGGCCAGAGCCCCTGCAGCATGAATCCAGAGCGCCGGGCTGCCGCACACGGGGGTGAGGTTTGTATCCAGCTGAGTCGGTATAGCGCAGCATAAACCCAGGTAGCTGTTGTTTTACTTCACGCCGGGATTTGCAGAACCTAAAACCCTGTGGCCCTTTGTATTTCAAGCCTTTGTGTTTATGGGTATTTGTATTTCTGTTTTTCACCAGCGTGCTCGGCGCCCCGAGTGAGTATAACCCGAGGCCTGGTCTCCACTGGCTAGTTGCAGATCCCAGTGTGCTCAGTCTGCTTTGGGGCTTCCTCCCCTTTTCGCTGAACAGCAGAGAATTGCTACATGGGGCTGGGCTGCACAGCTGGCTGCTTTTCCCTCCGACGTGGGGTGTAGCCCTGAGCTGGGTTCTGGCGAGGGAGGTGTACTGAATAAATAACACCATGGCTGCACTAGCTGGATGGGGGGAAATGCTGGAAGGTAGCTAGATCTTGGGTTTCGGCCCCAGCCGTGGCTCCGGGAGGCTAAGAAACCTGGGCAGAGCAAGCACAGAAGCAGAAGGCATTGGCCTCCCGTTGTAAATTACTTGTAACGTTCTCGGAGAATAAATCGTTCATTCGGAAATTCTCTCCCTCTTGTTCGTTATGTATCTGTTCACGGCCTAGAACACGGAGCGATGAGCAGCCCCCAGCACAGGGCGGTTTAGATCAGGGGTTCTGGCTGGGCCCATTATAGAGATGTACAAAACGTCTGCAGTATTTGAGCTGCTTTGAGACTCCAACACCTCCCTCCGCCCCTGCAAACTGCATGGGGGTTAGGAGCCAAGGCTTTGATCTGGGCCAGTCCTAGCCTTCTATACACACGCTGGAAATGGATGAGAGATGCTCGTTGAACCTGCTTCGCTAGAGAGGCCAAAAGGACTGAAGGGAAGAGGCGAGTTTTACTGGAGCCAGGAAGAGCTTCTCAACACGAGAGCCGGGGGACGTTCAATGACAGGGAAGGGTAGCACGTTTAAGGAGGCTAGAAAGGAAATACTTTTGCGCACAAGGCCTAATTAGCCTGTGGAACCCATTGCCACAAGGATTCCTGGAAGCCAAGAGGTTAGTGGGATTTAAAAAAAGGACTGGACAGCAAGAACAGCCGAGGGGCAATAATACAGATTTAGAACAAACCGAGTGCTTGGGAAAGGAGCTAACCCTCCTGCTTCAGGGCTTAAACCAGCCACTAGTTCTTGGGGGGCAGGCAGGTTACCCCATAATACCCAGTACAGGGGATCTTGCCCCTCCCACTGAATTGAAGCATCAGGTACAGGCCACTGTCGGAATCAGGATCCTGGACTAGCCAGACCAGAGGGCAGAGCCACTCTGGCTGTTCCTTAGGAATTCTAGCCCTGGCTTTGAACCAGTTTCCCTCTCAGGGCCTAGGCAAGTCATGCCTCACTTTCCCTGTCATGTGACAGGGGTGCCAATGCTTTCAGGCGTTGGCAGGTAACAGAGTCCTGCCCCCAGCATCACCAGTCAGCCAGCAGCAGAGGCCAGGGAGCTCCGACACCTAACAGAGCAGGAACTCCCAGTCCCTCGTGCAGCTGAATTTGTCTCGCTACTCAAAGGGCTGAGTTTTCAGATTCACCTCTGCACTGTCAGACGCCCGCTCCCTCCCCACACGAAAGCGGCCCCATTTCCCATCACAAAGCAGATCCCTGCAGTCAACCGTGTAGCGGTGTCAGCTGGCTAGTGACAAACCTACAACTACTTCGGATTTCACGGCTCTGGCACTATCCTCCTCCCAGGGCTGCTCAGAACTTCCCAACAGCCGCAAAGAGAGAAATCTGCCAGGGCGCAGCCCCCTTCCACCTAGTAACAGGCGTGCTCATGTCGTGCCAGAACGCTCCCCTACACCGTTCCAACACTTCTTTTAGGAGTTGGAACAGCATTTCAGGGCTTCTGCCAGTCCCTTTTCCCCCTACGTCCTCCAAGGTGGTAGCTGCTGGTGCCAGCGGTGGGAGCCAGGGATGATGCTGCGGGCGGGAGTGGACAGGGGGCCCATTGGGAACCTGGGGCAGAGGCGTTGCTGGAGCCAGGTGATGTGGGGAGCTGGGTAGCAGGGCTCCCCAGACATTGGCACCCTCCGCTGGGAGCAGGAGCTGAGCACAGGTAGGGGGGAGCGGGGATGGGATGGGCTCTGGGGCAAATCACTGCCTGCTCTCCTGGGCCTTCACCAGCTCCCCTATCATCCTCTCAGTGTCCTCTGCTCCCTCTGACAGCCCTGTGTTCCAGCTCTTCTTTTTTAAGGACTCCAGCAGTGGCTGAAGGAGAATCTCCATCTGTTGTTAGCAGTACAGGGTCTAGCACACAGCTGAGCACTGATATCATCCAACCGAGGGAGTGGCAGGCAATTGCCAGGTCTCTGCAGTATATATAAGGAAATGTGAATTCCAAGCCCACAGTCACATTGCCTGGGGGAGAGCTGAAAATTCAGCCCCCTTTCCCTCGCTCCATGGTAGAGGCCTATTCAAAGCATCTGGGGCCTGTGCAGAAACCTGCCACTTCCCTCTAACGCCCCAGCCAGCCCAGAACCTGCGCTCCTCCCCCGGCGGCTAGCACAGGATCTCCTGCAGCGTCACACACCAGCCGTGCGCGTGTACGTTATCCCCAGGCTTCAGAGGAGTAAAGCGTGAGGCGCGTGAACACAAGCTGCGAGCCGAGTTGCTCTTTCCTCTCACATTGTCTTTTTCATTAATAGACTCGGCGACCTCCTGTCTTCCCCTGCTCGCTCTCTGCCCTTAGGGCAACTGCCCTAGTTATGAACGTTGGAGCTAGACGGTGCCAGAGCCCTGCAGGGGCTGATGGCTACTCTTGCTCCATGCGACCGCCTGGGGGAGCGAATCCTGTCTGCCCAGGAGCAAGTATCTGAGCCAGCTCCTCCACGGGCCAGCCCTCAGGGGCCTGGCAGGCCCTGCCCACAGCAGCTACCTGGATAGGGGAGGGTAACTCAGCCTGCATGCCCTTGGCCAGGAAGCCAAGGAGGGGGTGAAGAGGGGCTGTGTTTCTTGCCAGTGGAGGGCATCTGTCAGCTAGGACCTGGACTCAGAGGGACTCGTTTCCCATACGCCAAGGACCCGTTGTCTAGCAGGGACTGTCAGTCACGGGGCACGTGAAAATCTCCCTCTCTGAGCCACCCCCATTCCCAAGGAGGATCTGTTCCCCACCACAAGCCAGGATTTCCCTTTCTCAGCCTCCTGTAAGATGCCAGCACCCAGCTGTGTGTGTGTGTGTGTGCGTGTGTGTGTGCGCGTGTGTGTGTGTATATATATATATATCATTCACTAAAGGCAATTTGGAAACACCCTGGGTGCTCCCAGTTCAGCCCATGTTTTACTAGCTAGTTTCCCTGCAGCGCTTGGCAAGCTGAGATGCGTTAGCTCCTCTGAGCACCCATGAGGCAGCAAAGCAGCCCCCGCGTCCAGGGAGAGAGAACACAGGAAGTATCATAACGCCACTATATGGATCCTTGGTCCGCCCACACCTGGAATGCTGTGTGCAGTTCTAGTCGCCCCATCTCAAATAAGATACTAGAGTTGGAAAAGGTATAGAGAAGGGTAACAAAAGTGATGCGGGGTCTGGAACAGCTTCCACAGGAGGAGAGATGAAAAAGGCTGGGACTGTTAGCTCAGAAAAGAGACGACTAAGGGGGGATCTGACAGAGGTCTATGAAATCATTAATGGTGTGGAGAAAGTGAATAAGGAAGTGTTATTTACTCCTTCACATAACACAAAAACCAGGGGTCACCCAATGAAATTAACAGGCAGCTGGTTTAAAACAGACAAAAGGCAGTACCTCTTCACACAATGCACAGTCAACCTGTGGAACTCCTTGCCAGGGGATGTTGTGAAGGCCAAACATATAACTGGGTTCAAGAAAGAACTAGATAAGTTCCTGGAGGATCGGTCCATCAATGGCTATTAGCCAGGATGGGCAGGGATGCAACCCCATGCGCTGGATGTCCCCAAACCAGAAGCTGGGAGTGGACAACAAGGGATGGATCACTCAATAAATTGCCCCGTTCTGTTCATTCCCTAAGCGGCTGGCACTGGGCACTGTCTGAGACACAATCCTGGGCTTGGGGAACCATTGGGCTGACCCAGCATGGCCATTCGCGTGTAAGGAGGGCGAGGCTGGAACCCTGGAGATCAGCACCTGCCAGTCGCCAGAGGAGAATGAGGAGCTGCTTCTCCTCCCTCCCCTTGCCTTTGCCACTGTAACACCATTGACCGCAGCCGAGTTACGCCGACTCCCACCGGCACGAGAGGAGAATCGGGCTCAGGGAAGGGAGAGCCAGAGACCCTCCCTCTGCGGGGTTTGGGGAGGAAATAACTAATCTTGGAACAGCTTGTGCAAAGGGCCCGAAGCAGCAGGGTGGAGGGAAGCTGCAGGCTCTGCCCTAGCAGCCAGGGCCAGTGGAGGGGAGCAGCGAAAGCAGCATCCAGTCACAGGTGGTCGCGGAACGCGCCAGAGTTCAGTCTGGGCCACCCAGGCTGCAGGTGCTGCCTCAGCACCATGGCCATGCCTCCCCCACCTTCCCTGGGGGAACCGCTGGCAGGTTCCTCCACTCTTCCCCTCATTAGCTCCCTAATTAGCTATTGGGGAACTGCAAAGCAATTGTGGTTGCCAGGGTGGTTTGGTTTATGACTCTACCTTCCCCGCTTTGTTAGTCAAGCAATGTGTCGGGTTTATTAAACCCTGCTTGTCACAGACAGCCACGCTGCAGCTCCCAGAGGCCTGGCGCATGGGCTCTGCTGTTCCTTTCGCCCTCGAGCTGACCTGGGGCAGGTCCCTTTCCAGGTACAACGCAGGGCAGGGCAGGGCAGGGTGGAGGGTGGTGAGCTGGGTTATAGCAGACACCAGTGAAACCAGGAATAGGCCCCCCCTACCCGCTTACTCATCTGCCCCTCAAGGCGTCTGGTCAAACCCAGCCAGCGCTGGAGGGAGAGAAAGTGGCGACTGGCCAAAGGATGACCTTGGGGTGCACATCTCTTCACTCGCTTCCCAGGGCTCTGCCTCACAGACCTTCCCTGGTTGTCAGGGTGAGCAGCCGCTGAGCCCCACCCCTCGAGGGGGTGCGGCTCCTCAGGGCAGGGCCTGGTGCTGCAGCTGCTCTGCCTCAGTTTCCTCCCCACTGTTTCTAGCCCACTCTGCTAGCCTATGGCTCAGCCCTCCAGCCAGGTCACTATGAACGTTGAACCCCCCCTCCCCACTTCTGGGGTGGCGGAGTCCAAAGCCGCAGTCCCCAAATGCAAAATAAAGGAGCCTTTATCCCTCCTGGGCTTAGTTCTCAGCTGCCCTGAGGCTGTCAATCCACTCGTCCTCTGGGCTCTCAGACCCACCCCCCTTCCCCTCAGCTAAGCACCCGGTGCCCCGGCTTCACTCCGCCACCCCCAGCAAGTCCCTGACAACCCCACTAGCTGGGCCCCAGGCCTGCCTTCCCACTAGGGAGGCTCCAGGCTCCTCTCCCCTCAGCAGAGCAGTTGGGCTCCTCTCCTTGCCAGCCAGCCAGCCACAGCTGAGCAAGCTCGCCCCTTCCCACAGGCCTGACACTCACGCCAGAGGTGGCCATTTTTCCTCGCCACCCTGCTGGGAGGCAGGGCAGGGCTATTATGCCGAGCATATAGATGGGAAACTGAGGCACAGGGAGACTCACCTGAGGAATCTGTGGTAGAGCAGAGACTTGAACACAGGTCTCCCGGGTTCCAGGTGAGGGCTCTAACCATTGGGCCATCCTTCCTACCCTGGAACAGACATAAGCAGATGGCAGAAGCCTTTGAGCCCAGTGGGCTGGGGGCTGCTGAATATATTAAATAGACCATGTCTCAGAGGGCAGCAAACAGGATGCTCAGGAGGCAGGTGCAGCCAGGGGTACAGGCTGATGCTTCTACCCAGGGAGGGGCCCTGCCCACCATCTCCCCCCAGCTCACGTTTTCCGCCTCGCCTCTCTTCTCCGTGCGCGTGGTTGAGACAACCTGTAGCTTCCAAACCTGACAGGCTGCAGCCAGGGAGCCGGCGTCTTCCTCCCGAGCTTCAGCGAGCCGCAAAGCGCCAGAGATTCCTGCGAGTCTCTCAGCCCAGAGCTGTCAGACACCAGTCAAGGCGAGGGGAAGGAACGTGAAAGGAAGATTAATGGAAAGGAGACAGGTGGAGGGGGAGAGACCTGTGGGGTCTGAGCCGTCAGGCAGAGCAGGTACCAGCTGCTTCTGGGAGAGCCATAAGATGGGGATGGCGGGGTGGTGGGGGGCACAGGGCTAGGGAGGGAGGGGTGTGTTAAATGGTGCCACATAACCCAAGACGGAGTTAGTGAGCTCTGGGGGTGCCAGGCCTGGCCCAAGTTCACAGCTCACTCTGCAGGCTGGCCGGGGGTAGGAGCAGGGACACTCCCTCTGCCCCGGGAGAAGCCAGCCCCTTATATGGTTTTCCAACAACCGCTCCAGACCCTGCACCTGCCCTGCGTGGCCAGCCAGAGAGGGAAGGGTGCCCTCGGCCTCCCTCGGCCAGACCCAGGGCAGGGCAGATTTTGGGGTAGGTGCTTGGGTACCCCAATGGTGCTGCTGTCTCCTGCAGTTACTCGGCGGCCCCAGCACTGACTCATCAAGGGCCCAGTTGTGTGAGGCGCAACTTCCGTCTCTGTTCACTTCAAAGGACACCCCCCCCGCCCCCCCCCAGCGACACTCTGCTGTCAGGCCATCACTTGGCAGCTGGAGCACGAGCTACATCAACATGAAAACCCAGGCTGCTGGCTGGCTGGCTGGCAGGGCCCCACCGGTGCCCCCTTGGTGGTAGGGTTCAGGTCCCCAGTGGCTCTGGAATGTACCAGCCCTGCCCAGGTGGGATGCACCTGCCAGTCCACTCTGCGCACCAGGTACCTCCCAACTGTCCCTTGATCTCACTGGACGGCCGGGGCAGCGCAGCAGGTGATGAGCCACTCACAGGTTAGCCCTCTGCGTCGGTGGCCAGCCGCTTCCTGCAGGCAATATCTGAGCCTCCCCCCGTCCCCTGCACCTCCTCAGGAGGCAAATCCAACCCAAGTCATCACCTTGGCTCGCCCCAACCCCAGCTGGGTCACCCCGGCCTCCCGCAGGAAGAGACACCCCCTCACAAGCATCGGGAGAGGAACAGAGAGAACACGGCTGTCACAAGACAAGTCTCTTGGCTCCAGAGCTATGCACAGGCCCCATGGGGGCAGTGCAAAGGGACCCCCCAGGCTGGACCATTCAGCCTCCCGAGGTTTTGTCAGGCCTGCTAGAAAACCCCTGAAAGGGTTTTGTTCCGTCCTCCGTCAGCTGAGTGCTGCTGGGGAGGGGAAGAGCCGCCAGGAGTGGGTTTGGGGCTAGACAAGGATTAGATAAAGCCCCGGAGTTCACTTAGACACACCATGCACAGCTCAGATGGTTCCTGGCCCTCAGAATTGAGCGGAGATGGCCTCACGCAATGAAATTCGGAGCCAGATTCCGGGGCCCAAGCTCTGGGGTGTTTGACTCAGGCCCATCTCTGACTTCTCCAGCAGGGGGCGTCTGAGTAGGGGTAAAATACCAGCCCTGCAGCAGCCGGAGCATCCAGGAACCTGTCCAATGGCTCTTCAACGTCCTGCCCTTTGCGACTGGGTGGCAGAGGGATTTCCCCCTCCAAACCAGTCATCAGATATTTGCTGCCCTGTAACTTTCACCGTTGTTTAGTTAGCCAGAGGGGAGGGGGTGGAGGAGGGACCGACAATAATACAGGGACATTTGCCAGCCGTGACCCTGATCACTGCAGTGTGGGGGTGAAGGGGGCAACTGCCAGGCTAAGGCCGCAGTGCTGCCCTGGCGTTCTGAGTGACGGTGTCACGACAGCAGAGAAATCCAAGCTAGCCACGGAGGGGTCACCGAAGCCCGAGCTGGACTAATAGATCAGTGTAATGGGCAGCGCTGGCGGAGAGGCCCTATATAAGTGACGCCATCCCCGGTTACACCAGCTCCTGCTTTCCCCCTAGACCCATTCCCCAAGTAATCACGTGGAAGCGGGAAGAGGCCCCCGTCCCTTGTTCTCTCTGCTTTGTAGCGAGTTCTAATGACGCTCGCTCTCCGTCCTCCGGGAGCACCCACTCCACCCCTGCCTCTCTCGGCTGCCAGGATCAAAGGCTGGCGCAGCGGCCGTGGCCATTAGCAGAGCTGCGCTACCGGCGAGCAGCAGCTTCATAAGGAATCTCAAGGAAAAGACAGAAATACCAGCTCTTGTTTTTTTTTAATTAGCAGAAACAGATCAGAGCACACCTGGCCTTATTAACACACAGAATTGGCTGTGTCATTACAGGTTTATGGGGCACTTCTGGAAACGAGGTACCTAACCCTAGAGGAGACTGACCGGTGCTGTTAAGTCAGATATTTCTTGGGGCAGGGGGAATTCTGGTCCCATCCCCCCAGCAGGGACCCTGTGGTCCCTGCTCATCCCCCCCCACTCTCCTGCAGTGACCCCAAGTCTCCGTTGGCCAGGGAATCTGCCCTCTCGTTTACTCACACACTACATCAGCTGGTACCCCCAGAAATCAAATTTTCCGGGGATTCCCCTGCGCTCCACCGTTCAGGAACAGGCTCCCTGGGCCCCAGGACCGTCTGGCTTGGCCAAATTGGTGCAGCGTTGTGGCTCTGCAGCCGGAGCCATGCTCCCGACCCCTGCCAGCAGCCAGACGGATTTCCTACGGGACCACTGCTTTCCAATGGTCACGTCACAGCCTCCCGCCTCTTCAGCCTATGGCACTTTGAACAAGTGCAAACACTTGGGGGGCAGGTGTTCACAACCCCCCCCCCCAGCCCCTTCTAACTGCTGACACAATTATTCCTGCAATGAGAATTCCCTCCCCTCCCAGAAATGGGGGGGGGGGGCAGGGGGACTAAGAGAGCAAGGCAAATTGCTACAGCTTTTATACAGCATTTGGTGGCTTGGGAGGGGGGGCCGACTACCTGTCTCCAGTGAAATTAAGCAAGGTGTGACCAAAACCAAGGGAAGCCCCATTTACATGTGAATCAACAGAGGGATGGGAAGTCCCCAGGCGGGGAAGAACAGCATGAGGTCACCCCACGTCTAGGGACAAATCAGTGAAGTTGGGACGATACAAGGAGAGAGAAGAAGCCACTGTGTCATCCATCACTGGACAGACAAGGGGCCGGAGCTCTTGCAAGCTGGGACAGATGGGTCCTTCAACCAAGGAGGCCCGAGTCTCTGGGAACTGAATATAGATGAGAAACCTGCTTAGGCAAAGATCTTCCAGCTAGGAAGACAAGGAGAATCAGCCCTTTGTGCTTCCGTGGAAGGTCCTGACTGAGAGAAAGTCCTGACTGAGAGAAAGTCAGCCATAGCTGGGAACAACCCTACCTTGAAGCAAGGCTGGAGCGTGTTGAGTTAAGTCTTAGCCAATAGAAAGCGTATTTCACTTTTGTGTGGTGACTTGATTTCTGACTTTACCCCTTCTGCTGGACCTCACTTAAAACCTCTGGCGGGCTGGTTAAATAAACTTTTTTTTATTTTTATTCTAAATCACCCCGGCATGGAACGTGACACAATGTGATCATCATCTCGGGTTCAAGCAACAAGCTCCGGTGCTTCTGTCTCTGCAAAGGCGCAACGGCTCTTATTACTCCTGAGTGTCCCAGGAGAGGGCTGGATTTTTCAGGGCAGACAGTTTTGGGGAAACTTGGCTAGTAGTCACTTGGCTAGTAGTCACTTGGCTAGTAGTAACCAAGGCTGGCTGAGATCGGATTGTGGGCGTGGCGTGGTCAAACAAGCCGCTGGAGCCAGAGCTGCTGACCTAGGCATAGACAGACGCTCACTGCATGCTGGTATGCTGGCTGAGAGCATCAGGTTACAGGACAAGCGGTGACCACCTCTCACTGGTCTGGGTTGCACCCCAAAGCGGTACAGCAGCTGATTGCAAATCCTGCAGCAAATCCTGCAGTCCTTCCACTTGATCCTCACTCAGGTGGATGTGAGCTGTGGACACGCAGGCCCTCTGGTGATCAGCCCCCCAGAGTCAGAGGCACTCAAATCACAGGCCGCTTTGGTAAAGTTGGCCCTGGGGGTAACTAAGGATCAGACCCATTGAGGGGCAAACCATGGCCCCTGCTTTGTAGGGGTGGGGTCCCCAGGTGCTGGACCTGATGTGTGGGTGTGAGAAGGGGCAGGGGTAGGGGCACAAGAACCAGTAATGATTATGAAACTGACCAGCTTGAGTATAATGCCCCATCTGAGTGAAGGGCAAGAGAGTAATACACAGTATTGGGGACAAAAAGCAAAATTAGATTTTTAAACCTTTCCCATCTGGTCCTTCGAGGATACAGCAGCGCGTGGTATTCTTTTAATTTAAACCTCCTCCTGTCCTTTTGAGCCATAAATCAATGCTAAATAAAAATTTAAATGACATCTGGTAGATGAGACGACATTTACAAGAGAAAAACAACTGATGTATGGGCTTTCTGGCAGAGGCTGATGCTTCCCCTTCCCCCTGGAGAACGCACAATCGCTGCCTGGCTTCTTAGCGGGTCTCCATTGATCGTGTTGTGCCCAGGGGTCGTAACAGCGGCTAACCTGGCATTTTGGATTAGGCACCTGTATAGAGAAAAGTGTTAAACATTTAGGAGAAAGGCGATCAGGGAAAAACATCTGCCTGCCCTTGAAAACAGAGCTTATAAGTGACATGGAAAGATGATCAAAAGGAGTCCAACCATCTTTCCGGGAAAGGATCCTCCCTTGCATAGAAATATCTATTGCCCGCACACACACGCTCCAGGGGTACCTGAGCCAAACATCCCTGAACCATAGAAAATGTCCAAGCATCAGAGCTGCCCCTTCTCTCTCGAATGGGCTGAACCAAACCCCTAAAGCACCACAGGCTGGGTTTGGCAACATCAGCCATCTCTAAAGTAGTCACAGCCACATCCTTCAGCCCACAGGTGGTCGAGCTGCCCATCTTTAGCCACTGCTAAGGAACCTGGGGGTGACTTGACTAAAGGTGGTGCCTGGAATCCTCTGCACATCTGAGAGCAGGCTGCAGTAACATGCGTATCACCTCTCAGGCACCCTGCTCCCAAGCGGACTGCTAATGGATCCTGGAGGATAGGGGGATCCTCCCCACAGCTGGAGTGTTTGGGACTGAGACAGCTTGCGGGTCCCAAATATCTTTACAAATCTGGCCCCAACCATGGTGGAGGCCCCTGTCCACCTTGGAGCACTAACAGTCTTGGAACATTGTTCCCTTTTCATGTCCAAACTCCTGGGACACCCCAATCTACCACTCCACCACCTCTGCCATACCTCAGGCATGTGACGCTCTCCACCCCATTCTGTAGGAGCTGAGGAGAACTGCAAAGCAGACATCCATGTAGGTTTCATTCCAGTGATTCCTCAGCCAATTTAATTGTCTCAGCCAGTGTGCAATTTCTCTCTTCATAGAGGGCACAAGGGGAGATTTATTTTCTCCAGACATTTATTCAGTAAACTCTGAGTGAGGCCAGAAGTCACCGATTTATACCATCCTCGGATTAGAATAAAATGAGGATGGATTCTCCCATTTAGCGTAATTTTCTATTCTGCATTCACAGAGACTCTTTTAATTGGACGTTTATAAAGCTATTTCATCTTGGTTATTGTAGCCGAAATGATTTATGTCCACTAAAAACTCAGCGAGCCCCTTTAAAAAGAGACTGAATAATGAATATCGTCTCACAAAATACCCATCGAAATTCCTTTCTGCAGAGGATCGTGGGCGGGGGCTAGAGAATGAGCTTTTCTGGGGGATGCTTAAAAAATAAACACGCCTGGGTTTCTAAGGCGGCGGTGGGAGCGGTACTTTTTGCTGGGAGAGGGAACAGCTACACGGCTACATTGTTTCTCCCCTTGTCAGGGAAGGTGGGATCCACCAGACCAAGGCCTAGACATCATCACAGCCCTTTAATTGCCCCAGGCTGAGGAATAATCAGCGTAAGAGCAGAGGAGTTTAGCCCTTCAGCTCTTGTAGAAGTAGTAAGGGTCAGAAAGGATCGGACTGAACGGTGGAATTGTCTCTCTTAATCCTTCTGCTATCTGGAGTCAGCAACAACAAGGGCCCGGTTCGGTGTTTAAGGGTTCCTCTTAACAACAGAAAATAGAACGAGGCCAAGCCCCTACCCAGTAATCTGGGAAAATTAAACACCGTCCCCGCGGTGCCGCTAAGAGGCAATACTTCCCCACGCGCAAGTGCAGAGTCTGGGTATAAAAACTTGTATTAAAGGGGAGAGGGAACCCAGCATTCATTTGGGAAAACACCACAACCATGTGACTATAAGCAAACCGAACCCCACAGCGTGTTGGGCAGCACGCTTTGCCTCAGTTCCCTACCTTGTGGTGAGAAATGTCCCTTTAACATTCCCCTTCTCCCTCCACTGTACCTCACTCACGGGTGGCTGTCTTTAGTTAGCGAAGACCCAGAACTCAGAGGTGCGTTCATGGGGCTCACGGCCCCCGGGGAAGGGGCGTCAAGCAATGTCTCTGCAGCTGGCACATAGCTGCTGCTGTCTCTGCTGCCACCGCTGCTCCTGCGGCATCATGTTCTGAGGTTCTGAACCCAGCCCTCAGCCATTTCAGCCCCACAGCCAGTGCAGTCTACTAGCTTCCACTCTCCACACCTGTGCAGCAGTCACATCAGCTCTAGGAATCACCACGTGGAAACAGACACTCAGCTGAGCTGAATCAGCTCCATCATTAAATGCTGGAGAGGGGTGGCTCAAGGAGCAGCTAGGACTCTTTAGACAGAGTCCACCCCCACTATGTGTTGGCATCCCTACCCATTGCTTAGCAAGTGAGGTTCAGATGAGGGTGACCCCCTCACTCAGGGCATGCCAAGCACAGTTCTGCTGCCCTTTACTCCTACAATCAAGATAACATGTCATATACCCCGGCACTCAAATACCAGAGTGATTTGTAACCCACAACCAGCCAAAATTGATCATTTTGGCAAAGCAGCAGCTCCATCTGCTGCGCACCTAGGCAGAGTAGGCATGTCTATGCAAACACACTCTGCTCCTGAAGTCTTTCCCCCTGGCTCACCACTAGATGTCAGGGGAGAGCTCATTCAGACCTTGCTTACATCTAAAGGAGAGATGAAGTTCGGAGCTGGCTCAGAATTCAAACTTCCCCAGCGTAGGCCAGACCCAGAGTTTAGATTCGGGACCCTCCCTTCTCTGCATAGGAGGTCTAGCCAGAGTCCGTGTGGACACACTGGTAGCTGGGTTAGAGAGATCTGTAGCCTCCTGCCAGCAACAAGCGAAAGGGAGCAGATGTAGTCTGCCTGGCTAGCTAGGGAACAGCCAGAACTCCCTAAACGGTTTCCTGAAGCCACCGGAAGTGGCAAAGGATCTGGAGGGGAAGAGGACCCAAGGAGGTTAGATTGAAAACAAACCTGTATGAGCCAGTGCTCACAGGGAGAGCTGAGCTCGCTAGCTCCCTAGCTTGGAGGCTTCCCCCCAGCTCTGCCTTAGGTGAAGCAGGCCTGATGGGGCCATGCTCAGACTGAGTAGGGTGGCCAGGGGTGCATTTTTTGACTGGAACACCTGGTCAAAAAGGGACCCAGGTGGCTCTGGTCAGCATTGCTGACCAGGCCTTTAAAAGTCTGATTGGCTGCACAGCTGGGCTAGCAGGCTCCCTGCCTGGCTCCGTGTGGCTCTCGGGAAGCAGCCAGCATGTCCAGCTCCTAGGTGGAGGGGTGGCCAGGGGGGCTCTGTGCACTGCCCCTGCCCGCAGGCGCTGCCCCGAGCGCTGACTCTGTAGCTCCCAGTGGCTGGGAACTGCAGCCAATGGGAGCTGTGGGGGTGGTGCCTGCAGGCCGGGGCAGCACGCGGAGCCCTCCCGGCTGCCCCTCCACCTAGGAGCCTGAGGGACATGTCGCCACTTCCCAGGAGACGCCTGAGGTCAGCACCGCCTGGAGCCCGCACCCCCTCCCGTGCCCCAACCCCCTTCCCCAGCTCAGAACCCCCTCCCGTGCCCCAAACCCCTCAGCTGCAGCCCAGAGCTCCCTCCTGGACCCAAAACCCCTCATCCCCAGCCCCACCCCAGAGCCTGCACCCTCAGCCAGAGCCCTCACCCCCTCCTGCACCCCCAACCCCCTGCCCCAGCCCAGAACCCCCACCTGTACCCTGAACCCCTCATTTCCAGCCCCAGCCCAGAACCCACACCCCCAGCCCAGAGCCCATCTGCCCCTCCCACACCCCAACCCCCTGCCTCAGCCCAGAGCACCCTCCCACACGCCAAACACCTCAGCCACACACCCCAGCCCAGAGCCCCCTCCTGAACCCCAAGCCCTCATCCCCAGCCCCTCCCCAGAGCTCCCACCCCCAGCCAGAGCCCTCAACCCCTCCTGCTCCCGCACCCCCCTCCCCGCTCCCTAACCCCCTCTCCCAGCCCAGTGAAAATGAGGGAATGAGCAAGGGTGGGGGAGAGTGAGCAGGGGGTGGGGCCTTGGAGAAGGGGCAGGACAGGGGTGTTTGGTTTTCTGCAGTTAGAAAATTGGCAACCCTAACCCTGAGGCCATAACATGCCAACACGAGGGCTTAATTTCATCTTTGTGCAGCCAGGTTAATCTCCCGGCTCTCGTCACATCCTAGAGGACAGCGCCTCAACGCATCCCGCTCCAAAGGAAACACTAAGCGAGCTCCTGTTTAAATCGCTAAGCCACTCGGCTGAATTAAGGTTTATCTCCTGTAAGGCTCTTTCCCACCCCACCTCCTCCTCCCCCAGCTTCCAGGGGAAGGAGCGAATTAGCAGCGCAGCTTCCTGCGCAGATCCAGGCCCTATCGCTCCCTTCATCTCCAGAGATTATTCCGCCGCTCGCCAACAGAGACTTCGCTGGGCTGCACAAATCTGTGCTCCGAGCCTGTAGGCCACCTCAGTGCAATCTGTGGCCAATTTCAAGCTTGTAACGGGAATTCAGAAAGAGGGCTGAAGAAAAATGATTAGGGTTTAGTGAATGTCCCCAGTGCAATTTCTCATTTCCAGTTGCAGGTTGGATCGGTCACAGCACAGGAGGCTGGTGCTAGCGAGGATTGTGATGATGAAGGGTTCGTATTACAACGGGACCCAGAGGACCCTCCTACCCCCTCCCCCACTTCTGCCACCCCTTCAGGATCCGAGCTACATTGTGCTCAGTGCTGCACAAACATGGGACGATGAAGGTGTGGGTCCTGCCCCCAAGAGCTTAGAGGCAAAGGCGGGTATTACAGAAGGTCTGCACAAGAGGTGGACTTACCTGGTACCCTGATCACAGGGCTGAATTCCACCCAAAGGGATAGGCCTGAACCAGCACATCCCTGATCCAGACCTCCCCGAACTCCAGGGGATTTGAAATCGAAACCCCACCCTGAGCTCTGCGCACACTGTTCCCACGCCCCCCCTCAGATCCGGACATCCCCAGACTAAGTGTGTGGGTGCGAGAGATGCTTCCCAGGGGCACCCAGTGTTAGGAGGCACCTCACCACCACCTGCCCTTAGTGCGAGGAAGTCTTGTCTGGGCCTACTGCGGATCAACTCCCTGAAACCATCAGCCTCTGGCAGCACGAGCCCTGCCCTCCGCAGACCTCGCTCTCGCTGTACTGCTAGCACTAGGCACCCCCCAAGTCCTCCGAGCGTTCCCTGGAGCCTCCGCTGGACTCCCAGAATCACCCGGCCGGCTGGTCCTGCCTAGTAGCCGTACCTTGGAACACGGCATTTGGATACAGCGCCCAAGAGCTCGGAGGAATAGCGAGCACCCAGATCGGACTCAGCTGGTTACATGCAACCCACAATCGGACCCCGCTTTGTCGAGACTCACCTACACTAGCAGGTCACTAAAGGGGTGCCTCACCCAAAGTTCTCTCCAGTGTTTTCAATCGGGCCCTTTTCAGGAAGCAAACTCACTGTCCGGTTACTTGCGAGGTGAAGGATGCCGGGGTGTCCTCTGTGCCCTGCAAATATACCAGCACAAACCTTTGAGGTGCATCCCGAGATAGGGTCTGCTGCTCTTTACTTTCTGTTAGCGTCTCTAAAATGGGGCTAATGTGCTTTAGCTGGCAATACTTTGGTCAGCATCTAGATCAGGGGTAGGCAACCTATGGCATGGGTGCCGAAGGCGACACGCGAGCTGATTTTCAGTGGCACTCACACTGCCCGGGTCCTGGCCCCCGGTCCGGGGGGCTCTGCGTTTTAATTTAATTTTAAATGAAGCTTCTTAAACATTTTAAAAACCTTATTTACTTTACATACAACAATAGTTTAGTTATATATTATAGACTTATAGAAAGACCTTCTAAAAACGTTAAAATGCATGACTGGCACGCGAAACCTTGTATTAGAGTGAATAAATGAAGACTCGGCACAGCACTTCTGAAAGGTTGCCCATCCCTGCACTAGATAAAAGCTGGGCATTTTTCTTACTCCCCGGAGAGAGCCCCTTCCAAATCCTGACCTTGTCTCCGGAACAACCAAAAGGTGAGGGCACTCCCAGCCCGTGTTTTCTGCTGAGCCCAGTGCAGGCTGGGACAGGGCTTTGGGAAGCCAGTCCAGGCTGTGTGGACACCCATGGGTGCAAACACACTCAGAGGTCAGGGTTCTGCACCTGACTGGGCAGCCCCAGTGCCTTGGACTGAAGGTGCTCCTGCCACACCATGCTTGGGCACCGCTGCAAGCTTTCTGATCGCCTCACCCCTGTGGAGAGCAACCCCTGACTGTTTGCAAGATACACTGGAGGGGGAGACAGCCGTCGACTCACTAGCTGCAGCATTCTTCCCCCATTTCTGCCCAAACGCTATCTCGCCGCAGTGCCCCCTGGTGTTATCCCGGCTGGTGCCAGAGAATGCACAAATCCCAGGTTGCCTGCCACTGGCAACAAGTCGGCCTGCAGCAGTGCTTGGCCTCGTAGCTTTCTGACCCGCATGTCCCATCCAGCAAGTTGCTCAGGGCCTTGCTGTCCGGCCGCAAGTCACCCTGGCCTGGCGTCTCCAAAGCTATGTAGCTTTCAGCAGAGAAGCTGGTGCCCCACCCCAGTTCTTGGGCCACGTTTTGCATGTCCTGTCACAGCAGGACAAAGCTGGCTTATCTCCTGCAGGGCGTGAGGCAGCTCTGACTCCATGTGCTGCCCTGGTAAGCCCTTGGGCAGCTCCACCTGGCATGTTTCCTGTGCCTGCTGGCTGCCAGTGCTCATAACCTCACGCCCTTCTCTAGCGCCTCCCAGCACAGGATCTGGGACAGCTTCCCCAGCACGAAACCATTTCCCTACCGCCCAGGCTGTCCTGAGGACGACTCATTTCCCCCATTTCACTGATGGGGAAACTGAGGCATGGGGGAAGGGACTTTACACAAGCAGCCAGCACCTAGCCAGGAAGAGGACAGAGCGACCATGGATTTAACCTGATCGGTGACAAAACGCAGAGCCCCAAAGTTTTCCAACCGGTGGTAATTTTCCCCAATAAAACCAGACATCTGGCAATCATGACTGAATAGCTATAGTCCCATCATGTCCAGGGAACACACTCCCTTTAGTTCCAGGGTTACATGCCACACAAATCTGGAACAGCCTTCCAAGGGGAGCAGCAGTGGCAAAACGAAAGTGGCTTTAAGACTGAGCTTGATAAGTTTATGGAGGGAATAGTGTGATGGAACTGCCTACAAGGGCATGCAGCCCATCGGCGACTGCCAGGAATAAAAATTCCCAATGGCTGGTGCTGGGACACTAGCTGGGGAGGGCTCCGAGTTACTCCAGAGAATTCTTTCCCAGGTGTCTGCCTGGTGGGTCTTGCCCACAGGTGCAGGGTCTAACTGATCACAACATTTGGGGTCAGGAAGGAATTCCCTCTGGGTCAGATTGGCAGAGACGCTGGGTTTTTTTTGGCCTTCCTCTGCAGTGCAGGACAGGGATCACTTGCAGGTTTAAACGAGTGTAAATGGTGAATTCTCTGTCACTTGAAGTCTTTAAACCATGTTTTGAGGCTGTCAGTGACTCAGCCAGAGGTCAGGGGGCTATTACAGGAGTGGGCGGGGGAGGTTCTGTGGCCTGCGAGGTGCAGGAGGTCAGACTAGATGGTCCCTTCTGGCCTTGAGTCTATAAATCTGGTAACCCCTCATTTTACTGCTGAAAATTATTTATAATCAGCAGTAACCATGGAACTACCCGGAGAGCAAGCATGGGTGCTGCTTACACGGACCCCACAGCATTTTAAGGGGCCGGCCTGAATGATTTTCACATTGGTCACACCGTGTCCCACACATCTGGGCCGCGGCAGGCTCAGCGTTCTCTCATGGAACCGTTTCCTCGAGGCCTTGAATTTGCAGAGCCCTTGAGCAAGTGCTTAACTTCAAGCAGCTGCTGAAGTCCCATTGAAATCAATAGCAGCCTCGCTAAGGTCTCATTCCGCCAACCTTCCCAAAGGGGGATGGTAATACTGCTGAGGACGTAAAGACTCTTCATCAAGTCCCTGCCCCTCTGTGCCTCAGTTTCCCCATCTGAGAAACCAGGCTAATGGGAATTGCCGACCTCCCAAGACATTGTGAGGATGAACTGGTCCTGCGTCAGTGCAGGGGGGAGGAGTGGATGACCTCTCATGGTCCATTCCAGCCTGACATTTCTCTGATTTTCAGTAGGTTCATGGCCAAATTCCCCCCTCCCCTCTCCAGCCCTCAGGAACAGCCCACACTAGGTAAACGCTGCAGAGCTTAAGTCAGGCCTGACATTGACAGTCTCAACCCAAATGGATTTCCTGGGAGCACTCTCGCCTGTGGAAACGCTCCTGGAGAGACTCGTCCCCCGTGCCAAGGAACCCAGATCCAGGGTTGTGCCATGAACAGGAGAGTGAAGCCGACCGCTCTACTTTAACTGTCCAGGCTGAGCGAAGGGCCGTCAAATGAGCAGGATGGAGAAGGGGCCATCATAAGGGCGTTCGATAAGCAAACCATACTGCAGGAATGGGCAGCCCTGGCGCCCCCCACGCTGTTAATTGCATAGCAACAGTTTAGTCGCCAGGGAATTCTTGAGAGCTTTGCAGCCGGTTAGCAGAGTCTCTGCATTAAGGGACACGCTCCTCGGTCCTTACCAGCGATTTCAATCAGGTCAAGTGCTCTAGGTGTCACCGACCCAGCGCCCAGCCGGTCTAAGCTAGTTCAGAATTGATTTGTAACGGGCAAGGCCGAGACCAGACAGTGGAAACGCTCAAATTATCAGCCAGCTGCTCCCCGTTGGGTGCGGAGCTCTTCTGAAAAGCCACCTTGCCCAGCCTCGCACAGAAGGTCAGTGGCCAAGCCAGGACCCGAGGCCCAGTTCCAGGAACGAACCCCATTAACTCGTTATTTCATCAAGCCAGGAACTACCACAGATAGAGGCAAGAGAAAGCTTCATCTCCAGAGCAGTACATCCAAATGCAGGAGAAGCTGCCAGCTCACCTGCTGGGGGCCTCTGCTCGCTATTGCGAGACCAGCCTCCCGGCACCGCCACCTCTCGCCCGGCGTGGTGGCAGCCGACGCAGCCCAGCCGCTCGGCGCCTGCAGGTCATTCTGGGGAAAGATGCTGCCGGTTCTTGGAATTTTATAGCACATTGTACGAAAAACGGAATTGGTTTCGGAGAATGACGCAGGGCTGTTTGCTGCAATTAGCACAGAGTGCAGCTCTGCTCAGAAAAGGGACAAACAGCCAGCGTCGGCAGGGGGTGTGTGTATCTCTTAGCGAGGCCACATTGCATATGATCAGTTTACAATTAAGAGATTCCTCCTGCTGGCCCCCCAACTCCCCACTCTGCAAACACAGGGGGGCCAGTTCTTGTAGTTTTATCTTAGCTCAGTTGCAGGTGCCGGGGGTTTATTTTATGAGAACCTCAGTTTTCTTTTAAAGAAAAAGGAAGTTTCCAGCATTCCTGATGATGGAGAAAGGCTTGAAAATGTGACCCAGGTGTATTCGACATTCTCAAACAAATCAGAAATCAAAGAAAAGGAACGCCCCCCGCTTTGTCTTAAATCATGAGAATTAAAAACAATCACGAGATTTTTCTGCTTGACCTGTGAACGCTGCAAACTTCCCCTTACCCAGCACCTCATTGAATCCTCCTCCGAGCTTGGGCAGGGGTAGGGATGGAGCATCTGAGTCTAGAGCCTCCTCCTGGGAGGCCAGGCCCACCCCAGCCCTGCTAATTACAAACTGCACCCAGCTGCCGTCAGCAGCCCCCCACCCAGGCTGGAGCGGTCACACTAGCTGGAGTGGGGGAGGCCCTGGGGGCTTCTCCGAATATACAGCAGAACAAACACGAAGGAAATCCTTCACTGCTGCACGGGCAGGGAGAGGGGCCAGGGTCGGCCCCAGCAGGGGGTTGTTCTCCATCAGAGCTGACTGCCAGGCAGCGCGAGGGGCTCTCAGCGCAATCCTGGGAGGACGCTAGCCAGAGCCGCCCTGAGGAACGGTTGGGTAGGCAGCTGACAGGCGAGCGTGCAGCGCTGGGAAGGCGATGGCAGCACGCCGGCGAGCGCTCCGTGGGGCAGGCCGACCTGCCCATCCCAGCAGCACCCTTTGGGCCACAGAACAGAGCTGCCCAGGGCGGGAAGGGGGAGCCTCGGAGAGCAGCTGCTGCCCCCACGTGGAAGAGATTGACGCAGTGCTGATCAGCCCCGCACTGGCTGGAGCCTTGGCCCTCTCTTGGGAAGGCTGTTTGCACTGAGACAGGATCTTTGCTCCGTTCAGGCCCAGCTGGCTCCGCTTCCAGCCGTCACCCCCAGCAGGTCAAAGCCCCCCCCGCCAGTGCTAGACCCTAGTCCCACTGCTCAGCTCCTAACACTCGGGACTGACTTACAGCCAGTCAGCACCTCGCTCCAGGGGGTGGGGAGGTGCATGTTTCACTCCCTTCCCCCACCCAAAGAGCTACTGCGGTGCTGATCAGCAACACTCAGAGGCCCAAGTGCTCAGAGCTGGACAGCGGCACTCAGCTCCTGCAGGGTCAGGAGGAGGAAACGTATTGTCGGTTCTCTACCAGGGAAGCGTTGGGGTGCGGGAGGAAACAGGACGTGGCAAGAGACGGCAGCAGTTCCCGGCCCTGAGACTGGGCATGGGGGTGACAGGGAGAACGCGACGGGAGCCTCAGGCAGAGCGCTGGAAACAACTGGACATACACAATGGACTCAACGGAGACAACTCAGGGATACAAAGTGGCTTTGGCCGCAAGAGGACCCCGCACTGAGCCGAGACCTGGCCCTCCAAAACACTTCTTCCTGCTCTTACCAAAGTCCGACTGGCTTTTCGGAGCCCTCTTTGGGGTGTCTCCCTGCCCCTGCCAAGCTCATTTTCCCTTATCCCTGCAGCTGCCCCCCCCCCCCCCACACACACACACAGAGGCAGCTGTGCATGCACTAGCCTGGGCCTCTCTTGCTGCTTCTCCCACTTTCAACTGCTTCTCTGGACCCTTTGGAAGAGCAGCAAACAGCTAGGGCCTACTCCTGCCCTGAGGTCCATGCACTCCGCTCCGACCAGCCCCACCTGCACAGATCAGAGGGTACAGACTGGGCTTAGACTAGGAAGGAGACAGCTGGAGCATCACATGCAGGACTCTGCTGGGGCGCAGATCTGTGGCTTTTGGCCCAGTTGGCCAATTGAGATGGGGAAGGGGCAGCATGTGATCCCGGGCAGCTTCCCTTCCCTTTGCAGGGTGGGTGCTGGGGAGGCTGTAAGTTGGCAGCTTGGAAGGGAGCTAGAGGGGCGGGGAGTGTCAGTGGACCAGCCTGACCCACATGCTGTTGAGTTGTGTTTTCACAGTCATCAGAAGAAAGCAGTCACTGAACACTGCTCCAGAGGCCCAGCTGCTGCAGATCAGCTGGCCCCCAGTCACGTCACAAGGGTCAGACACCCAGCTGGTACAAATCAGTGTTGCTCCATTGAAGTCCCTAGAGCGATAGCAATTTACAGCAGCCGAGGCTCTGACCCCGTCTCGCTGCAATTATATTTCCTCCCACCACCAGCTCACACCAAGTTATCCTGGTGCGAGCTCATTGGATTTGGTCCATCATCAGAGAAATCAAGGGTCTGATACCACAGGGTTCTCAGTCAATGGCAATGGATATCCGTCAGCACCTCCTGGGATCAAACCCAGACAGACAGTAAGGCCAGCGCAGTCCACTCGAGTCAAGTAGTCGGAGGCTGCACCCCCTGTAGCATCTCTTCTACCTTCCTCTTGACCCTTGACTGTGATCGCTCCCACGTGAGGCAGTAGGGCTGCCTTCTCTCCTGGCCCAGCTGCTTCGAAGAGACTTTGGCCAGAGCTCACTGAAATCAATGGAAAAACATGCAGTGACTTCCAAGGACCAAAGCAACTTCTTGCTGCTGCCTAATCTAAACCTCTCTCCTCTTAGCTTCAGGTCAAGCGCCTCGGAGGCTGTTGCCAAGATGACAATTTGAGAACTGTTGCGGCAACACCCCTAGATCTTGGCTAGGTACCTGCAACCCCAGGAAGGGAGCAAGGCAGACCCTCGGGGGGGAGAGTTGTTTATATCAGGAACCAAAACACGGAACAAAGCAACAAGTGCTGCTTAAAATCATTGATGGGTCATTGGCTGCTTTGGAAGGCTAGAGGAGGTAAAATCCCTTAGCGAAGCCTTTTCTGGCTTCATAATGGGTCGCAAAAGAAAAAACAGACAGACTTCAACCCTCCTAGAAGAGAGCTGGATTCACCCTTACCCACAGCTATAAAGGACACAATCGTTTGCTATCAGAGAAATGGAGGCTGTAGGTAGGATAGATTGGAGAATAATCATGCAATAAGCATTACCGGCTCTTTCCTCCTTTCATCCCTTTCTGCTGCCTTCATCAATCCTGGCTGTGTAACAGGACTGCAGCTGCCCGGACACAGTGAGAAACACTGTTACAGCTCTAAAGCCCAGCACTTAAATACTCCTACATCCATGCACTTACCAAAAGGCAAATGCAACAAACTTCCATCATTTTCACCACAGCAGTAATGCTCTTGAGAGACACTTATTTGGATTGCACCAGGAAATGATTGTACCTTTCAGGCACATAAGTGCACCCCTTGTCTGTACGCAGCGGCTTTTTTGTTGAAGGAAAGCAGTGTCTTTCTGAACAACCTCTTAGCTGGTGCTTTGCATGGCTGGTGGGTCTCTGCATCCCAGAACCATGATTTCTAACCTACGTAGCATCCCATAGTCACGTGCTATGAGCTTGCTAGGGCTCAGTTTATATTTTAATAGAAAGACAAAAACCCTCAAATTATAAACAGCTGACAGACGGGGGGAAAACGCCCTGCAGAAGCCATGCAAAGAAGTAAGGGCTAGTGAAATAAGAGAGTTGGGAACCCCTGAAGTTTAGTCCCTGCTCAGACACTGGCTCCCCTCTATGGTCTCAGAGAAGTCCCTTAACTTCTTTCTGCCTCACCTGCAAGATGAGGCAAGCTCCATCCTGAGAGGGCGAATCAGTTAATACTTGTAAAGAATCGGGCAGACAAGTGTTCTGTGATGAGCTCATGTTTTTGCTGTCGAGGCAGAGCAGGGAAGTTTGCTAAACTGCTGAAAATTTGGAAGCCTTTCCCCCGACAGGCGGCTGTTCTGTTCAACAGTCACCCAAGGGAAGGGGTGGGAGCCCTCGGGCTTGGCAGATTTTAAGACTAGACTAGACAACAATCCCGTACTGGGACTCTGGACCGGATGGAACCTAGTAGGTATTTTTTACCTCCAGTTTCTCAGGTGTGAGTGTGGATTGTGAACGTGACAGGTCTCAGACACAGAGAGCTGCCCTGCATTCTCACCCAGCCTTTGCAGCTTCCACTGAGGAGAGATTAAAAAGACGGACTGTCCAGCTTTGAAAAGAGAGGAGTAAAGGGGGATGACAGAGGTCTATAAAATCATGACTGATGTGGAAAATGTGAATAAGGAAACGTTATTTACCCCTTCACAAAACACAAGAACCTGGGGTCGCCTGAAGAAATTAATAGGCAGCAGGTTTAAAACAAATAAGGAAGTACTTCTTCACATAATGCACACAATCAACCTGTGGAACTCATTGCCAGGGGATGTAGTGAAGGCTAAAACTATAATGGGGTTCAAGAAAGAATCAGATAAGTTCATGGAGGATAGGTCCATCAATGGCTATTAGCTAAGTCCATCAATGGCTATTAGCTAAAATTGTCAGGAATGCAACCCTATGCTTCGAAGCTCCCTAGCCTCTGACTTCCAGAAGCAGGGAGTGTATGACTGGGGATGAATCATGTAATAATTGCCTGTTCTGTTCATTCCCTCTGTAGCATCTGGCATTGGCCACTGCTGAAAGACAGGATACTGGGCTAGATGGACCGTTGATCTGACCCAGTACGGCCGTTATATTCTTACCCGTCCAGCCCAAGTCTGCCCTCCCCCCCCAAAATCACCCTACTGCGGGGACCAGTTCCTCTCACTGGACCCTCACAGAGAAAGGGTTAGGTTTGCTGCCTTTACAGAGGCAGAACACACTCCAACCTGCTAGCTTTCTAGAAGCTGATGCTTTAATGAACATACACAGCACTGATTTATAATGAAAAGCCAAACAATTTATTTAAAAAAAAATAGAATGGGATCAAGTGATGCCAAGTAAAAGATAAGGCAGAGATTGCTACAAGCAAATAAAAGTGAAGATTTATCTAAAGGTTAATCTAGCAAGATACCATCTTGACCAAAGACTGTTTCTCCACCTCCTAAGGTGACGGGTAAAGATGGATTCTCTCTCTGTTACTCATATGCCCAAAAGGATTGTTTTTGTCTTACAAGGCAGGAAGGCCTCCGGGGGATTCAGTCTCCTGTGTGTGTCTGTGGTGCAGGAGTCCTGTTAATTCTCTCTCTGTGTCAAGCTCAGGAGTAGGATAACCCCCGGTTGTTTAGCTCCATGGCTTTAGTTACTGATTATATGTAAACAGAGGTAAACCCACATTCCTTTGTCTAGGGCAGGCTTGTTCATCACCGAGGCTAGGCTGTTCAGTAACATCAAACCAAGGGAACCCATCACTTCACATATACCATTAACACATGCATTTTACAGTGATAACTAATGTGTTATTAGTGTTCATGACACCTCACAAGGCACAGTCTGTACAGATATTACTGCAGTAGCGTGCAGGGTGTAACTAGGCCACACTACCCTAAACTAGACTCCATATTCCCCAGACGAGAAGTGGGGGAACAGTTTGCCCGAGTTTACCCTCAACTACGTAACTGGCTGAGACCCTGCAGCCTAACTACCTAGGTCCTGGGACTAGCGCTGCCCCCTCAGACTGCCTGGGCCCTTTTCCAGAACTTCAGCCATACGGGCGCTCAGGACGTGCAATTTCTCTCTTCTGGGGCTCGTGACAGTGAAAGCAGACACAGACTTTGCCCAGGATTTTAGACAGTTACTCTACCCTTAGCACAAGAGATCCACAGAGCTGGACCGTGCAAGAAGCACACCTGCATGCGTTTCCCTGCCTCTGTTTCCTCCCCACTCGGGAGCGTTCTTTGGGCTCAGGGCAGATTCTTGGTCTACAGTCCCCCTCCAACACAAGGGAGTCTCTTCCCAATAAGAGATGTTCTCTCTCCTTCAGCAGCCTTCCTTCCACCGTGGCTGGTCCTGCAGCTAGACAGGACACCCCTGCTACAAAAGCATGCCTGCCCAAAGCCACCACCATGTGTCTGAGTCTTCCCCTAGCCCATCCAGCCTGCGGGGTGTCTTGCAGACTGGTATCAACCGCTGGTGTCTTTGGGCTGCTGCTCAGGATCTTCCCTGCTTCACTGCCCCAAAGAAACATGGTCAGACTGGTCATGCTGGACTTTAGCCAGCCCTGAGCCCACTGTCCCAAGGTGTTTCCTCCTGCAGAGGGGACAGCTAGAAATCTAACAACCCACCATCGGGACTGGGCTGCGAGAGACAGCAGACACCTGACTCCACAGCAAGGTATTCCATGACAGCAACTCCACAACTTGAGGCCCCAGCCTGCTGGTCTCCTCTTCCTCACTGCAATGGGGTGGTCACTGATTGCCCCCCCCCCCAAATGCCCCCTCATAGCCAGAGATGCCTCCAAAGTACCCTGCTTGTGTTCCTACTCTCCCTACTGCTCCCTCCCCCTTTTAAGAGCTCACTCAGTTTAACAATAGTTCACACAGTCCCCTCTCGGGGTCAAGTTTTTCTAATCCTGCAGTTCATACCAGCCCTCTAGGCCCCAAACCCAGTTCAGTGCCCCCCTCTTAATTAACCCAAATCAACATAAAACAAACTCACACATTCTTCATCTCACGAGGCCTTTAAATCCTCTCCCCTACTCGGACAGGCGTCTCTTCTCGGCCTCCGGCCCTAGACAGCTTCTCCCACTAATGGGGCACCTTACCCCATACAATATCTCTAAACATAGCTTCAGTCTCCTAGCCCCCTGGGTTTCTATCACATGATGCCTGGTCACCTCACCCTTGACCACCACCCTAAACCCATTACTTGGAAGTGGATAACAAGGTGCAGGTGAGACTGAACCCAAATCCCTTAAAGGGCCAGCCCAACACTAGGACAGTGCTTTTCAGCCAAAGCCAAAGCCATGTTTTCATGTTGTCACCCCTTTTGCCATACCAGGACCACAACAGAACTCCCCACCCCCAGTCAGGACACTGCTCCCAAGTAGCAATATGGGAAGGGCAGAGTGGTCATGCACCCCTGCTCCGGTTACTTCCCTGGGCTGAAAGCCTAGGGAGCCAGGGGCAGCTACCTCTGACTGGGACGCTAATTAGCCAGTCAAATCAATGAAACAAACTCTTGTGCAGCACTGAACGAAGGCTGGCCTGGCCGGGCACGCTGATGTCTGAGGCTAGGGCCAGCTCTTCCTTTCGAAGGACCCCACGGGGGGTGAGTTACTGGGGAACCTGAAGCTCTGAGGCCTGGATCCCCAAGGCATCTAGGTGTCTAGCTCCCACTGAAACAAATGGAAGTTAGGAGCCTAAATACCGTTGTGGGTTTGGGCCTGAGTCCCTGGGTTACCGGTTTTCCAGTCCCTGGGCCATGACTGAAATAGCTACGCCACACAGCAGCACCCGCTGGCATGGCAACCCTGCTCAGGTGCCAGCAGAGGCCTGGCCAATGCTGTGCGCGGAGCCTTCTGGGAGCAATGGAAGCAAATAAGCTGCTTTTCAGTCACCTCTGGCCAGCCCCTGCTTTTCCTCAGGTCTCCTGGGGCCTGGTTTTAGGCACTCAGCTGCAGGCCTGGTTTGTTTGCACAGCTCCCTCTCCCCTCTCCACCCTCCACGATGCATGGGCCTGGGGAGCTGCCCACGTCTATACAGCTCCTTATTCACTTGCCCCTGTAGTTCCGGGGTCTGGGTGCACCATCGGTCGCTGTGTTTGCAAACTAAGGGTACATTTTGCAGAGGCATTTGCACTCTGAGAATCAGGCCGTCCTATTGCACTGTCACCCGGTGAGGTGAGAGGGCACCAGAGGTTAGATACCACGGTGATGGGCCCTTCTATTAGCACCTCTCAATACTGCAGTGCCCTGTGGTGAACCGATTCCTTTGAGCCTTCAGTCTCCCGGCCATAGCTCCCTTTGTTCCTGGCCTGCCTGGCAGCTCAGTCTGAACCCTTTCTCCCCTTGCCCGAGTCTCAAACCCTTCCCCTCCACAGGATCTCCTTCCCTTCTCTCCTCACACAAGCCTTCCCCACTCCCTGCCAGCCCCCACTGTAGCAATTGAAACCTCTGGGAGCTGTTTTTCAAAGAGGTGAATGGGCCAAAAGCACTAACCGCTAGGCCCTCTGACCACTCTTTGCCTCGCCGTGGTCTCGCCTGGAAATGAGAAAGCCGTCTATTATTTTCCTCTCTTCAGAGGTTGATTTACAGTTGCCTGTAATAGCTGCTGATTGCTTAAGCATCTCCTCCCCTTCTTTCCGCTGACAGCTGAGACAGAAGGAGGGAGCTTCTCTCTCCCCATGGCAGCCTCCGAGCTCCGCTGCAGAGCTTTCCTCCTCCACGGAAATAGCCACAGGCACAAAGCAGCTGCAATGTGCTGCACAATCAGGAGCATTAGCGAAAATCCCCTTTAACACTCACGTGTCCACAGCCGCCAAGACCTCAAGCTGTTAGGCTGAGGGCACCGTGGGCAGGGAATGACTTTAGCCACCAGGTGCCCGATTGGCACCAGAGCCCACTAGGTTCAAGAGGCTGCGGCGGAGGGTTGTTGGCAATGGCGTGGTGATGGGTGCTCAAGGGGAATCAGGCTGATAGCTAGGCAATGGCAAAGCGGGGCCTGTGACTTTGGAGCTGCCGGCTCCCAGGCCTCACCAACAGCCAGACGGTGGAGTCCTCAGCCAGCTTCCAAGTAAGGGCAGCTGCCTGCTCCGAGCACCTCTCCCAGGTCTGGTTTGCTGCCCAGGCCAAACCCCCACGACACAAACCCACCTCCTGAGCCTTTTGCCCTGGGCGTGGCTGCCCCGAGGGTTCCTTCCAGCCGGCCCAAGCCCCGTGGAACCCAGAATAGCTGCTGCGCTCTGCACAGCGGAAGCACATGCTGGTCACTAGCGCCTGCCCTGCGTGGAGGTGACATGCTGCAGCCAAGCGGCTCTCCCCCACCCCGGCCAATCCCCATGCTGCAGTCTGTCCCAACCCGCGTAACGACGGTGTGCACAAAGGCCTCAGAGCTCGGAGACCCTCTCCAGAGACAGACTTTGGAAGAAAGAGCGACGGGGAATGAATAAAGATGTCATCAAGAGTGCCGGCGCTTATCTGCCCGCAGAAAGAACAGCAATGCATCGACTGCGCGGGGAGGGGGCTGGCTCACCAGCAGGGAAAAGATCCAGCATGCCAGGGAGACAAGCAAGACTACATGGGGAGAGGCCCAGCGAGGGCAGGGTCATGCTGGGCGCAGCCGGAGCACTCAGCATCAGATGTGAGACACCCACTCGCCAGTGCTGCTCAGTACTGCCTAGGACAGTCCGTGCAGATGTGAGCGAGAGGAGGGAGCAATTGGCAAGCTTCCCCTGACCCAGCCTGCCCGAAATTCCCAGACGAGCCCTATGTTAAGATGGAGTTATGGGTGCGTGTACAGCTCAGGAATTTATATGACAGGGATGGTGCAATTCTCCCCAAACTAAGCCTTGTAAACCCAGGGAATTCAGCCACGGTGCAATTTCAAAGTGATCTGAACCTGTTAAGGTCTGAGGCACACACGAACCACCTCAACTCTGCCTGTCACTGACTTCTCAGAGAGATAAAACTCACTGCAATATTGTTCACTGGCTAGACCTGAATACGATTTTTTCTAGGATTAATAATTGTTTTGTCCCCGTTACTGTTCAGACCCGAAGGTTCCTCTTTCACCAGAAACCTGAATGGCCCTGCAGGGACACCACGAGGAGAAAATGAAAAATCCTCAACGGGGTCTTGCAGAATTAGTTTAATCTAATGTGGTTTCCCACCCACCCACGAGCCCCAATCCTAATCATACGGCTCTGGCCTGATGTCATTATTGACCAGCCCCCGCTGAGGAAGAACGGCTCAGTTATGAAGAATAAGAGGAGACAATGACCAGTAGTCTGTCTTCTCACCTAGCCCCCTGCACTAGATCCCTGTGAGCTTTCACTACGGGGAACGTCTGAAGAGGCTGCGTCGTTCTGCTACTGAGACGAGAAGGGGCAAAGTAAAAGATCTGATGCTCTCTGGCCCTGCTGGTGGAGAGTCACGCCAGGCCGCCGGGGACAGCCAGAGCTGGTGCTAGGCAGAAGCAGACTAAGCTATTCTGAGGGCTCTGAGCAGCTTAAGGGGCCCCCTATTAATTATTAGTATGTGTTGTATGTGGGTGGGGCCCCCAAAGTGTTCCTGCTTACGTAGGACCCCCAATGGGCTAGCGCTGGTGCTGGGTGCAACCCACCAAGGCCCCTCCCCGGGCGACAGAACGGGGCGCTCAGCCCGGGGACTGAGGTGCCCTGGGAATGGTCAGGCGCAGGGCGGCACGCGGACGAGGCGCCAAGACAATGGCACTCAGTGCAAGCGGCGGGCAGAGGGGCACAGGGATTCCTCGCTCAGAGGAAATTCCATCATTGCCCCCCCCCCGGAAATGCCCGGGGGCTCCCAGGAGCCTGCAAGGCAGACGCTGCAGGTCCGCCCCCCTGCCTGTCCAGACTCTCTGCGTGGGGATTGGCTAACAAGGCAGGGGGTGAGGGAGGAGTTTGGTCCTGGTCAGGATATAAACTGAGCCAGAGGAGCTAAAAGTGAAGCTGCAGAGATTTTTCTGGCTGGATAACAAGTGTCTGCCCCAGGTAAGGCGCCTGTTTCTGCTCTGGGCTTGTACCTCTAGCTAGATGATGTGGGGGAGAAAGGGGTGCTTTGAAGGTGTGGGGCTTGCCAAACACCCCAGAGGGGGACAAGGGGTGCTTTGCTGGGGCTATTACTGATGTCTGCTCCTATAGCACTAATGAGCAGCTTGCTATCTCTAATCTCTCTGGGGGAGAAATGGCAGAGGGGAGGCCCCTGGCTTGTGGGGCTGAGTTCCTGACAGCCTCTCCCTAGCCCTGTGCCTGAGGGAGGCACAGCTGTAAGGGGCAGCAGGGCTGATGGCCTGAAGCTGGGGGTGGGGCAGAGATTTGAGGGTGAATCCAGGAAGCTGGAGGTAGCAGAGGGGGAGGAAGGTAGGTAGCTGCTAGAGGGGTGCTGACTGCTCCCCATCCAGCTCCTCCATAGCACTAAACTGCTGAGAAGCCCCTGTCCTGGCTAATGTGCCTGGCCCATGTTGGGGAGGGCTGTGGTGGTCCCTGGTAAGGAATGGGAGAGGGTCCCCACCAGACCCCCTGCCTTGGGTGTGGCCCATACTGGGAGGGGGGAAGGATTCCTTCTCTTCCACTCCCCACTTAGCTGCATGTTCTCTCCCCTGGCCCCCCCATCCAAGGCATAGGTGGAGGGTTCCTTGGTGGTGTCCTCATGTGGAGGGCTGGGGTGTTGGGGAGGGGGATGGTCTCTGCTGCTGGGGGGGACTCAGGAGGGGTGAGGAGATGCTTTATGGCCATGAGTACATGGGTCTGTACTAAGGCAGCATAGCCTTGGGTGGGGGGTGGCACTTCCTGGGGTCCCTCCTGCTCCCTGGAAGAGATGGCAGCCTGTGGTGTCTGGGGAGGGGGTGGCCTGGGGCAAAGGGCAGCCCCTGCTCCCCCCTCAGCTAAGTGCAAGCAAGGGGGGGGCAGTGTGAATGCTGGGCCCAGGGCAGCCCTGCAGCAGGTGCTGGGGAGCCAGTGGGGTGAACATGCTGCTGGGGGAGACTGGAGTGTTAATGAAAGCAGCCCCCGCCCCCCCTCCCCCCGCGTGAGGGGAGGCAGTGTGAGCTGGGAGTGACCCAGGGACCTTGGCTCCCTGCGCTGCTGAGTGGCTTTCCCACGTGCTGCCTTGCGCAACAGCTGAGCTGGCAAACAGACTGTGTCCTGGGAGCAGCCTGTCCCCACCCTTCCCTGGCCAAAGGGCATGGCTCAGCCCAGCACTCAAAGCCAGCAGCACGGGGCACTCCCTGCACTGGGGCACTTGTGGGTCAGGGTGTGGTGAGTACCCTATGCAGAGCCCTCTCTGGAGACGGGCTATGGGACAGCCACAGCACAAGGTTCTGGGGTGCCTGCGGTGGGGGGGCCTGAGGCTGCCTTGGGAAGGGGTGGGGGAGTGAGGCAATCTGGAGGGGGGGTGATGCTGAGTGGGGGGGCAGGTCAGTGAAGGATTAAAGGCCCTGTCACTTTGGGTGTCTCTAGCCTAGATGTGGTAGCTGGTGACTGAGTTGTGGTGGATGTGAAGATGCCCAGTGTGGTGCTTAAGGGGCAGTGGCTGAGCAGGTTCCTGGCAGTGCCAGGCCAGTGCCTGGGGGCTGACAGCTATAGGGGGGCTGTGCTAGAAGGGGCAGAGGGGGTGGTGGGAGCCATGGCCTCTGTACTGAGCAACTCCCCTCTCCGCAGACCAGACTGCTGATCACCAAGATGGACTATGCCAAGAAGTCACTAGGCCTGCTGTCCCCAAGCTCCCTCTCCAGGTAAGTGTCAATGGGCGGAGACCCTCCCTGCAGGGTGAGCCCTGGGTGGGACAGCTGGCTGCAAGCCTGGGGCCTTGCTATAGGGCTGGGCTGCGGAGAGGCAGGTCCCATGCCTGATTACAGGCTGAGCTTACTGGCCCTGTGCTGTCACTCTGTGATCCCTCTGGCCCTATGCCACAGGGGGATGTTGCTAGTCTAGCCACAGGGGTGGGGAGTCCTCAACTGGCTCCTCTTCCTCTGCTTTGAGTGGGTGGCTGATCTTGCTTGCAGGGCATGCTGGCCCCTGCCTAGCTGGGGGGGCAGATCCCTGCTTGACCCCTCCCTCTGTCCCAGGTGTGTTTCTGTCAGTGCCTCCATGACCCAGCAGCTGCTGTCCAGTCCTGTCCCCAGGGCCCGGCCCTATCGCATCTGCAACTGGGACCGTAGCATCCGCAAGGGCCTCGTGGCAGAGAGCCTGAGGGAGCTGCTTGACAAGGTGAGCGTGGGGGAGCTGGTCCTGGGGATGCCCTGTCCCACCTGCGCCTTGGGCCTCTCCTCACCTGCGGCCTTGCCTCCCAGGTCCGCGCCACGCTGCTGATGGTGGGCGCCATCTCGCTGGTCCTGGATGAGGATGGCACCAGCGTGGAGACGGAGGAGTTCTTCCAGACGCTGGAGGAGGGCACCGTGTTCATGGTACTAGGCAGTGGGCAGACATGGCGTGCAGCCAAGGTGAGCAATGGGACCCTGGCATGATCTCTTCTCCCTGCCCCCCCTTAGATCTAGGGAGCTGGAGTCTTGATGACTTCCCCCAATGCTGGACCAGGGCCCTTGGATAGCCCAAGGATGGCTCCATCCCCAGTCCACTGTGACCTGCAGTGCCTTGTACTAGGAAGGGGGGCTGGATCCTGTCTGCCAGACATTGGGACCCTCCCACATCCCTGTGCCAGGGACCTGATCTCCTGGGGTGCCCAGAGATGGTCTAGTCAGTGCTAGGCTGAGCAGTGCATCCCACAGGATAACCCAGGGGTATGGGTGCTAAGAAGGGCCCCAGTGAGGTCATTCAATCAGTGAGATGGAACTGAGCCCGGAGCCATCCATGGGCACAGATCCCAGGGTGCTCTGCCCTTCCCCTCATTGAGACAAGTGGGGGAGTAGATAATGGGAGGTGGGGGGCAGTCTGGGGAAGACTATGGGGGCAGGAGCAGCCTAAGCCCTCTATGGGAAGGGCCCAGGTACAGCCTTCCCCACCCTGCCAGATGGGTCCTATGCAGCCAAATGCTCCCTGCTTGTCCCTACAGCTCCACGTTGGCCTGGCCCCTGCGTGGGGAGCACTGGCAGATGGCCTCTGGCTCACTGCTAGCCCTGTGAAGGGCCATGAGGCCAGAGCTGGGGCTGTCCAATAGGGGGTTCCGGCTGGGGGAGCTCCTACAGGAGAGGGGGTGGCGGCTGCTCCCTGACCCTGGGCTGGTCTCTTGCAGGTGGCAGGGTACCAGCTGTCTCTCTCCCGCAAGCCCCGCCGGAGGATTGATGTGGCTTGTGTGACTTTCGACCTGTACAAGACCAACCCCCAGGACTTGGGCTGCTTGAATGTCAAGGCCACGCTCTATGGCACGTACAGCATGTCCTACGACCTGCAGTGCTACGGGGCAAAGCGGCTTATGAAGTGAGTGCTGGGCAGATGTAGCGGGGAGGGGGAGATCCCTGGCACCTGTGCTGGGAAGGTCTGATCCCCACTGCCAACCTGAGTCCAAGGGCTGGGCTGCCCAGATCTCCGCCCCCTCCACCAAGCTGGCATGTCCACAGGGCCCCTCCCCCCCCCCCACCTCCATTCTGGGAGCTACTGGGTCTAGGGGGTAGATGCTACACAAATGGATTAAACCCTGGTGACGCCAACTCAGCTGCCCCTGTGCTGGAGGGTGGGGCAGGGTGTTCTCTGGGCTGGGCTCCAGGCAGGTGCTGCCCGTTTGTACAGCTCCTGACACCTATCCTGCCACTCGGCTCCTCTTCTGACCCTAACAGTTCTCCCCCCTTACCCCAGGGAAGCCCTGCGCTGGACTCTCTTCACCATGCAGGCCACAGGCCATGTGCTGCTTGGCACCTCCTGCTACATGCACCAGCTGCTGGATGCGACAGAGGAGCCGAAAGAAGAGGAGGCTTCATCTCTGCGGAGCCTCCAGCCCCTTCATTGCAGGAAGATGCTTCAGTGAGGCCTCGGCCCTTGCACGCACCTGGACTCCACTGTGACCTCTCCCATTGCCGCATCCGCCCAGGAGCGTGAGGTGGAGAGCGGGAGCGTCAGCACTACACTGGCTAGGAGGGCCCCAGCTCCCCGGGGCAGGCTCCCTTGGGCGCTCGCGTTCCTTGTGCACGTCGCCTTCTCCCTAGGGCTGAAGGCCCGGCAGAATCCGCTCTGCTTCAGCTCAAGCCAGCCTGCAGCTGGTGACTTGCCTGGAGTCGTTTCCTTCCACACCCTGAGCTGGCCTCACTCTCTCCTGGCTCGTTGCTGCCCCATGGCGCACTCTCAGCCTTGGCACTGTCTGCTACTCCCTGTAAATATATTTATTCACATTAAAGATGGTCTATAAAAGCCTCCAGACTCCTGCTTGTTCATACACTTCCCCCCCCAATCTCTGGGGTGCCTGCAGCCTCCTGCTCCCTCACCTATCCCACCACTCTGCAGGGGTTGTGTTCCCTAGGGTCTCCCCTCAGCCAGACCTAAAATGCCCTCCTGGGCTTAGGAATGCTCTGAAGCAGGCAGGGGGAGGCCTGGGGCTAGTTTGGCTTGTTAAGCCAGTCCCCTAGCTTCCTCCTCTCAAAGGGGATTAAGCTCTGAGGCAGGGGTAGGCAACCTATGGCACGTGTGCCGAAGGCGGCACGCGAGCAGATTTTCAGTGGCACTCACACTGCCTGGGTCCTGGCCACCGGTCCGGGGTGCTCTGCATTTTAATTTAATTTTAAATGAAGCTTCTTAAACATTTTAAAAACCTTTACATACAGTAGTTTAGTTCTATCTTATAGAAAGAGACCTTCTAAAAATGTTAATGTATGACTGGCACGCAACACCTTAAATGAGTGAATAAATGAAGACTCGGCACCCCACTTCGGAAAGGTGGCCGACCCCTGCTCTGAGGTGACAAGGGCTGCCTCTTGCCTGCACAGTAGCTCCTGGCTTCAGCAGCACACGGCAGGGATGGGGCACTCCACTGCGAACCTGCCCAGCGGTGCATGAATCCAGGAGCTGCAGTCGCTGCCCCAGGAGTCTGCAACCTGAGCCAGCTCTGCATGCAATGCAGCAGGAGAGGGGACCAGCCCCAGGTGAATCCCTCTCTCATGGAAGGTGAGTGCAGGGATTTTTAGGGAGATAGGGAAGGTGTGATGGGCAGAAGCTGCATCGGGCATAGGCTGGTGTCTGGATGACTCGGGGTAACTCTCTAATAGAGCTCAGCAACTTTATCCTAGCCCTATGCCCTTGCACTACAAGCCTTCCTAGCATTAGGTGTGACCGACGCCTTCCTGCTGAGGTGGTAGCTAAGCCATGTCTAGCTAGGTTGGCAATGGCAGAAGCCAGTTGTGGTTTGATTCCTCTCTATTTTGGTGGCCTGTGGTGCCCCAGTGGGGTGGGTCACCTGAAGAACAAGCGACTCCAGTGTTCTCTAGAAGATCAAACACTAAGATGCCTCAGTTGCTACAGGGCTGAATTATGGCTTGGGCTGAAGCCTCCATGAGGAGAATGTGGAGGTGACCAACAGAGCTCTGCCTCTAGTAGGACACTTAACTTTGCCCTGTTCCACCATGGGTGAGGAGTGTTTAGTGGGAGTGGATCTAGAGTAGCTTAAAACACTTCCTTCTGCTGTATTGCTGTACCAGGCAGCAGCAAGGGGGGGGCTGGCTGCTTTAGCTGTGGACTTCCAGAGCTTAAAGTCCAAAGAGGTTATCCTAACTCTGGGTTTGGGGATAATAGTTATACTCAACCTTAATTCCACTGTATCAGGCTTATGGGCTGGGGAGAGCCTGGAAATTCCATAACGAACAAACACAAGGAGAACATTACCAGGTGTCACTTCAGATGACTTGATAGGAAGACTCCCTCTCCTTCTCCCCACCCCCCTGCACTTCAACTCCACCATGACTTATGGCTGGAGTTGTGGGTGCCTCATCCCACTCTGGAAAGGCACAAAGTAGCCACAGCCTAGAGGCCTAGTAAACAGGCTTGCAGCGCTCGTTTTGCCAAATTAGGGGTGGAAACAGACTCTGAACACACCTGCCTATTACTCATTGTATATGGAAAGGCTGGTCTCTTTTTTTTTTTTTTTTTTTCCCCTCCCCCTCTCCCCCACAATCATTGGGTAGATTTGATGCAAGGGGGGCAGCTTTAAAAAATATTCCAGCTTGATAATCCTTTGTTATTTTGTCCTAGGTGAAAGTTTGTCAGAAGGGTCCTCATCTATTGTTCTAGGGACGCCATCTCTCCCCTCAGCTTCCCCTAACCACATAGGAGGATGCTGAGCACCAGGGTGCTATGGACAACAGGAAATATCATTTCCAAAAAGCTTCCCCCAGTGAGGCAGTTGCAGTCTCATTGCCAAGGGCCTGGGGCAGCCATTTTGAAAGAAGGTAACTTTCAATGCACTATCCTAGCGCACAGGATTCTCTTCCTCAGTGCTTGCAGAAGGGGGAGAAATTAGTGGGCTGGGGGCCACTCTGAAGAACAGGGGCAGGGAGAGAGAACCGATCACTACTTCTAACATGGCAGATGGAGTCTACACAAGATTTCAGTGAGTTTTAACCTGAGGTGAAGCTGGGTGCTGAGATCACTGGGGCACAATGTCTTGCAGCATCTTGCATCTCTTTAAAGGGTCCTTTTAACTTGAACTAAACAGATTTACCTACAACATCTCCTTCTGGATGTGGTATGTTAGGGGATACATAGCTCATATAACAGCCTGAATCCCTGCTTTACATGGGAAACTTAATTAATACTTAACAAGTGAGGAAAGGGACCCTACCACCAGGCCAGCCTTATGTCCTACACTCATTCCCCTCTATTGCCAGCCCACCCATGGCTTTCAAGTCAACTATAGAATTATCCCATAGTCCAGCACAGAGGTGGGTTGGCGGTAGTAGCTGCCCCTTGAAGGCCTCGGGGGCATTCCTGGGGCCTGTGTGTAGCAGGAACCATGGAGTTTCAGGCTGGAAGATGTGGCTGGAAGCCTGCCCATGGGGGAGCAATCACGGGTGCAGCTGAGCTATCACCTAAGGGATAAACCAGTCTATGAGAGCACTCATCGTGGAAGTGCCCAGGGCCATGCTCATCCCATCTAGAAGCAAAAGTACCACCCTGGGCCTGAGCTGTCCCCTCACAAGCGAGCTAACACATCAGACAATGTGCAGCAGACTTCTCACAGTCAAGCCAGAGAAAAAAACCAACAGCCCAGAGTACAGGACCAGTGAGGAAATCTGCTCATTAAGATTTTTTTTTTTTTAAAACCAGCTTTAAATTTGGCTGCTGCCCATTCTTGTCTGCTCTGCTTATGAATCATAATTATTCACTGCGTGCTATTCATCCCTGATGCTGAGTGTCTGGATTCCAGGCATAATTGGCAATTCTGTCACTGAGCCAGGCAGAATGGGGCCTTTCTAGCCCATCTGTAGCTATGTTGGCAGGAGGAAGGGGAGTGAGTGGGGAATAAATTGGCATGTTACTCAGAGCAGCAGCAAAGAGTTAAGGGGCTTGTGTGTCATTTTCATAACTCTGGTCCCAACCCCCCAAGGTGGTGCCCTTTGCACATTTGGGCCTGTTGTTGCATTTTAAACTCTACGGCGCGCACTCTCCGCTGTCTGGTGCTGGAAGCCTGGTCCGCGGTCTGGCTGAGGACGCTTTCCAAGTGTGTGAGAGAGAGACAGTAAATTGCTGCTCAATAGGAAAATACTGACGCAGTCTCCATCCTGCATCACATGGGCCCCACCCTCGCCTCAGTCCCATGCCTCCTGTTAGAACTGTTTGCATTGGGTAGCACAGAGGGGTCGCAATCAGGGCTCCATGATGATAGGTGCTGTACAGCCTTAGTCCTCCCAGTGGCAAACTCCTTCTACTTACAAAAGATCAAGGGTGGGTTTTGCTTTTTAAATTCCTGCCATTCGTCTCCTGCAGCGTCTCTGTTTGGGCACAGGGACTGAGGGGCCATGTGATTTGTCTAGCACCAGGCACATTAGGTTCACAAGCCAATGCAATGGAGCCTCCCCCGCGACTGGCTTGGGAACGTTACGATACTCCTCGCGTACAGTGCTGCGCTGAGATATGCTGAAATCCACAGGAACGGCTCCTTTTTAATGTCAGCCACTGCTGCCTGTGTGTGTGTGGGGGATTTGTCCTACCTTCGTGCTCACCTGCTGAGCCTCTCCTCTCCCCAGGGCCCTCAGCCAGGCCTGGACTTGGCCTGCAGCCACCCGAGAGAAGGGGCATGCTGCTCTGGTTCTAACGCAGAGGGCTCGGTCTCTCTGCAGGTGTACGTGAACAGATGCAATGCTGTCACGCACGGGTGGACTGGCACAAGCCAGAGCCTGGGGCTTTTCCTCACACCCCCTTGGGCTGAGAGGGTGGTGCGCACAGGCAGACTCATTGGGCCCACTACAAATAATTGGCCAAGAGGGGGCACTTGGGAGAGCACTATAGCCACCTCCTCCAGAGTTGGAGCAGACAGGTCAGCTCTTTCTCTCCAGCTGCCTAGAGCAACGCCATTGCTTCTGGCTGCCCATGGGCAATCACGTTCACTCAGTCGCTTGTTGCTGCTTAGCTGGCTAGGGATAGAAATGCCCATCAATCAAGTTGTATCTAATCCTCTCTGCCTGCACCTGGTTAGTAGCACCCTGTCTGCAGCGGCGGGGAGAGGACTTTATAACTAGCCTGGTCAAGCCCCTGGGAATAAATTGCAGTTCCCAACACAGGCTAATCAAGGCCCAAAGCCATGACCCGGCCTTCTGCCGAGACAGCCTCGGCCAGGTGCTTGGGATAGAATTAAAATGGAAATCAAACCCCGAGAGTTCAGGTTCCGAGCCGAGGGGAGGAAGCCAGACACGGACCCTGCCAGCTGCCCCTCAAGCCGAATTGCAGGGAACGAAGCACCACTCCAGGGCGAGCACAATCAGTTCTGGCAGCTCAGACAACTGGGACTGATTGCCCCTGAGCCCAACGTCTCTGGGACAATGAGCCAAGCCAGCTTTGCACCTGAGGGTCTTGTTTCCTGTGTACCGCACCTTTCAATTGCTAAAATCCCGGCTGGCTGCAGCCTAGAGGCNGGGGGGGGGGGGGGGGGGGGGGGGGGGGGGGGGGGCAGCTACCTGGTGGGACTTCACTTTTGCTCTTTCCTGCTGGGTGTCGCTCAGACTGAAAGGACACGGCTGCTCCTTGTGAACAGCACGTCGCCGTCGCCAACGCCAAGCCTTCGGAAAATCATGAGTCAGGCCCCAAAAGCTTAAAAAAAAAAAAAAAAAAAAAAAGCATTTTGGATTCTTTTCCTTTTCTTTCTGGCTTCTGAGCCTTCAGGGTGCCTGTGGGTTACATGTTTTGAAGATTTTCTCTGCAACCAGCAGGGGTAGAAATCTTTTCTTAAACGAAAGCTGAGATTGTCAGATATAGTCACATGACTCCAGGAGCTGGGGTTTTAGGAAAAACACCAACTATCACAAAACACAGCTGGCACCACTATGTACCACCTATAGAATGCCAGGCAGGTACACCTTCTCCACTCACCCAGAGCAGTATGGGTCCAGCATCACTCTTATGAAACAGGCCCTATACACCTTGATAGGATTTAAACAGTGGGCTGCTCAACAACTAAATAAATAACCCCCTGCATCATTTCTATGTTTACTGCAATCATTCGTAATACCTATAGCATTTCTTAGGGAATAGAATCATGGAAACATCGGGCTGGAAGGGCCTCGAGACGTTATCTAGTCCAGCCCCCTTGGCTGAGGCAGGACCAAGTAAACCTAGACCACCCTTGACAGCGGTTTGTTGAACCTGTTCTTAACAATCTCCAAGGACAGGGATTCCACTGCCTCCCTGGGAAGCTTATTCCAGAGCTTAACTCCCCTTAGCGTTAGCAAGTTTTCCCTAATATCCAACCTAAATCTCCCTTGCTGCAGATTAAGCCCATCACATCTTGCCCTACCTTCAGTGGACAGGGAGAACAATTCATCTCTGTCCTCTTAAACAGCTCTTAAGACTTATCAGGTCCTTTCTTGGTCTTCTTTTTTCAAGACTAAACATACCCAGTTTTTCAAAACCTTTTACTGTGTTTGTTCCGCTCCTCTGGACTCTCTCCAATTTGTCCACATATTTCTTAAAGCGCGGCACCCAGAACCAGCACAGTGCTTCAGCTGAGGCTTCACCAGTGCCGAGCAGAGCAGGACAATTATGTCCTGTGTCTTACATACAACACGCCTGTTAATACACCCCAGAACATTAGCCTTTTTTGCAACCACATCACACTGATGACTCATATTTGATTTGTGATCCACGCTAACCCGCAGATTCTTTTCAGCAATACTACTGCCTGGCCAGTCATTCCCCATCCTGTAAGGGTGGATTTGATTTTAACTTCCTTAGTGCCGTACTTTGCACTTATCTTGATAATAATAAATAGAATATCCCTGCCATAGCATCCTAAAGGCTGGTTTAAAAATTCAATATACAGTTGAACATGCTGTAGTAAGTTCTACGGGATTTTTCTTATGGAAGTCACCCACTAAACAGGCCAGACCAGACACTCCTATCCTACCATAAAAAAAATAATCTGTGAACAAGGTTCCTCCCAGGACAGCTGAAAGGAGTTAGCCAGGAAGCATGGGATGAGAACAGCATAGCTGACGTAGTCAAAGCTCCGTGCAAACATTAACTAGTTAATCCTAATTAATCATCCTAGCAACGCGATGTGTTGCCCCAGTAAATCAATGAGCCACAATACAAGTGAATGGCGCTGGCTTAATCTCTTGCCACCCGGACAACTGCTGATGGTGACAGAGCTGGTGGCAGGCGGCGATAACGGCTGAGCAGGCTGCGGGCTTAGGGAAACCCTTGTTCTCGCTGGAGAAGAGGCGTATCTAGAAATGACAGGCCAGCAGCCGCGGGCACATGTGCAGTGCAAATCCTTCACTGAGACAGACAGACAGAGCGGCCGTTTGGACAGCTGCTGTGATCCTGCTCCTGGATGATGTTGTGTCACCTCCCCCACCCCCAAGGGAGCAGCATCGCTTTTTGCTGTGACGCTGTGTGGGTTGGGGAGGCCACGTCGTGCTCGATCAACAGAGAGCCCAGTTATTGCAGTAGGCAACAGTCACATCAGCTGCATGTTTTATGAAGCACTGAATTTCCTCTCCCACTTTGGGACGGGAAGAGATGTGTGGATTTGAATGGTTTCCCAGCCCTGGTCAAGCTGAGTCCAAAATGGGCAGGCTGCATTACTGCTCCCCATCTCTTTCTGCTAAGGACATGAGACTGGCCATACTGGGTCTGACCAAAGGTCCATCCAGCCCAGAATCCTGTTTTCTGACAGTGGCCAACGCCAGGTGCTTCAGAGGGAATCAACAGAACAGGGCAATTATCGCGTTATCTGTCCTCTGATGTCCAGTTCCAGCTTCTGGCAGTCAGAGGTTTTGGGACACCCAGAGCATGGGGCTCTGCTCAATCATTTCCCCTCTTCCATGTGCCATGATCCTCATCCTTAGGGGGTTGGACGTTTCTCCTCCTGGCCATGCAATCTCCCAAGAGGGGTTAGCTGTTGAGGAGCTAGACAGGGCTTTAGGTAAGACACACGTGCACATAGACTGTGGTTTTAAAATACTTTTTCTCTAACGGCTTGATTCTTATTCTTAAAACAAGTGACACTTTGCTTTAAAAGCAGGCTGGCTGGCCATTGTATTCCCCACTGGTCCCAGACCCCCAAAGGGGAGAACCCAGGCAGGAGTCAAACCCAGTTGGAGCAGCTGGGTCACGTTGATACACAGGGTGCTGTAGTCCAGGGCCCAGCCTCTGAGTGGGAGAGTCACAGCATGCCCCCCCCAGGTGGGGGGGAAGACCTGAGCCCTGACACTCAAGGGACATCTATAAAAGGCCCGCGGCATGGGCTGCAGCTGGCCCAGGGCAGCCGAGCTGGGCTCGCGGGTTCAGGCTGCGCCCTGCGGAGCTAAAAGTTGCAGTGTAGACGTTCGGGCGCAGGTTTGTTCTTGCTGTGTAGACGTACCCAGAAGGCATGGAGGCGCCCTGTAACCGTGACACCAGCTAGCTAGGAAGATAAAGCAACAGGTCCTGGATTTCACAGACCGGTTTAACAGCCTCCCTCCAATGACGACAGCGCTGTCTTCAGGCTCTTCCTCAACCCAGGAACTTCCCAAGAGTCCAGGAACAGGGTTTGCCTCTCCCCAGCCCAGGACCCTGCTGCTCTTCAGACGCTCTGCCAATTAACCTGCTGTGATATGGCACCTGATGAGCAGGGAAGAGGCAGGCAAGCAAGTTTGTCTTCATTAAGGGGTGTGTGTGTCTGTTGCTGTATGGGCTATTTGGGAACAGGCCCTGACTGTCTCCAAATGATCATAGAAGGTCCCTGTAATTTTTGCCACTTCTTTCTAATTGGCGTTAGAATCTAAAGAAGGTATTAAAGGAGCAATGGGAAAATAATGGAGGACTGCACAGCCCCTGCTGCGATCCACGGTGCATCGAGGAGAGAGACCGATACATCATTAGAAGTAATCCAGACACTGGGCCAGCCTAGCCATCTGGCTGTAAGCACCCAGCCACACCCAGAATAGTGCGTTCAGCTCCATACAGCTCCTTGCCGGAAAGATACCGGGCTCGGCTCCAGGTGTGTCCGTGACAGAAATGATCGGGGGCTGATCTGGAAGTTTGGCTACACAGAGCTTGGCAGAGGCGCGGTCTATCCTGGGGAAATGCGTCATGTTAGCAATGGGTTCGTTAGCTTGTTAGCCATCACTTAGCACCCAATGTAGACAAAGTCCCCTTGGGTTAACCAGGACCAGCTAACAGGTTTTTAAACAGGAGTTCCGCTGTCAACAGTAGGTACAAAGTCCCAGTGCAAGGCACAATTGTGTTGGTTAAAACGTGTTGGCTAACAAGCTTTAAAACTCCAGCCGATTTTCTGAGGCTAGACATGGCCCAGGAGTGACAGCTGAGCGGCACATCAAGCATTAGAACCTGAAGAAATATGGCTTGGGGCAGGTCTACATGACAGAATGACTTTGGTATAACCACGTCGCTCAGGGGTGTGAAAAACCCACACCCCTGAGTGACAGATGTACCGACCCAACCCCGTCTGCAGACAGCGCTATGACATGGCTTCTCCTGCCGCCACACCTACCGCCTCTGGCACGGGTGGAGTAACTATCCCGACCGGCGCGCTCTCTCCTGTCGGCGTAGAGCATCTTCCCTGAAGCGCTACAGCAGTGCAGCCCTTTGCAGCCAAAGGTTGGAAAGAGCCACGTCCGCATTGCATTCAGCCCCCTCTCTAGGAAGAGTCACCCCAAAGGGATTTCCCCCCCCCCCACATGGGAAATGAGAATAAAAGCATGCCAACTTCGGCTGGGACAGGCGGGGACCGCCTTGGTCAGCGTGGGGTCTGGAATCCATCACACCGACGAGCGTCTGCAGCGGCTACTTTAGGAGCTAGCTGAAGCCAGGGGCTGTAAGAGAACAGCTTTGCTGCTTCGCATCTTTCACTCTCTCTTTTTATTTTNGGTTTGGGGGGGGGGGGGGGGGGGAGAGGGGATGGGGGTGTACAGCAAGTGAATGGTCTCTTCTGGGAAGACAGGGCTTGTCTGTATGAATGCTTAGGGCACAGCAAGCTGGGGTGTAAGCCTACCCCTCACCAGTCGTCCGTGCGGACCCTGCTGTCATGCAGGAAAAGTTCCCTCCTGCACTTTGAGCGACCCCACTTTGAAACAGGAATCGCAACATCCTGGAATGTCATGAACAAGTGTCTTGGGGTCACGACCCCTCTTCTGTACGGCTCACTGGGAGGAGGATCCCAGTGAGTCCCCAGCCAAGTGGGCCCAGTATGGAGAAGGCGGAGAACCACTGCTCCAGTGGGATGAGGTGGCACCTGGAGACGCCCCTTGCAAAAGCATGACGCAGATGACGCACTACAGCTCAAATGGTGGCGAACGCCACTAACTTCCTTCAATGCAGGTTCTTATTTCTTCGGGAGCTACTATCAGCCTGGTGCAATCGGAGCCCAGAGAACTCTAGGGAAAGAAACCGACTTCTCCCCCACTTGCGGCAAAGAGACCGAACCGCATGAAAGCCCTGGAGAGCTGGCATTGTCAGAAGCAATAGCTCCTCTGCTAAGGTTAATAACGGTGCCAACCTAGCCAAACAAATCAAGCAGAATTGCATTTGCTTTCAGCGGGTCTCTGATTAAAAGTGCACATGCCCTGGTACAAAAAGTCATTTGAAAACGCCATCAGCCTTCACCTTACTCGCTGGCAGGTTTAAAAACACAGCCGCAGTCGCGCATGACGCGGCAAGGCAGCAGCTGTCGCTGGTGACACTGACCTCTCCCGTGAAGACAAAAGCGAGCTACGTTTCAGTTCTGTCGAGGCCATCCAGCGGCACGGCGGAGGGGGAGGGAGAAGTGGGTAAGTGAGCGCTGAACTTTCTGGAGGTTTAGCTGACGAAGCAATCACGCCCTCAAGAGGAGTTTCTCCTCAAATTCTCCAGCTCCTGGAAACTGACAAGAGCTATTTCCGTAGCAGAACCTGGTGACGATTCCATTATCCAACCCATCTGCCATCCCCCAGCAGGAGCCTTGATTCATCCCAGCCATACAAGGATGGGGAACATTCACAGGCCGGGTTTTCCTCTTCCCAACGACAGCACATCCGTCCTCGTGTAAAGTGGATTCCAAAGGCCTGGGAATGCTGTAAGCAGCTGGTCTTGTTGTATGGATCAGAGGGGCTTGTTTGGTGATAGCTGTTGGGTAGAGTTTGCTTCTTGAACCATAATGACACTTTAAAACCCCTGCAGTTTGGAGACTGGGCTGCTTCTACATTTGCCATTGTCCTGCCTTTCCCCAGTTAGCAAAGATCATTTGCTAAACCAGGATCTTTATTTGGTACAATAAACTCAGGTGAAGAGCAGATGAACTTTTTTTTTTTAAAACACGGGCTCTATTTTTGCACACATCTGTGTAAACATGCACACACACGCTTTTCTGCACAAACAACCATTTGCCCCGAAACCCACAGAACTGGCCCATGTAGCCAGATTTTGATAACTCTTTGCAGCTAAATACCTGCATACTTAACTGACGTGCAATCACAGTACTTGTGCACCCAAACAACCAGTAACACATCTCATTGGCTAGTGGCATATGCAAAAGAAGCATGCAAACACACTTGAATTTTTGCATGCACAAATTTGCACCCGGCTATAAAAATCAAGATTGCACGCTTTATTTGCCAACCTCATGAAAATACCATTTGAGTGTCATGAGCTGGGCGTGCTGAGAACTGCACACATCTATGGATGGGCGTGCAATTGCAATGTAAAATTAGAGACCGGGTTGGGAGCCTTTGAAAATGTGCCCTGACAGACTGAAGACCCTGTTAGGCATTTATCCCTAATAAGAAGAAGAACCCGAATGAAAGCAGGAAAACAAAATGAGTGAACATGACAGTGAGGCTGAATTGTCTCTAAGTAGAATGCTTTTTAAGCTTTCCCACCAGGCATCAGTGGGTGTCGAAGATTTTGCATTTGGAGGCCGCACAGCAGAAACCATCAGTAAATGGAAAATGGAGCTAGTCGCTACGGTGTAAAGCTGAATACCTGGGGCATGGATGTGTGGGAGGAAGGCTTGCAAAGTGGAGTACGAGGAGAGAGAGAGAGAGACGGGGCACGGCTGGGTTGGGAATCGAATGGATAAAAAACCATTCCAGATATAGACACAGAAGAAACGGGGCACGCGCGGGGTGTGTGTGTGTGTGTGTTTGCATTTCTTGATGCTTGCAGTGCTACAGACAAGTAATTATAATCAAGTTTGGGAGTTGTGAAATAATCCCCTCTTCCCCTTCGTTACTCCTCCTTTTATAAGGGAAAGGTAACAAACCCTCCATATACGTCTCCATCTATCTTCAGTGTCCCAAACCAAAGCCTGAGCATTGATCTACATTCTCCGTCCCACTCTTTCTCCGGGGGCTTGGCTTCCACGGGCTGCTTTAGTGGGAGCTAGCTCTGGTGGGGAGAGGGGAAAGTTGCCAGAAGAGAGGCTGCCTTTGCTGGTCATGGCCTCAGCAAACACATGCTTCTTGCAGCCTGATCTACAGGAGGGAAATAGATTTAATATATTTAGATTTCATAGAGTTTAGGGTGAGAAGGGACCAACTGGTGTGACCTGCTCTATAGAGCAGGCCATCACATCTCACCCAGTTACCGCTTTATTGAGTCCAATGACTTCAGCTAGGCTAAAGCATTTCAGTCCTCAGCAGACAAAACTGTTCTGTGCCACAGGCAAAGAACAGGAGCGACCCTTGGAAACCCCCGCCATTGATTGATTAGGTGAGACATGCCTACATAATCCCAGCAGCCAATCCACACTCCATGCTGCCGAGAAACGTGAACCTCCCCCCCCCCCCGCACACATGATCCCTGCTAATCTAACCTGGGGGGAAATTCCTTCCTGACCCCAAATCTGCTGATCAGTCAGCATGCCAGCAAGACATATCACCAGCTTTTTAGAAAGAAGATTTTCTGTTCCACCCCTGAGACTGGTTCACCCCATTCAGTGTAGCTGTGTAGAATCTCAGATGCATCAGAGGAAGGTGAAAAAAAAAAAGCGTCCTAGAATACATCAGGCCAATTGGACACCGGGGGTGGGGAGGAACCTACCTGACCCCCAGCAAGCTACAGGCTGAAGCCCTGAAGCATGAGATTTGATTACAGTCATTGTCTTAATGCAGAGTGTTATGAAGCATATTGAGAGCATTGCAGGGAATTCTGTTCTCCCCGTGGCTCAGGAAGGAAAATCCACTTGATCTCCCATAGCAGATGGATGCTCTAAGGAAGCTGTTGCCATACAAACAAAAATTCTCAATTAAAAGACGTTTTTGCTCAGCCTCTGGCTCTGCAAAGTAAGAGCCAGGCAGCAGTTCAGAGATTGCTTTTTGCAAAAGGCAGAAACAGAGTGGCTCAAACTTTGCTCTAAATTGAGAATCTGGGGGTACAGCGCTCTCCATGAGGATGGTCCCTCAGCTTTGGAATTCACTCCCCGTGGACCTAATTGGCCCATACATATTGGCTTTCAGGGCATGCTGCAAAAATCCATCTCTTTGAGCAGCCTCCGGGAGTCAGGGGGACTTTGACTGGCTTTATCTTGATTTGCTGCTTGGTGGTTGCATATGCTAGAGGTGCAGAAGGGACAGTGCTGTTCTTTTAGTTTTGTAACGGTTTTTATGTGATGGCAAAGGTGCCTGGGCCCTGGGATCTTTTGTGGTTGTTTATCTAAATCTAACGGATACAAATGCACATGGAAATGAAGTCCAGTGAAATTACATGCACTCCCTCCCTCTCCTACCGCTGGGCGCGAGCCCTTCGGCATGGATGTTAGGAGGGTATGATGCTCAGAGCAGGACTTATTTGTTCACCAAGCTTCTCAGCAGCCGGGCCTTGAGCACAAATACACAGGACCCTCTGTGTGCCCCTCTCCACCTTCTAATCACCCCGGATGAGCCCTGGGGTCTGACAGTCACACCAAGTGAGGACTCCACCAGAGCGGGCTGCCTCTTCTGCCTTAGACTCAGCATCACCACTTCAGGAGCGGTCGCTCATTTCAAGCACGCCAAGGCTATACCCACCCACCCCTGCACCTGCGCATTTTTAGGTGAAGTACAGCAGTCGAGAGGGAGTGGATAATCAGGCTAGCTAGCACAGCATGGATGCATCCGAATCAGCCTGCAGCACCCCCTTTGCTATTACAGGCCTGCGGTTCTTCCTACAGTTCCTCCAATGCCGCTCAGTCCACTGGCTGTTTCCCCTGCCACGCACTGCCGCTCACGTGGGTTTAGACGTGTTCCCAGAGTGCCGCATCTCCCGCCTTAACTAGCTGCCAAGCGACAGACCTTGGCCTGGGCCAGATCCAGATTTCAAATCTCACCTCCCCCTGTGTTCACGGTGTCTGGATAAAGGGTTTGGGGTTGAGCCCATTTCTAGTGTCAGTATGCTTTCAACCTCTTGGGGTATCCAGGAGGGGTGGGCCGGTCTAGTGGTGAGGGTAGGGGACAGGGAGTCAGGAGAGCTGGGTTCTGTAGTTCCAAGTCTATCACTGAGCGAGTCACTCAGCCTCTCTGGGCCTCAGTTTCCCCATCCATATGTCAGGCACTCAGTCTCAGCTGGCAGATGTTGTGAGACCTCAGATTATTTTTGGTGGAGGAGGGTGTGTGTGTGTGGGGCGAGGATGATTTAAAGGAAGCTTAGGCTCCAGCAGCAGGCGTTCAAAATGCCTTCCAGACATTCACATCAGCAGCCCTATAAGTTAGGTATTTAGGCAGGTCAGCATTAATATGACTGTTTTACAGATGGGGAAACTGAGGCACAGAGAGGCTACACCCACACAAGGAGACAGTAGCAGAGGCAGGACTAGCCAACTCCCATTAGGCCATGCTGCCTCCCATAAAGAGGGCAGGGCAGGTGCTTAACAGGTCAAGCCCTTTCCTCTCCAGGGTTTTATCACACTGTGGTGTCAAGCCCCTTTACTCTCATCCACTACAAAGCAGCAGCGGTGAGCTTGCTTCCTGCAGTGTTCAGACCAGGCAAACGGCCATGGGGATGGGGTGGGATGGGAGGACCACCACATGTTTTCTGTAAGCCTGCCCGGCCCATCTTACAGACCAGGGAAGGGGAGAAGCACCACGCGAACATCACGCGGACATAAACCCTCTCTCCTCCTCCATTTTGGATAGAGGGGCTTGGAAGGGTAACAGCTGAGCTCCCCCGCACTTTTGATCTTTGGAAGAGGCTCCTCAGGACAGCAGGAAGCACAGACCCCACATCACCCTGGACACCACTTCAGATATGAACCAGAAACCCCCCGTCCAGCCTGGGCGGCACAGAGCAACTGACTTACCTCTCCTGGCCACTCCCACGGAGCTCCTCGCCCTCTGGCTTTGGCACAGCGTCCTCTCCGCACCACTCCCGGGCCAGCATGTCCCTTGAGCGGAGCTCCAGCATTGGGAAGAGGCAATACTGCTTACACCTAAGAGCCAGACAGGCTGGTGCATTTGTCCCTTCAGCTTCCAGAACCAGGGCGTGCAATGACAGGCCGTGACTTTTTTGTTCCCTGGGATTCAACGCTTTGGTCCCAGGCTCCCTAGGGGCCAGGAGAAGAGACATTTCCAAAGCCCAAGGAGAATTCAGCCCGGTTGGCAGGCTTGTCAGGGCTAACTGATTGCATGTGTGTAGCAGGGCAGCAATCAGGGGAACCAAGCCCCGGGGACAAGCCAGATTTGCTTAGATGCTGCCCAGCTGAGGGTATGTTGCTTTCCTTGTTTCATAGCTGCCTGTTAAAGAAACTCTGCCCTTAGGGGGCGCTGTGAATCATGGTCCCCGGACACCATTACTCACAAGCCCCAGGGCTGCTACTCCAAACAGCACGCTGTCAAGACTGGAATGACACCCACCCCCATGGGGCCCTAGCAACATGGGGAACAGCCGCTCAGCACCTCCAGGGGTAGCTTTGCACCACGCAGGATCGAGCGTATTTCTGGGACGGGCCCTTGGGGCAGGCCAGGAAACCAGGAGCGTTTTAATAGCGGCTATTCCAGGTGAGGCCGGACCAGCTGGAGCTGCGCCAAGTGATCGGAACCGCCCCTTGACCCTTGCTCCAGTACACGTCTGCTGCAATCCCTGCCTCCCCCGGAGCTGTCGTGAGTCACAACGGGCTGTGTTCGTCTCCGGCTCAATGCACGGGACAGGGCAGGAGGGGAGAGAAAAGCCGCCCTGGGCAATAGAAAGGTGTCAGCCCAGGGCTAGCTGGGGGTGCAGCCTCCTCCCAGGACTAAGATCTGGAGGGCCCCACACACACTCTGTCAGCCAGACCCGAGCAGCGATTCCCTGGTTCGGGGGGCTTGGAGCTGGGGGGCCGAGGTTTGGCCCCGGTATTGAGCAGATGCAGGGCTGCAGGCCTGGGATCAGATGGGGCCTGGATGGGTTCGCAGAGTGTCGAGTCTCAGGGCGGCTCATGCACCCAGCTCCTCGGCTCACACCGCTCAAGGGGGCTACAGGGCAGAGGGCAGTGTGGCCCTGTCCACCCCTTTATACCCAGCTCCCTAGCCAGGGGCCCTTCCTCTTTGCAGCTCAGGCCCCGTCTGCAGAAGGGGCAGGTTCTTTGGCCTTCTCCCAGAGAAGGGTTTGAGCCCCGTCCTTGTTCTGCTGGCGTACTCCTGCCTGCTCTGCGAGGCCGGGGAAGGGGAATGTGCAATTGCATTTGCCAGGCTAAATCAGAGCCCAGCTGTAAAACCGCTCGGGGAGCGGCAGCCCGGAGCCTGGCTACCAGCCAGCGGCACTCAGCACAGCTCTCCCTGAAACGAGTGTCATTCCGGAGCTGTTCATTAGCCAGGCAATTAATGTGCAATCAGAGCATCCCGGAGACGGCTGGCGCGTCACCAACAATGTCATTGAAAATAATTGAGGTCAGCAGGGCTCCCGCTGCCTCCCATTGTTCACTGGAAAGGAAGGGCCGTGTGGGCTTCTCACCACCCAGGGGACTGTTGCAGCCCCCGGGGAGCGGCTGTGCGTGGACGCCCGTCTGGGAACAGGGCGACCGGCTAAGGCCGGGTCGAGGAGGCATGCTCGCCTGCAGCGGAACGGCTTGGGGTCCGTTTTGGGTAGTGCGTGGGCAGCGCTTTGCATGCTCCAAGAGGCCCCGTGCATATGAACAAATAAAATAACAAACAGTGGACGTGCTGCTGTTTGTAAAAGGAACCCGCCTGTCAGATTCCAGAGCGAGAAGGAGAACTGGCTGAGGGGTTTTTAGTTAAACAGCTTCCGGAAGTGACTCGAAAACTAGACCCCCCCATTATAGTTCTACAGGGTGGTCCAAACCCCACTGGAAGGATCCCCTTACTGCAAGGAGGGTCACCCTCTTTTCAGCTCACGCCCCGCACCGTGGGCAAAACGTCCTCCTTCAGCCGACCCCTTCCCACAAGCCTGGGTGGGGGCAAAGGACAGTGGGATTTGGGCAGGGTGGGTACAAGGATGTTTCGCGCTCTAGGCGAAACTTCCACCTTGCGCCCCCTCCCCTCCCCGAGCTCTGCGGCAGCTCTCCGCCCCCACTCCACCCTGAGGCGCCCCCCCCGCGGCAGCTCCCCCCCCCCTCCGCCCTGAGGCCCTCCCCCCCGTGGCAGCTCCCCCGGCCCGGGGAGCCGTGTGGCAGGTCCCCGCCCCAGCTCACCTCTGCTCCGCCTCCTCCCCGAGCACGCCGTCGCCGCTCCACTTCTCCCGCCTCCCAGGCTTGCGGCGCCAGTCAGCTGTTTGGCGCCGCAAGCCTGGGAGGGAGAGAAGCAGAGCGGGGCAGCGTGCTCAGGGGAGGAGGCGGAGCAAAGGTGAGCTGGGGCGGGGAGCGGTTCCCCTGCGTGCCGCCACCCCCCCCCCGGTTACTTGCTGCAGGCGGCCCTCCCCGCGCCCCCCTGCCCCAGCTCCCTCCGCCTAAATGCCGACGACGACCGGGGCAGCTGAAGATCCGGCCGCTGCGGTTGCCGCCAAAGGACCCAAAATGCTGCCCCCCAAATGCTAGTGCCCTAGGCGACCGCCTAGGTCGCCTAATGGGTTGCACCGGCCCTGGATTTGGGTCACAGGACAAGGTTTCAGCCATTCTGTGGATTGTGAATCAAAACAGATCAGGAGGGGTGAGGGGCTGGTGCAGTTTGCTTGGGCGGGGGGACTTGTGCTGCCGTGGTGTGGGCGGCTGGAGAGTGCTTTGAAAACTGGGGAGAATGGAGATAATTCTCAATTGAGGTCAGTAGGTTTCAGAGTAATCGCTACAGCCCCCTGCTGGGCTCATCGTTCTTGGATTCAAAAGGCCTTTTCCAAAAGGGCGGGGAGCTTTGTGAGTCTCCCATGGACCCCGTAGGCAAAACTTTGCCTTGAAGGAAGCTAGAGCAGGACAGACTCTGACGGGCGCGTCCAATCCCACAGTGGCTGTCCCTGAACGTTGACCCGGCTGCATTTCCCTTGGCCTGGTCCAATTCAGAAGGAACCACCAGCTAACAAGGCCAGCGCTGATTAGCTGACTGGCCCACCCCTGGGGGAGGTAGCAGGGGAAAAAGAAAAGCAAGATGAAATATATATGGTCATCTTTGGAGTACTCGACCAGAGCCAGTGAAATATTAGCTTAGAGACCAGGGAGCGTTTAAGGGGTTACTTTCATTGCCTGCTGGGCTCGCTGTCTCTGCTGAGCCTTTTAAAAACACCCTCTTGTTACTGCAGCCCGTGGATAACAGTTAGGGAAGAGAAGAGGCTAATGGGAGAGAGGGGTGAGGAGGGGGCCGAGTCCCTCGTTTGGTTTGCCAGGTGGACACTTGTTATAACCGAAGGGCCGGATCTTCAGCCAGACCCCGCCGGGTCTCTAGGATTTGCGCCCTCTTTTGCACCCACAGCTGACTGCACCCAAGAAGGGGACATTTGGCTCGTACCCTCGAGCCCGCTGCGTGCTGTATGCGCGCAGCCGGCTCTGTGGGCCTGTGACAGGCGGGTGGGGGGCAGTCAGTGCCCTGTGCCAGGGTAGTTGCACAAAGAGGTGGTGGGGTTGGTAAGTTAGCCCCAGCTCCTTGTTCTGGGCACTGTTACTGGTTCCTACCCATGGTGCCTGCGCAGAGCTTCCATTCACGCTATGGGGAGCCGGACAAGCCTCCATTACTGGGTCTAGCTGTATTTGTGCTTCCTTGGTTCTGGGTTCTCAGCCCAGACTTCACTTCAGCCTTCAGCACCCCACTGTGCAGGGATAGCTCAGTGGTTTGAGCGTTGGCCTGCTAAAGCCAGGGTTGTGAGTTCAATCCTTGAGGGAGCCACTTAGGGATCTGGGGCAAAATCAGTACTTGGTTCTGCTAGTGAAGGCAGGGGGCAGGACTCGATGACCTTTCGGGGTCCCTTCCAGCTCTATGAGATAGGTATATCTCCAGCCAGCCTGCCTGCTATGTTGCTCCAGAAACAGAGAGCAGCCCCAGAGCCTCACTCTGCCAGATTTGTAGCTTAAAGACAGCTTTAAGAAAGAACAAAGGTCAAGTCCCCATGAGAGCGCATGGTGTGGCTCTCCCCTCTGTCACAGGCCGAGAACTCAATGGCCGTGACCTCTGCCCACAGGCAGCTGCAGAGGCTCATTTTTTCCGCTCTGGCCGGCCCAGATTCAATCCCTGGTGGTGGCCAAGAGGGCGAGGAGCACGTGTTCCTGGGATGTGCCGTGGATCTGCTCTTTCCTCCAGTGACTCCCCTGCCTGAGCTGCTCACGAAGGGACGGCCTGGAACCCCGGCAGAGGGGAGCAGGAGCCAGAGGTGGCCCAGGCCTCGATGCAGCAGGCGCACTACGGGCTGGGCCTGCCGAGCACAAGCTGCGCCGTGCGAAGTGTCTGGCGTGCGAGGCTGTTCCCATGAGCTGCCTGGGCCCAGCTGGCAGAGAAGCTGTGGAGCTGATGGTATTTTGCCAGCCTGCCAAAGTTCTCTCCTCTCGTTTAGCTGCTGCCAGCTGGCAGGTGGCTCATCGGTCGCGCGTGCGAGCGGATTTAGCACAAACCCAACTCCCAGCCCATCTGCTGCCCGCACCGCGGCTATTTTGAAACAGTGGGTTACAGATGAGTCTTGCGCACTTTCCCCCGCGTCTGACGGGGAGGCCAAGGCTGGCAGGACGCATGTACACGTGCGAGGGCTTTCCCGCCTCTCTTCTATTCCGGTGCTTATACTGTGCCCATCACCGCGGTATCTGAGCCCCTTCCAGGCGCTGTCCGGGCCGGACACACCCCGCGGGATAACCGGTCTGCGGCCCAGTACCTCCCTGAGGCGGCGGCTGCGGGTTAAGTGGCGGATTAGGCATTGCCATGAATGAGCGGCGCGTCTGGGATCAGCTGACCCGGGCCACTCCTCCAGCTGCAGGGCCTGGGCAGCTCAACACCCAAGTGACTGGAGCTGGAGTCCCACTGAAAGTGGACTCCAAATCACTTCACTCCCTTTTGAAATGGTTCCCCGCAGTGCCCGGGGTTAGAGCTCATAGGGACCAGCAGGAGGGATGGGTGGAGGAATCCAAGCCCCACAGAGCTCTGCCATGGTTTCTCGTTACGCCACCCACTGCCCTGTCTGCTCCGCCAGTGAAGTCAGCCTTGATGTCCCTGTTCGCTGCTTCCCACGCAACCGCCTCTGCACCTTTTTCCGCTTGAAGACTCATGGAAGTGAGGGGCACATGGCATTCCCAGGAGCCCAGCTCGGGGGTCTGTGCCCGCTGTCCACCAGGCAGCTCTGCCCAAGCATCCCAACACCCCCCGATACTCCTGGCCTGCCCCTCTCGCTGCTTCCGCCCCCCATCTCTGCCAATGCACCTCTGCACCATTGGCTGGCTGAGCCCTAGGCCAACCCATTCCCTGCTCCCCGACCCTGCACCCTTCCATGCTCCCAGGGTTTGCTGTCTCTAACTGGGAGCACCCCAGCTCGTGGGAGCTGTGACTGCCGACCGAAGAGGGGCTAGTCGGAAGGAAAGGGGATGCCAGGATCTCCGGGAATTCCCGACTCATCGCGTCTGGGTTACGATAATCAAACAATAGCAATCAGCCGAAGCCCAGCCCCGGCCGCGTTGGCGGGAGGGGACCCAGAGCAGGGCAAAGGGAAAGCCGCTGTGCCCAGGCCGGCAGCCCCCGTGCAGCGAAGGCGGGGAAGTGACAAGTGCAGGCTCAGATCACTACTCGCCCTTGGGGGAATTCACGTGGGATGTTTCCCTGCCGAGGCGCTGAGCTCCAGGGGGAGGAAGGTGGGAGGAGCAGGGCACAGGAAGCGGGCAGGGAGCACCGAGGGCAGCAGTGGGGCTGAAAGCTGCTGGATTTATTTGGTTATTGATTTGTTTACGGGAGCCCAAGTAACCGTGTCGGCCAACGACACGGAGCCCCACTGTGGCTCACCTGCCTCTGCTCCACCAGAGCTTTCCTCCTCCTCCAGGCAGCCTTCTTCCCCCGGCCAGCCCTCCTGAGCGCCCACCTTTCCCCTCACAGCGCGGCTTCTCCACCTGGCTGGGCTCCACCCCGGCCCTCGCCCCCCACCGCGCCTCCCCCAGTCCTGCTCCGCCTTCACAATGACGTCCTGCACCGCCTTCTCCACCTGGCCGCACAGCGCCTCGGCCAGCTCGACCCGATCGGCTGCCGCCACCTCCTGTGCAGCCTTTGCTAGGATACCCCGCAGAGTCACTTCCACCTGGGCATGCACGGCCCTCGTCAGCTGGCTTAGCACGGGGAGCCTCTGGGCCTGCTGAGCCCTCTCCAGATCCTGCATGGCCAGCACCAGGATATTGTGCACAGCCGCAGCCACTTGCTCATACACCTGCTTCAGGACGGGCTCGGACACCGCCTGGGCTTGGGCCGGCTCCTTCGGCCGGTTCTTTCCCTGGGCCTGCAAAGCCTTCAGCTGGGCCTCTGCAGTGCTGGCTTGGAGCTGCGCAAACTGGGCCTGGAGCCGGGCCACGGGCACGAGGATCTGCGGAAGATGGAAGAGGGTCTGCGTGGTGTTCGCTGGGGCCTGCAGAAACCTGGCGGGGGCCCACGCCGCGGCCTTCACCTGGGTGTCAGTCAGCACCTCGTCCCACGCTGCCTGCACCTCGTCCCAACCAGCCCTCACCTCGTCCCAACCAGCCTTCAGCTCGGCTTGTCGCTGCACCTCGGCCTGAATATGGTCCAGGCGATCGCCGGTGCTCTGGTCCCCGGGGGCTCTGATCTGGCCTAAGGGAACCTTTCTCCACCCCTAGCAGAGAGAATAGAATGAAAACGGAGGGGTGAGGCTCCTTAACTCCGTCCCTCTCCTCAAGCCCCCTTTCCTTCCTCTGGCTTAGCAGCATCTGTTTGAGTCTGGGGGCACCCACCCCACCCCTGCCCTCTCCGAGAGAAGATGGAGAATGAACCACCCCGGGTTTTATTGCCTGTGCCTGGGAATTACGCAGAGGGGGTTGGTCTGCATTGGGAGGGTCACTGTGTTACGCACAATCGGAGGGGTGCAGTTAGCCGACAGTGCAGACAAGAGCAAGTGGGGGGTCAGCGCTGCTGGCAGGAGGGTGGACATGCCGACAATGCTGGACACTAGGCCGTGTCCACGCTGACAGGTGAGCCGCTGCCAGCAAACTTGGCCCAACACTCCCTTGGACTGCAATAGAGACTCATGTGGCAGCAAGCCCGGAAGGAGACGGGGGGTGGTCCGTCCATCCTGGTCTGAGAGCCAGGCAGAGAGGAAACTCCAGGGCTCTTCAGCAATTCCAGACTCAGCGCATCTGGTTTTTAAAAGCAACTAAACTGGCATTAAAAAAAGAGTCTCAGCTCAGTCCCCGCCCCCAGCGGTAGCCATGGTGGCGGGAGGTGCCCCAGAGTGGGGCAAGGAGAAAGCCACTGTGCCCAGGACGGCAGCCCCCCCCCCAGCAAAGTTAGGGCCAGGAGACGCTGCAGGGCAGGGGAGGCGGCGAGAGCTGGGTTTTTACAAAAAATGGCTTGTGAAGCTTGAAATGAGAGTTGCTCCTTGAGCTCAGCGAGTGCAGTGCTGAGACCAGGAGAAAGGAGGAAAGAGAGTCGATTAACAAGCAATAGACTAGACAGCCGGCCTGGACAGTCGGTGGCGATGCCTGGCTGAACAGCTTGTTTATTTGTAAGGAGTCCAAGCGGCAGGTCATTTTATCTCCCGGTCCCTGGTAGCCCTTCCTGTGCACCTGGTTGCACGTTCTCTAATAGCGTCTAGCATTACAAAGCTCCCACCGCCCCTTCTTCTCCTTCCTGGGCAGCCAGCTGGACTTCCTAGTCTTCCAGCCCAGCTTTCTGGTCTTCCAGCCAATCTTCTTGGTCCTCAGGGCCCAGGGAGGCTTTGCCTCCCCACCAGCCATCCCCCGAATCTCCAGCTGCTCCTGTGGGGCCTGCAGCTGGTCCCACAGGGGGTCTTCCACAGGCGTGGCCTGATCCTGCTGTGGCTCACCTGCGTCGTCGTGCATGGGCCTCACCCCATTGCCCCGGAGCTTGTATGTGGATTTGGCCACTTGGCTGGGCCCAAGGCCGCCCCGATTTTGCTTCTCTCTCGCCACATCCCACGCGGCCTTCACCCCCGGGTCCTGTGCGGGACTCACCTCGCTCAGGACAGCCACCAGCTCAGCCTGCGCGGCTGCCAGCTCAACCTGAGCCTGCTCGTGGCTGGCTTTCAGCCTGGCCCTGGCCACGTGGATCTGGCCCTGAACGCAGCCCAGCCTCGCCGCGATGCTCTTCTCCATGGGGGCGGGGATCCACCCCTAGGAAACGGAACAGAGACTGAGGGGGGAGGCTCCTGGATCATCCACTCTGCCCCACTGGTACATGGCCCATCTCCCCTTGCCTGCCCCTGAACGCCGAGGGATAGGTCAAAGCCACCAGCTCTCTAAAGGCCTAGGAGCCCTAGGGTAAGCGTTCAGAGGCTGATGAGACGGAGCTGCCTTCAGGCCTAACTGAAAACCTTTCCCTGGCCATTGGGTTGGAATCCAGACAGGCAGGTCCCCGCTGGGAAGGAGCAGATGCTGGCAGAGGGAGATTCCCTGCCCAGGCAGAGTGGGGACAGGGGAGCCCAGTGCTGGCGACAGGGTGTTCCAAGTCCCTACACACCATCACGGGCAGAGATTAGCACCCGGTGGGAGTGCGTGCGGGGACTGCTGCGAGCGAGGGTGTGGGGAGGGTGCTGTGGCCAGCCTGCAAGAAGCTGGTGGGTTGGGGTCAGAGGACCTGCCGTACACAAGCCTTCCTCCTCCACAGAGGGGTCCCAGTAGGACCAGGGGGCACCCCAGTTGCTTTGCAGCCGTTCCTGGCTCCGGGTGCAGGTGCTGGCAGTGCATTTGCCCTCGGTGACTGGACGATGCGTTTTATGTGGGCTCTGGGGCAGACGCTCCCTGGGCAGGAAGACTGGCACCTGGTTGCATTTTGCCAGCCTCTGCCCTTCAAGCCAGCTGGGCTTTGGGCTCCTGCGTCGGCATCTCCCTGGGGCAGTGCGGACGGGACTGAGCAGCCCCTAAACTGGCCGCCCCCAACTCTAGCCAGGCGCGACCAGCCAGAGCCAAGTCTCCCTCGGGGGCTCCGGCTCCCCCTTGCTTCGCTCCCCTCCCCCATCCAGGCTGGAGGGGAGTTTGTGGCTTTGGCGTCTGTCTGGGGAAATGGCAGCCGCTGGGTCTTACCAGCACGTGTCCCCCCACTCCCGGGGGCAGTGACGGCAGCTAGCTGTGGGGCAATCCAGTCCCTATAACATCCGCCCTTCCCCAGTCTCTGGGAGCAGCTTCCTTCCCCTCCCAGTCCAGCCAGTGGTTCCCAACTGCCCGCTCTTCTAGAACCAGGCCCCTGTGACATCAGCACCAGGCTGCCTACGGGGCCTCGTAACCCCGGGCAACAGGGGGTGAAGGGTCCCGCGGGCACAGCGATGGGCAGTAACTGCCGGGTTGCCGCCGCCCAGCGCTCTCCTCGTGGCTCGAGAGGGGGACCGGCTCAGGACGCCTGGGTTCTCCTCCAGCTCCGTCACTGACCCGCGTGGGCATATTCCCCTCTCTGCCCTCAGCTCATCCGCCTGCTCAATGGAGCCAGCGAAGCACCCCGACAGGATGCGGGGGGCAGCCCGTGTTTGGCGTCGGGAACGTGGTGCTATTCAGGCATTGCCTTCTGTCCCCGCGGTGCACTGGCACAACCCGCGGGTGCCACCTGGGCCGCTGAGCCCTCAGAGTGCACGTAGGGTGATGCCGCAGCGACGCTGCCTCCCATTCAGTAATCCAGTAAGTCAGGGCCCTTCCGCCATTCGGCAAACTCCCCTTTCTCTGCCCGGGGCTGATCAGCAGTTTGCTCCAGCCCTCGCCCTCCATCTCAGCTTCTCTCCTCCTAACCTCGCCCCCTTCCCTTCCCTGTCCCCGCGCCCTTCCCTTTCCTCGCCATTTCGCCAGCCTCTCCCACCTAAACCCACCTGTGACGGTACCTCCCATAAGGCTTTGTGGGAATATGACATAACTGGAATATGTTTTGTGCTGCCTGTGCCAGGTACACATCTATGTAAAGGTTGTGATCTACTGGTTATGTTCATCCTAGTTGTATGCAGGCACCATTTGTGTGTTCAAAGTTATGAACATTGGCTGTATGATTGCTTGATTTCTAAGTGGCCTCAGTTAGAACATTTGATGACTTCTTGGGAAAGGAATGTGCAAATTTGGTGTTCAGTCAGGGGGCACTTAACAGACAAAAGAGCTTGGAAGACTCCAATCCACATTAGAAGTCTACCTGAGGACGTTCAAGGCAGCATGTGGGTAATGGCTGCTACCTGCAAGTCCTGTGTCATGCATGGGCATGTGACCTGCCCATGTGATTCCGAATCTCCATTTTGTGACTGGATTCTACAGAGGGTGAGGAGGGGGTCTCCACCCACAAGAGACAGTCTATTTAAACCCGTGTGAGACCCCTCCATTTTGTCTTCAGCTGGCTAAAGGAGAAGCCTCTCCACCCCCCCAGGACACTTGAAGGAAACTAAAAACTACAGGGGGTGTGAGTAACTGCTGGACCCAGGCTAAAAGGAGATTAGCCTGTAAAAGGGAACATTTTGGAACTGGTGAGGATCTTATCTATATTTAGTGTAATTAGACATAGATTTGCGCATTTTATTTTATTTTGCTGGGTAACTTACTTTGTTCTGTCTGTTACTACTTGGAATCACTTAAATCCTACTATCTGTATTTAATAAAATCACTTTCTACTTATTACTTAACTCAGAGTATGTATTAATACCTGGGGGAGCAAACAGCTGTGCATATCTCTCTATCAGTGTTATAGAGGGCGAACAATTTATGAGTTTACCCTGTATATGCTTTATACAGGGTAAAACGGATTTATCTGGGTTTAGACCCCATTGGGAATTGGGCATCTGAGTGCTAAGGGCAAGCAGACTTCTGTGAGTTGTTCTCAGGTAAACCTGCAGCTTTGGGACAGGTTATTCAGACCCTGAGTGTGTCTGAAGCAGACAGGTGTGTCTGGCTCTCACCAAGACAGGGAGCTGAAACCAGTGAGCTGGCAGGGGAGAATAGAAACAGAAGTAGCCTTTGCACATCAGCTGGCAGCTCCCAAGGGGGTTTCTGTGATCCAACCCGTCACACCACCCCCAAAACTCATGGCACTACGGCGTGCTTGGCTGCCATCACATGGTTCACTCTGCTGGTGTGAGATCCCCCGTTCCCCACCCGGGGGCTGGGACCGGCCACTCGTGAAGGCAGGGGCTGGCTAATGCATGGCACAAACACCGTCTCCCACGGCTGTAGGCACCACTGCAATAAACAGGCGTCATATTTGCTTAAATCAATGCAACTAGCTGGCCGGGGCGCTCAGCAGCTCTTGTCCACTTACCTTGGCTGCCGTGCCGGCCCCGTCCCTGTTCCACCCTCGGCTGCTCTGCCTGCGCTCAGGTGCGTGGCGCTGTCTGGGCGAGGCGCAGCGCGGGGGATTTTGCTGCTTGTGTTTGTCTCACGTGCCTGGGATGCCGGGTGGACATCGCGCCGCTAGCCCATGCTGCTGCTGCCTTCACGGCGATTGCTGCTCCAGCTAGCCCGGCCGACGCTAGCCCAGGCTGCTAGCCCTGCTCCGTGGGCCGTGGGCCTAGCTCACAAGCAGATCGTGCTCAGTCTCCACCCCGCTGGGACGCCCGCCCCTCCACCCTGCCCTGGGGGTACAATGGCAGCAGGTGGGGGCAGGGCGCTCTTGAAAGCCGTGTAAGGCGCCCGCCCCTGCCCCGTCGTGCGACCCTGGTGTGGCGCTGGCAGCTCCGCTGGGATGGGAGCCGCACGCAGAGCCCCGCTAGCCTAGCTGAGCCCTCGCCCCAGGCAGCCTGGCTGGCCCTGGGCCCGAACTGGGCTCCTGGCTCACCCAGCCATAGACAGGAGGTGTCGCCGCCTCCTGCCCGGGTCCGGCAATGGCCTTTCTGGTTAAGAGTGCGATTAAGTCAAATGACTTGTGTCCCCCCTCCTCACCCCTGGCAAAGGCCCAAGTGTGCCCCCCCCTCCCCTGGGGGTTATCATAGCGTAAGGGAGAGGGCTTTAGCACCACGCCCGTCACTCGGCTCTCGTACCCACACCACGGAGCGGAATATGACAGCAGCTTTAGCTTTTGGCCCTGTAGCTGGGGGGTGGTGTCAGTAGCGGCGCCAGCTCTGCCGGCGCCCTAGGCGGCGGAAGGTCCCGCCCCCGAAACCCCGCCCCCAACAGCGGCGGCGGAAGGTCCCGCCCCCAAATTTCTACGGGCGGCGGGGGCGCATGCGCCCCCAAAATAGTAGCGCCCTAGGCGACCGCCTAGGTCGCCTAATGGAAGCGCCGGCCCTGGGTGGTGTGTGTGTGTCCTGGTCTGGTTTCGGGCCCATCTGCTGCCTCAGTTTCCCCCAGTCAATTCACTGGCTCCCCTCCCACCGCGGCCCTCCAGCTCTCAGCATTGTTAGGGCACGGAGCCTTTCGGCAAAGGCCTGGGCATTAGTACTGAGTAAGGTGACCAATGTCCCGATTTTATAGGGACAGTCCCGATTTTTGGGTCTTTTTCTTATATAGGCCCAAATCCCCCCTCCCCTGTCCTGATTTTTCACATTTGCTCTCTGGTCACCCTAGTACTGAGTCCGAAAGGCCAGTCTTCTCCTCCCCGGCTCTCACCGGGCACAGCCCTCCCCCCGATGGGTGTCCTCATTTAATGGCCTCTTCACCCCTTCTCCTAGGCTTGGCTTTCAGCCCTTCTAGGCCCCAACCAGGCCTTTCCTCAGTGACGGGGTGGCTGCCCCACCTCACAAGGGCGCAGCTGTGGGGGAACCTGCACCCATCTTCTTCTACCTGCGTCCAGCCCTGGGACCGGCTGGCCCGTGACCCAACCGGCCCTCACTTTCCTTCCTAGGGGCTCGTCCTATGGCCTGGCCTGTTTCCTGGCTGGTCCCCCACTCTTTAACAGAGCCCCCATGCCCACATCTAGTCTCTCTCCCCCTGGCTGCCCCGGTCTCTCCCAACAGGCCTGGCTCCTGATCTCCTGTGCCCTGAGCCATGACCCTGGTACTCATTCCCTCCACCTGGGGCTAAACCTGGTACAGGTGAGGCTAAGCCCCCTGCCCCCTTAAAGGGGCAGCGCGCCCTGTGAGAGCCCCTAACCAGCAGCACCGCCTGGGAGCAGGTGCCGTTCACGTACAGCACGCCTGGGGCAGGCTGCGGCGGTGGGCAGAAGCGAGTTCATGCAGAGGTGGGCTGCCCCAGAGCAGGGAAGGCCAGACACGGGATCACGCCGTGGACCTTTGCGCCTCCCTCTGGGGCTGAGCCCCTCTTATCTCCCCTGCCTCTGCCCCGCTCCTTGATTAGTGCTCCATTACCATCCACATGCAAACCCCTCTCTGGCGCCCACGGGGGCAGATGGGCACAAACCCAGAGCACCTGCACAAGTTGCCCCACAGGGGGGCAGAATTCCTCTCCCTCCCTCCCTGCCTTTGCCACGCAGCCCTCCGTGTGTGTGTGTGTGTGTGTGTGTGTAGGGAGGTGCATGGCGGTGCCCTGCTCTTTACCACAAAAGCCTATTCAGAGCGAGCGCTGGCTAATCAGCCCCGTGGTGATTCACCGTGTGTCACAGCTGCTCTCCAGAGGCCTGTTGCAATGGCCCTTGTGAGCAGGCCCACGCAGTGGGCTGAGGACTCGGCTGGATCCCTTGGGTTAGACGGTCAAGAGCGCACAGCTCCCACTTCAGCACCTGCCAGGCGGAGCTCAGCTGGAAAACCGGCCCCGAGTTGTGTGCCCGCTGGCCGAGATCCCAGCCCACGGCTCCCTCTAGCGGTCCCAGCTCTGCAGCACCCTGGCTCTAATCCAGTGGTTCTCCAAGTTTTTGTATTGGCAACTCCTTTCACACCGCCAGGCCCTGAGTGCGACCTCCCATGTAACACCGTGACCCCTGAGGGGGGCAATCCCCCCTTTGAGGACCCCTCTAATCCCTCAGCCCTCACTACAGCTGCAGGGCACGCGTCACCTCTTTACAGCCCGGGCAGAGGGCTGCACTGATGCAGTGGCCCCAGCTGGATTCAAACCTGCGCCCCCGGGGTTCCGAGGCCACTGCTCTATCCCCTGAGCTATGGCGCCAAACCCCCTCAGCACAGGGAGGAGGTTGGTTAAGGCTGAGGCGCCAGCATCGTCCTCCCTGCTTTGGAGCTGAGCAGATGTGCTAGGTTTGCACGACCCCAGTCTCCATCCATCGGCTCCGTCCAGCTCCCTTGTACCAGCCCCTTCCCTGTCCCTCCCCAGAATCCCCGTCCCCGCAGCCTCACCAGCTCCAAGAGCCGCCCGTTTCTCTCTCAGCCACCTCACCTCCAGCCGTCTGAGCTGCACCCTGAGCGGTGTTTGCCCTCGCCTGTGGCTCCCTTCGGTCAGCGAGCAAGGCTGGAGCACGTGTCTGGGGGTCACCCCTACCCCATTCCTTGCAGGGCCTTTCATCCGCCCTGGCACCGGGCTTGCAGCCCAGACTCCAAGACAGCCCAGGGTCCCCGGGGCCGAGGCCGCCTCCTGGCAGGGGTCAGCATCTCAAGAGGCAATGGGCTGCGGGGGTGGCCAGCCGTCCCTTCCCCTGGCTGCTGCAGCAGAGCGCAGAGGTACAGCTAAGGCCACTTATGCTGCCCTCCCATAGTGGGCCTGAGCCCTGCCGGAGGCACCAGCCCGCAGGGCCTGCCTGGATGGGATAAGAAAACGCGCCCCAGCTACAAACACGCCAGCATGCCCCAAGCCCCCCATTGGCATGACTTCACCGCCACCCGGTGGCCAGAAGCATGAACTGCTACTGGGCACGATGGCTTGAGCTGGCACATCCCTGGCCAGGGTAATAGCAGAGACCGCTGGTGGAAGGGATGTTCTAGCAAGGGTGGCTTCTGGCCCAGTCCTGGCAGGCTGTGCAGGGACGTGAGCTGGTTGGGAAGGGGTGACAATCCCTCGCCCAATAAAACCCGCCCTGATGGCGGAGAGTGCTGCAAAAGGGATCCCGGGCCAAAAAAAGCAGGCTGTAGCTGCAAAAATTAAAACCACCCGTTCTCGCTGGCGATGCTGATAACCCCTAGAGTCGGCTGGAGGAGGAGGGGAGATCCCAGCTAGACTCAGAGGATGCTTTGCCCGCCCGGCCTTGGGGCTCTGCCGGCACATTTTGAGGATTCTAAGGTCCTCCCCATTTAGCACCTGGCCCAGCCACGCTACCCTGGTCAGTTTCATCCTGCCTGTTTCCAGTGTGGAGGAAATACCCCCCCCCCCCTTCAAGTTATTTTCTCCCCCTCTTTCTATCCCCTACAGGCCCTGGCCTGTCTTAAAACTAACAGACCAAGAGCCTGAACCAAACTACACTGTGTGCGGGGGCAGGGGGGGGGGGGAGAAATAGGAACAACCTTAAAAAGAACTATTTGCAATGTGTATTGCTTAAGGCTACAATGCATAAGGATTAAAATGTATCTGCTAATGCTGTCTGCCAGGCTGGAAGCTATTGGAACTTATATTGGAACATATCTGCAATCTATACTGTTGAAACAAAGGCATTGCTCAAAGTATAAACCATGTAACCTTTTGACTGCATAACCCTGTACCCCCTTGTGTAAACCCCCTGTATGTCCACACCAACCTGTTGTAATACCCCCCCCTTTTTGCCCCAAGGCCACAATGAAGCCTAATAGTGGACATAGCATACTGTTTCCCCATGTCCGGAACACTTTGGAAATTACTGATGGAAAGTACCTGATGAAACCCCCTCTCTCATGTTACACCACTAAGGGGACGTCCAGACTACCCGCCCGGATCGGCGGCTAGCAATCGAATTATCGGGGATCGATGTATCGCGTCTCGTCTGGACGCGATAGATGGATCCCCGAACGCGCTCCCGTTGACTCCAGAACTCCAGCAGGGCGAGCGGAGGTAGCGGAGTCGACGGGGGAGCCGCGGCCTTCGATCCCGCGCTGCGAGGACGCGAGGTAAGTGGAGGTAATTCGAAATAAGATACTTCGACTTCAGCTACGCTATTCCTGTAGCTGAAGTCGTGTATCTTATTTCGATAGCTCCCCCTAGTGTGGACCAGGCCTAAGAGGGTTGTTTACTATTCCGGAAAGTACCCCAGAGTGCAATGCATTTGCGGTGTGTATGTAATTGTGGTTTTGCCCTATAAATGTGTGTGTAACTCTTTGCTCGGGGGTGCAGTGCGCAGTCTGCAGCCCCCAACGCGTTGGTATGTATGTGCGTCATAAACGGGCCTCAGGCTTGAGTCTTTGATCAAATTACTGCCTAGGGTTTTTTTGTCACGACACCAGTCAGTATCACTGTCTGGTTCCCCCAGCCCCTCCTCATCCAGTGCCTGTGGAGTTCCAGCACTAGAGGGCAGTGCGCGAAATTGCCCCTGCCAGTACTGCTAAACCGGCAGAAGGGTCCCAGCAGCTGGGATCAAATGCCTTTCGAAGGGATCTAACCCACCGGGCCTCCTCCTTTAACTGCGGGAAGGCTGGGGATGGGGGTGCTTTCTGCCCTTGCAGCCCTGGGGCTCTGAAGCTCCCCCCTCCTCCATCCTGGCAGAGTCTGGGGCCAAGTGCTGGGGGGTAACCAGCACCTCTCACCCTGAGGTCACATGACCAACGCTATATATACCCATGCAGAGAGCAGGCATGTTAGACAGCCCCCGTCTGGGTTTGAGGGCAGCCTTGCTCCAGGTATGGAGACCACCCGGGGCACTTCTACAGGCCCGTGGGACAGCTGCCCGCTTGGCCAACACACTGGGGGCTTCCCCAGCTAAAAACACAAGAGCCAGGCTCGATCAGGCACCAAAGGATTCCAGCAACGCACACGGCCCAGGAGGTGACCCAGGCGCATGCTGTGCGAGCCCCTCTGGACACACACAGGGGGACACAGGCTCATTAGACATATTTATTTATGTACACGCTTATACACACATGTGTAGGCTTCATTCTCATCTTCAGTGCTGTCTTGTTTCTTGTTCCAGTCCCCGTCGGCTCAGGCTCGATGGGGGATGAGAGAGGGGCGCACAAGACGCAGGGAGCTCTGCAGAAAAGACCCAGAGGGTGGCTCCAAAGAAGAACGGGGCCTGGGCCGCCAGCCTTGGATGGCCTTGCCCGGGCCCCCGGAAAGGAGAATCCAGGCCCCACTGCTATGGCCGTGCTGTGCAGGGGGCATTGGCCAGGGCAGCCCCTTACAGAAGGGAGGGAGTCTGCGGACAGGTGGGGAGGGGGATATTTGCCCAGACTCCTGTTCTCTCCTGCTAGCTCTGAGAAACCAACCTAGCGCTCTCACCAGCTTGCCCTCGCCCCAGCAAGAGCCATCAATACCTCCAGCCCCATCCTAGGGCTCCGTGCTGCCCGGGCACAGCTTCCACCAACTCCACTGGGGCCCTATGGGCAGCGGGGAGCAGGATTCCCCCGCGAAAGGGGGCGTGCCCTAGAACTGCCCCCACGCCCAGGGGCACAGCCCGGGGCTGCACACAGACTGGGTGAGGAACTGGGCACCGGGAGAGGCATTCAGGTGGATGTGGAAGAAGTTGGCACCCGGGGATGCCCAATGCTGTGCTAAAGGTGCCAGCGCAAGGCTCTCAGCCAGCAGCCAAGGGATTGGCAAAGGGGAGAATGAGGCTGGTGCTCCCCTAAAGGATTTCTGGGCCCAAGGGACACAAGCTGGCGTAGGGGTTTTCTACTCAACCCCCCTCGGCCTGTGCTGCCAACACCCCCTGCTATTCCAACAGGCTATTTACGAGCCGGCCTGGCCCAGGGGGTCTCAGCGCAGGGCTGGGAGTCAGGGGAGCTGGGCTGTCTACCAGCTTCCTGCACGAACTGGGGAAGAGGATCCGTGCCTCAGTTTCCCCATCTCCAAACCAAAGTGCCAAACCGCCTGTTGGATGCTGATTGTGAGAGGCTAGAGCAAGGCCTGGGAGGGGGAAGGAGAGAATCGAATTTCTGCACATTTGCCCCCAAACTTAGAAAATCGCACCGACCAGCGCTGGGGAGCAGGGAGGCAGCCCATGCTGCAGACCCAGCACCGAGTCAGAACGAGACCCCTGCTGTGGGCGGGTGTGTCGGGGAGAAGGTGGGCAAGGGGGGGGCTGCCTTTAGACATATACAACCTGGAGCTCAAAAATACGGTAGCAGGGAACCCTCCCTCCCTCCAGCTTGTGTAACATACGGGGGGGCAGCGTGTAGCCGCGGGCATGGGTCCAGCGCAGGCTGGGTGTGTCCCTCTCTCGGCCTCCGGGGACACTTTCAGAAGAGCCGTCGTCCCCCCTGACCCCCCACCCCCATTCCAGCCTCCTGCAGGGCCCTGGCTTGGGGCGAGTCCTGCTTTAGAATCCATCGCCGGGCCAGGGTGGTGAGCTGTGGGCGAGGGCCGCCGAGCTGGGGTGGGGCAGAGCTCACTTGACGTGCTCGGCGGCGTGGGAGGAGCAGTAATACTTCTTGTGGGCGATGAAGGTGGACAGGCTGCTGAACTTGATGTTGCAGAGGCGACAGTATCTGTGGTTGCCGTTGGGGACGGGGCTGGGCAGGGCCTTGCTGGGCGCGGTCTGCACGCTCTTGTCCGTGAAGCCGGGTGGGGTGGCGGGCGTGAGGCCGGGCTCTCTCAGAGCCTCCGGCACCGGTGACATGTTCAAAGGGGCGGCGGGCGAGACGGGCAGGCTGGGCCGGGGGGAGCCTGCGGGCAGGGGGCTGCCGTTGGAGGCCGAGGAAGTGGCGGGCTCCTTGCCGTTTAAGCTGTCCTTGCGGAGCCTGGCGAGGGGCTGGGGTGGGGAGGCCGCGGGCAGGGGCGGCAGGCTGCTCTCCGGAGTCCTGGCGGCAGCTTGGAGCACGGCCTCTGGCAGTCCGGGGCCTGCCCCCGGCTTGGCTCCGAAGAGCCCGTGGGCGTTACGGAAGTGCTCGATCAGGTCTCCCTTGACGGCCCCGTTGAGTGGGCAGTAGGGGCAGACGGCCAGCGGGACCTTGGCCCCCGGGAGGTGGAGGGCTTTGGTGCTGGCGTAGCGCTGCAGGGAGTCCACGCCGGAGGCACAGGGGTACGTGGCTGGCAGGGCCACTGACAGCACCGCCTTCTCCACCTTGACCCGCACCCCGTCGGGCTCCTCGCCCGGCACGTCCGGGTTCTCAGGGGCACCACTGCCCCGGGCTTTCGAGGGGGGCGGCACGGGCCCCTTGATCTTGTGCAGCTGCTCCAGGGTGCCGGCCTGGAGGGGCACGGCGGGGCAGTAGTACTTCTTGTGGGCCAGGTAGCTGTCCAGGCTGTTGAAGCTGATGCGGCAGGCTGTGCACTCGTGGTAGTCCGCCAGGGGCAGCAGGGAGGCGGGCAGCACCTCGCCCTGCAGCCGGGGCTTCTTGCTCAAGTCAATGGGGCCGTCGGCATCGGGGCTGGAGCTGGGGGAGGGGGCAGCGCCGTGGACCTTGGCCACAGAGATGAGAGCTGACAGCATGGGAGGGACCTCGGGCCGGGTGCCCCCTGCCAGGGGGTCCGTGGCGCCGGCCAGGTGGTGGGCCGGTCCCAGGGCCGGGTTGGCGGTGGCGTGGATTTCGTAGAGCTTGCGGCGCTTGCGGGTGCGGACGGGCTGGTGCAGGAAGGGCGCCTTGGGGGCGTTGGGCCGGCGCAGGGGCGGGTCGTGGCGCGAGGCGCAGTAGAAGCGCTTGTGCACCATGTAGGTCTCGTGCCGGCTGAAGCGGATGTTGCACGCCTCGCACACCGTCTTGCTGGGGTCGTCGTCCGCGTCGTCCACCGAGCTGCTGGGGCTCTGGCTGTCCTCGCTGGCCGGGCCGGCCCCATCCGCCTCGGGGGAGCCTGCCTTGGCGCCGCCCTCCTCCACCTTGATCTCCGGCTTGGCCTCCGCGGCAGGGGCAGGCGGGCTGGCGTCCCTCGCAGCCTCCCCTTCCTGCGAGGGCGGCCCCTGGCCTTCGACGGCAGCGGGCGGCTGGGGTGAGAGCAGAGCCCCGGGCGTGGCCGGGCCCTTGGGGGTGGCGGGCGGGGCTTTGGCCTTGCGGGCGCCGGGCGGGCTGTCCTCGGCCAGGTGGCGGCTGGAGCAGTACAGGCGCTTGTGCACGTAGTAGTTGTTGATGTTGTTGAAGGTGATCTCGCACTCGAAGCAGGTGGCGCCCTTGGGCACCGGGGTGCTGGGGTAGAGGGCCGGGGGCACCGTGCCGTGGCCCTGCTTGAGCCGGCTGTGCACCAGTTCGGACATCTTGGCCAGGATCTCGGAGGCCTGGGGCACGACCGTGGCCTCGTGGCTGAACATGTACTGGGGCAGGAAGATGGTGCCGCCGGCTGTGCCCACCCCCGGCTCGCTGGGCACCGGGCTAGACCCCGGCGTGGGGCTGACGATCTCCGACTTCACCTTCACCGAGTGCAGGCTGCGCGGGGACGAGGCCCTAGAGGAGGCTTCCGGCTCCGACGTGGGGCTGGCAGCCGGCTCTGCTGGGGAGATGCCTTTGGCCACCTCAGCCTCCCCTCCGGGGCTGTCCGTGGGCTCCTCCTTGATCCTGAGGGGTGGTGCCACCTCACCCGAGGAAGACGAGGCTGAGGGGCAGCCTTCTGCGTGGGGGGGCCTGGCCTCGCCGTTCTCCACCTCGTCCGCCGGGGACGGCTTCACCGCCAGGGTGTTGGCGGGGGACTCCGGCTGTGCCAGGGACAGTGTGGGCTCTGCCCCTCCAAGGACAGCGGGCAGCGGGCCATGCAGTACCACGTGCTGCCGGAGGCTGGCCAGGCTGTCGGCCACGGAGCCGCAGAGGCTGCACTTCAGGATGGGGGTCCCGCTCGGCTGGCTCGGACCTGTCAGCAGGGAGGGAATGGGGGGGGGATCAGCGTGTGACTCCTGCCTGGCCAGGCCCTGTGACCTGTGGGGGCTGGACAGGCCCCGTGCCCCGCCCAAGCCCCCTCAGCGGGCAGGAACCACAGGCCCAGCCCACGCGGCAGCGTTTCTTAGGGCCGGGAGATTCTCCTCCCTCCCAGCCTGCTGGATCCCATCTGGAGCGAGAGCTGGGGGCCTGGAGCGGACAGCTCTGCCTGGCGAGGGGGACAAGCAGGACGCGCCTCTCTGGATGGCAAACGTCTGCCCTGCCCCAGGGCGCCAGAGTTCCCATGGACCTGGGGGGCTGGGCAGGGGCAAATGACCCCCTGCGCCAGCGGTAGGTAACTGGAGCCCTGGGGTTAAATCCGCCTGGCAGCTGAGACCCCAGGCCCAGCTCTCCTGTCCCCTGGAAGCCTCCGTAGGGAATCACTAGGGAAGGGCAGGGGCCATTTCCCAGGGCCACCGGCGCGGATCGTTGGCTTCGCTCGTCAGTGTCAATTTCAGAGGGGTTCCGCACCAACAGCCCCCACCATCGGGGGTGATCACAGATCATTTCGATCCAGTTTGGGGCCAGCCCTTTGTCCCCACTGGCACGGGGCAAACGAGGCCGTTCCAGCCTGGGAACCCCAGCCCAAGCCAGAAGCTCCAGCGGCCCTGGGTACAGGTGACACAGGCAGACGGCAGCCTTCCTCCCGGAGAGTCGGGGCAGGGCAGGGGAACAGACTGGCTACGGGCCAGGCAGTTTAACATCGGCAATGATGCCCATCAACGCCTCTGGGCTCCCGGTCCCTGGCGGACTAACGCCAGCTCTGCCACCCTTGGGCCCGCCACGCCAGGCGCCTGGCACAAGAGGGGCGACACAGCTGGAGGGGACTCACCTGGCGTCAGCGGCTTGGCAGCTGGGAGCCCGGGCCCAGGGGAGTACACCTCGCCCTTGGAGCCTGGCTGGCAGATCATGTGGTTGGTCACCAAGTGGCTGTACAGGATGTCCCGGGTGGTGGAGATAAAGCCGCAGCTGTGGCAGACTCCTGCAGTCACGGGAACAACGACAGCGAGAGGAGGAGTTGTGAAGGCGATCGCTGCTGGCGGGCGTCCCAGCGGTCGCGTGGGGGTCGGGGCCGTGCTAGGGGGCGTGCTGGGGGCGCGCCTGGGGGGAGCTAGCTCAGGTCCCAGTAGCGGTGAAGGCACAGCCGCCTGAGCATGTACCCAGGCTCCCAGCCGTGGCTCCGAGCTAGCAGGGGAGACTTTCCCACTACCACTCAGCACTGCGAGAGCTCCGGGGCAGGGGAATCGCACTGCTCCTATTTCCAGCTGGGGAGAGGCCCGGTCTGACCGGGAGACACCCTGATCCCACCAAGCTGGGCTCCCCCAGCTCCTTCTCCCTCCCCAGCCCGTCGTTAAGCAGAGCCTCAGCGTGCAGCTCCCTGCTGCGTGGCGAGGGAGCCGGGGCGAGCCAGCCACAGGGGACACGGTGACCCAGAGCCCAGCCGAGGGACCCACCGTTCAGAGTGTCCGTGTGCACCTTCAGGTGACGCTCACAGTTGGCTTTCGTGGTGAAGGCGGAGAGGCAGATCAGGCACACGAACGGCCTCTCTCCTGAAAGGCAGAGGGACGGGCGTGAGAACAGGTGCCGCTCCCTGCCCCCATCAGAGCCTGCGCGCCCAGGCCCCCGGGATGCCGGCAGCGAGAACCCAGTGCAGTGCAGCCCTCCTCGGGCAGAGAGATAATGGGAGCGGGGGCCCTGTGGGCATGAGGGTCTCAGGGCTTTAAGGGGGACGACTGGGAGGTCCCAGTCTTAAAGATGGACACACGGCAGTGCAGTGGTGGGGCACCTCCAGAGAGAGGATTGACAGCTCCCCAGTGGGGCAGCCCCACCCTGCCCCTGGAGGATGCAATGGGCTCGCTGCCCGTTTGGCTCCATGTGCCAAGGGAAGCTGTCCCTGGGGGCGCGGAGGGGTCACGGGCTGGCTGGCCTCACCCCGACCAGAGGCTGCAGTCACAACGCCGGGGGGAGAAGAAGGACAATTCTGGCTTGCAGAGAATTTCCAAATCTCAGCATAATCCTCTGTGACCGGGGATGACCGGTCTCTGCCCAGCTCCACGAGGCTCCGGGACGGTTGGCATTCAGCGCCAGCACGGCACCTCTTCCCCCCACCCCTCACGCCCAGCCAGGGCTGGGAACGGCCAGAGCCACTGCCAGCCACAGGCCTGTGAGGATGTGTGATGGCACAGGCTGTGATGGGTTGACATGAGTCTCTCTCTCCCCCTGCTAGGAACAAAGCAGGAGGCGGCACAGGAGGAGTCACGGCCCGCAGATCCTTTGATCCTGCCCATAACCCCCCCCCAGCCCCCCAACGATCCGGAGGCTAAAGGCTTTCCCTAGCATCACAGCCCCCCGAGCCAGCCAGCCCCCCAGCCTGGATTGAAGCGACCCACCCTCGAGCCCTGTGCCACCCGGGGGCACCCTTACCGCTGTGACTGCGCATGTGAATCTCCAGGGAGCTGGCGCTGGGGCAGCTCTTCTTGCACTGCGGGAAGGGGCAGACGCGCTCGTTGGGGTAGGTCTCCTTGGGCTTCTCGTCCACCGCGGGCGAGCTGGAGTTCTGGCGGCTCGCGCAGTAGTACATGAGGTGGGCCTGCAGGTTCCGCTCGCTCCGGTACCAGATGCCGCAGTCCTTGCAGGGGAAGACGTCCTCTGCCAGGGGACACCGCGTTAGACAAACAAGGGGAGCAGGGTGGGGTGATCACGAGTCCCCTCCCTCGAGCCCAGGGCAGATCCTGGCCAGGGTAGACCCAGCAGGGTCATGGAGCATCCTGTCTAGGGAACGGCCAAGCGTCTCCCCGGGACATGCTCCTTCCGATGGGAGTTAGTGGAAAGGGTTAAATAAATGCTACTTCGCAGGAGTGGGAACTTCTCTAACCTCCCTCCGCCTCAGAGCCCTGCCCAGACCCTATTCAACCCCCGACCCCAGGAGCTAGCCACCCAGTTTTAGAGATAGGGAAACTGAGGCCCAGTTAGGGGAAGCGTCGCCCGGGGCAGAGCTAGGAACAGCACCCAGAGCAGCCCCTGCTCATGGCATGAAGCTGGGGGATGATCTGTTGCCCTGGATTGCTGGAGGGCAGGGTCCAGCCTGATCCCTCCACAGCCCCTCTCCAGGGGGTGGTGAATTCTGTGATGCAGGCGGGTGTCTGCTGGGAGCCAGGCGGAGGACGGCCGCTGCTGACTTACTGTTAACGACAGCGGTGGCCAGGATGGCTGCCATGCCCGCCTGCTGGGGCAGAAGCTGTATGTCCGCATGCAGCATGGCTGGGTAGGTGGAGTCCCCGGGCTCCGATTTCACGGTGTGGTTCGGGATGCCCTGCGGCTCGGCCATAACGAAGGCACTCAGCAGCTCCTTTTCCACAATGGCCTGGGTGGTTTTGCACCAGATCAATTCACCTAGAAGGCAAAGCTTCGGTTACAGGAGCGCTGAGCATCATCTCCCCGCCCCAGTGCCCTCTGCCTCAGTGCCGGGAGGGGACGGGCAAAGAGAAAACCTCTCCATCTAGGGACAGATCAATGGTGCAATGACCTTGAAAGCCTGGCCAATGTAGCACACAATGGATGCCCCAGAGGAAAGGGTAAATCCAGCACATATAGCACCTCACCGTGCAGCACTATGCAAGGGGAGGACACTTCTTCCTGACCCCAACTGATGATCTACTTATGCCTTGAAGCATGAGGATGGGTGCCCCCAACAAGCTTCTTTATTAAGTGTGACTGCAGGGGCTGCCTGAGCCCGACAGAGTGGGGACCCCTCAAAGCTGCTCCGGCTCTGTGTGCTCAGAGCTGCAATGCCAGCGAGCCCACGAAGCGGGAGCCGGGGGCTGCAAAGCCTTCTGGATAACGACATGCAAATGAGAAACGCCAGATTGTTTTAAAGGCGCAAAACAGCTGCCTCCCCAGCATATAGCACAGACTCTGGAAAAACAGTTCTACCCTCTGATCCCGTCCGCCCAAGACAAACTGCCGAGCGTAGAGAGGTGAGCTTACAGACGCCAAGGGTTTCGGCTGCCTTTGTACAGTAGCTCGTAATACCCACAATTGCCTGGAGGTGGCAGTGTCAGCACGTGCGGAGGCTGAGCTGATTTTAGTGGCCTATTCACACTTTAGGCTGGACCTCTCCCTGCCCAGGCGCTAACCAGGCCAGAGCCTACAAACCAGGGGTGGCATTAACACAACGGAGCTACCAGGCGGGGCTCTCTCCAGGGGAACAGTTGCCGGCCGCCAGGAGGCCGGGGAACAGTTGCCCCAGGACTTCTAGCTGTGGAGTGGAGAATACAGACGGTGGGGGAGACTGATGTAGGGCAGGGGGGAGAGACGGGACGGTGACTAGATGGGAGCTAATAGCTCTGTCCCCTCCCTAACTTGTACAGACGAGCCCCCTCCCATCCCAGGAGCCGTCGCACCCAGCCGCGCTCAGCCCACTTGTCAGCGAGCTCCTCGGCTCTATAAAGAGGACGGCGGCCATGTGGCTGGCACGACACACCCACGTCCTGGGCACAGTGAGCCGTGCTCTCTGCCCACGCTGGATGCCGCATTGGGGCCGCTCACAGCCCGGGCTGGGCTTCTGGGGACACAGCCCAGTGAGTAGTTCCAATCCCAGCCAGCGTGGCTCTCCTGCAGCCAGCCAGCCAGTGAAACCGACCAGAACCAGAGTGTGAAACTGACGGGGGCTCATTTGCCGGCCTGAGCCAAGCGACGGGCAGGACGTGATGAGCAGTAGCCGCAATTACTTTCTGCCAGGCTGAACAGTGTGTTTGTGGGGGGAATACATCTGATTTTCAGGGTGACGCTGGCCCTTTAAACGCGAAAGGTCCCCAGCGGACAGGAGGCCGGGTGGCTTGCTACACAGCGAGTGTAATACCAACCCTTCCTGTAGATCACCGAGTTGGCGTCGGCTTCTCCGGACACCAGGGGCAGCCTGGCCAGCCAGCAGCGCTCGTCCCCCAGCATCAGCGTCACAGGCGGACTCTGCCAACAGTGGAAACACAGGAGAGAAGACGTGAATGAATGCAGGGCTGTCGCTGACCCATCCCGGCATGGAGCCAGCTCCCTCTGTGGGGTACCCACTCGCCTGTGCACCAATGGTAAGAGCCCAGCCGTGGGCGTCCTGGGAGGGGGGAGAGGGGGGACACACGGAAGGAGGGGAGGGCCCCAGGAGTTGAGCTGCTCCTGGACATCGGTCTGGCGTTGAGATTGGCAGGATCTGGGGACTGTATAAGCCTCGCCCCCATTCTGTACGTGGGCGCTGCTGTCACAAGTCCTCCTGGGGTGCGGAGGCGTGCGAAGAGGCACTCATGGGCTCTACGGGGATTGATGCGCAGGAGAAAGAGCTACTGGCCAGGCCAGCATAGGGAGCTGGAGAGCTCTGCGGGCACAGAGCTGCCAGCACTACTGTAACTCCCCCCCCAGGGAAGCTCACCCCTAGGCAGCTGGGGGGTGCAGAGCAGCAGGACAAGGCCCCGCCTTGGGGGTGGGTGAAGAGGAGACAGGCTGGGGGAAGAGACGGTCGGGAGGGGGCACTGACTTGCCTACCTGACCCACTCAAAATTGGACTCGTTTGCATCAAACATTTCAACGTCTCGGTGAGTATTTACGGTAGGGTATGTGCATGTGTGGATACACGCCCACGCACCCACGCAAGACACCCCCTCGTCCCCAGCGTCCGTGCCGCTTGCTGCAGAACTCGGCCCTAGGATGAGCTGTCGCATGCACGCTACCCCCCACTGAGCTCATCTCGTCTGGCAGCCGAATCGCACTGATCCCCGAGAGTCACTCCTGACCCAGGCCCCTCCGTTCCCCAGACCTTCGGGATCCCCTCCCCGCCCTGCCCCGAGTAGCTGGGTGCGAAGCCATTCTGGGTACGGAAGATGCAGCCAGGCACCCGCCCAGGTCACCACTCAGCAACAGTGCAGCATTTGCATCGGCCGGTCGCTGCTGCAGCATCAAACAGGGACAGATGTGTGGGGTCTGAGAGCCCTCGGGGTCCTCTCCTGTCACACCAGCCTCAGGGCATTGGATCAGGACAGCCCCAGCACCGAAGGGTGGAGCCCTCACCCCGACTCCCCCACCTGCACCCTCGTTCTGCTCGGAGGTAGGTGGGCTCCTCTCGGCCCCCCCTCTCCGCAGTCCTGGAGCAGCGCCCCCCCACAGAGCGGCTGGGGAACCCCTCCCCTTTGAGTGACCTTGGCTCCGTTCCCCAGAGCCAGCCCTGCTGATCGTCCCACGAGGGGAGCCCGGGGCATCGAAACGCTTCACCTAGGTCTGTGCATGACCAAGCTGTGCTGCACATGGATCCAGATCAGCCCCTCCCCCTGGCCCATTGCCATTACGGGCATCAGCAATACTGCAGCGTGCGTCCAGGCCGCTGGCCAGCCGCCCCTCCGGCACCACGCGCTGCTGGCGTGCTCTGCACTCGCGCTGACAAGATGTTATTTCCTCTCCTGCATAACTCGGGGTCTAACGATCCCGCGTGCCCCCTGCGCAGGAAACACTCACATCACCCCTGGCCTCGGCGTAGCGCCAGTGACGGGGGCAGGGAGGAAGAGAAGGGGGGGGCGGAGAAGGGAGGGACTGTCTTTGCTTGTCCTGGTGTTAGCAGGATGCCAGAAGGCATCTGCCAGCAGGGGTGGGCAGCACAGAGCACTCCGCATCCCTGCGGAGACAGCGCCAGGCCCCGGGTTCACATGCCACGCACTGCCGCGGCCTCGGGAATCCCACGGGGGTGAGAAAACGTTTGCACAGGCCCCGTGGTGGCAATAGCAGACCATGAAGCACTGGGGCCCGATGCTCCCTCCCAGCACCGTGACAGGGGGCAGCTGCCTTGCAGAACCCGCCCCCTGCCATCCCGGGCATGGGGGAGACGTGGTTGTGCGACGCTGACTAAACACGCCCAAGACACCACCTCTGTGTACAGGAACAAGGCCCAACAGGACACGCGGGACCCCCCCACCAGAGCCAGTTACACCCGAGCCCCACCACGCCCTTCTGAAAGGTGGAGAGACGGGCCTCGCCTCCACCGGGCCCTGCCGGCCGATAACCAACGGCTGGGTCGGGGAGAGGAGTCCCGAGTGAGGGGCCTGGCTGATCACAAAGAACGCGGGCGCCCAGAGGCCTGGCTGATCACATCTGCCATGGCCAGAGCGCGAGGAGAGATGGTGGATCTCCAAGGGCTGGAGCCCATGCCGTGGAGGGTTTGCACAAGGGGAGCCTGCGTTTTCCAGCTGCCCCTGTGGGCCCCACCAGCCAATCTGAAGAGCGCAGAGGGAGGCTGGCCTCAAAGCCAACCCCCCAAAACAGCTCAGCTAAGACGCTAGCGCCTGGGGCATTGGCCAAGCTGGGAGCACCGTCCTCACGCGCCCTTTCATCACAGCCCCATGAGCTGCTCTTACTGGGGACAGGGCTGTGTGCCCTTGGGGGAGCAGCAGAGCCAGGCCAGGGCGCCGGGTGCCTCCCTCCATCTGTGTAGCTTAACAGACGGTGAAAGGGTGACTTGATCACGGTACCTACACGGGGAACAAATATTTAACCCAGCCGAGAAAGGGCTAACGCGATCCTGTGGCTGGGAGTTGAAGCCAGACAAATTCAGACTGGAAATGTACATTTTTAGCAGTGAGAGTAATTAATCACTGGAACAATTTGCCAAGGGTCGCGGTGGATTCTCCATCACTGGCAGTTTTTAAATTGAGATGGGACGTTTCCCTAAAAGCTCTGCTCTGGGAATTATTTGGGGGCTGTTCTCTGGCCTGGGCTATACAGGAGATCAGAGATGATCACAATGGTTCCTTCTGGCTTTGGAATCTAGGAGTTTATGGATTGACTGAAGGCAGCAGGCTCCGGCCCACAGCGTCGTGCTGCTATAGGCGATGCTTTCGGGGCAGGGACTGTGTTTGTACAGCGCCCGGCACACTGGGGGTCTGCTCCAGGATTGGGGCTCCCAGCCGTTACAACAATACAAAAACCAACAACTATCCCGGCAATTTTCCAAGGAGCCCCCTCCCACCCATGACGGTGGGGTTAAAGCAGGGTCAAGCATGGGCAGAGGGACACAGGGATGCCCCATCTCCAGTGATCCACAAGTTTCCAGTCCAGCTTTATTCACCCCACCAGTTACACACCAGCTTCTCCCAGGTGACTGGTTCGTGGCATCGGCCCGGACCAGATTGGCTGGTTCCCAAGCTTTGCCACCGGCGGCGTGAGCACGAAGACAATGCACAAGGGGGAAAGCACCAACACACACCACAGGAGTCGGGGCCTTTGGGGAAGGGCGGGGAGCTTGCAAAGAGAAGGGGAGCTCCGAGGGGAGCTCCTCTGGAAGGGCCCCGGGGAAAGAAAGAGGCCCCAGCAGCCGGGATGCACCCCTCTGGCACAGTGTCAGGGCTTCGGCAGCACCTGCCTCCCACTCCCCGCTCGTGTCTGGCCTCAGACCAGCTCTGCCTTCATGCATCTCTAATGAATATTAATGAGCAGAGGAGGGGAAAAAAATAAATCTGCCTGATCCTTCGATGGCTGCTGCGGTAACGATATGAGATCTAATTATTCGTCCCAATATTTCTAAACCCTCACACGCCGACTGACAGGCTTGGGCGGTTTAGGCCTTATCACCGCACGGAGCAGAGTGCTCCTAGCGTGATAAAAACACACACCCCGACCCGCACACACAGTTTTTGCTGATGGTGCAGAAAGGATCCTAATTTTTTGTAATTATTTAAAAAAAAAAAAGATGTCATGCCCAGAGCAATCCAAGGTCAGAGAGGCGGGTGGGGCTGTGGAAATGGGGGGGGGGGGCGGGGTTTCACCCCCCCGGTATTGGGCAATGGAATGTGCTCGTCTGTCCCAGACCAGCGATCCCAGTTAGCTGCAGATACTCCCACTGGCTTTTTCTGCCTCCTCCCCCAAACTAGAGGCAATCCCCATCATTGGTGCCCACGAGGAAGCGAGTCCGGCCTGCCCCTGGGGGAGCCACCTGCCTGCCCCTGTGCTGGGCAGGTGTTTGGAAGGGTTAAATATTCGCCCCAGATACAGGAGTTCTGGGGGTGGGAGAATCGTCTCCTGGGCAGAAAAACAGTGGCGTTGTGCCTAGCAGAGTCGCTTTGGGAGGGGGAGGGGCGCACACGCTGCCGTCCCAGGAGCTGCATTCTGGGATTGTCCCGGGCGGGTGGGGGGGGGGTTGTTGACAGCCCCCGAGTGCCCCAACCCGTCGCCTGCTGGGACGTAGAGTCCTTGGAGTTACTGCTCTGTATGGAGCCCCCCAGCATCCAACCTGCTCTTGCCGCACAAGACTCCCCCCCTAGCCCAGCGCCCGTGAGCTCCACCATGGCCCAGGCCACCCAAGCAAACCCCTCTACTGCCAAACCAGCCCAGCGACCATCCAACCGGAACCGGCCCCCGTGGCCCAGCCCAACGACCCCAAACCGGCCCCCGGGGCCCGGCTCTGCAACCCTTCAACCGCAAACTGACCCCTGAAGCCCAGCCCAGCAACCCCAAACTGGCCCCCACAACCCAGCCCAGCCCCCCTCCGACCCCAAATCGGCCCCGTGGCCTGGGCCACCCTCCTACCCCAAACCGTCCTCCGTGGCCCAGCCCAGCGACCCCGAACCATCCCCCATGGCCCGGCCCAGTGACCCTCCAAACCCAAACCGACCCGTAACCCTACAATAACAAACCGTTCCCCATGGTCCCACATAAAGTGACCCCCGCTGCCAGTGCTGCCGAGGGAGCAAGCAACAGCCATGCGCCTACAGAACGGAGGGGAATGGGCTAGTTCGAGGAGCAGCCCCTGCCTGTGAGAAATCCCCCCCCCCCCCCCACATTTACACTGGTTTGGTCTAACTGCATCCAAATTCAATGGCTCGTCCCCCTCCTGCACCCCCATCTCCCCCAAATTAGGCAGGGCTCAGCCCAGGCCCAGTCTCCCTTTTTGTCCTGGCACAATGCTGGGGAAGGATCGGGGAGGAGCGAAGCCCCACGTCCCCTCTGACTGATGAGCGCTGGCCGCCTGGCATGGCTCCCCCTTCACATGCCCCCCGTCTAGGGTGACCAGATCGCAAGGGTGAATAATCAGGACGGGGGTGGGGGGTAATAGGCACCTATATAAGAAAAAGCCCCAAATATCGGGACTGTCCCTATAAAAATCGGGACAACTGGTCACCCTACCCCCGTCACAGGGCCATGCTGTGCCTCGGTCCCCCCACAGCTGCCCGGTGGCTCTCACAACCCTCCTTGTTTTTCTCTTAACAATGAGGTCAGTGTCTCAATTCTGAACCGGCCCCGATAACCATCAGAAACCCTATCTGCGCTGCATCCGCTCGCTCGCAGAGCTTTATCTGGGGCAGCGCCGACCCCTCGCTCCGCCACTCAGACACCAGCAGGCAGGCCGCGGCCCCACCAGTTAGCCATTAACTCTGGGCCGGGGCTGTCCAGGGCTTTGGGGCAGGGAGACACCTGGGTGGGGGAGGGAGAGGAGAATAAGGATGCAGGCAAGGCAGGCCCAGGCCCTGTCACAGCAAGCAGCCTGGTGAGCCCCCCGAGCTGGGCTGGGCAGCTCTGTGGTTCACGGGCACCGGTCCAGGCTGGCTCTGACAGCACCGCAGAGAACGGGCCAGCAACAGGGCCAGCAACAGTCTCGGGGGTCCCTGGGCGTCCGTGTCCCCATTGCCGGGTGAGGGAGCAGAGCCCAGGCTTCGATCCAACCCCCTGCCAGACTCAGACAGCTGGATGGCATCTTGCCTGAATGGCGGTGGCCCATGAGCCAGCCCTGCAGGGCTGCTCCACAGGGCTCATAAAGCAGAGTGGGACACCTGGATTCCTTGTGTGTCAGGCAGAGGAGTAACTCCAGCAGTGGAGACATGCCAGGGCTTTTATCTATGGGGGTAGCGGGCCACCCCTCCCTAGCCGGGTTCCTCTCCAGGGGGGCTGCGGGCCAGGCTGGTTACTTGGCAATGACAAGGCACAGGACTTCACGTTGCCCTGCTAAGGGAGAGGAGAGCCCTGCCCAGTTAGCGCCTGAGGGGAGGCAGTGTAGCCTAGTGGCTCGAGCACTGGCCTGGGACTCCGGAGAACTGGGTTCTAATCCCAGCCCTGCCACCGTCTGACTCTGGACAAGTCACTGCCCCGTTCTGTGCCTCAGTTTCCCCATTTTAGAACTGACCCCGGCCTCCTTTGTACGGCGGCTGGAGATCGACAGACAAGAAGCGCTGCGTCCGTAGCACAGCTCGGTGTTAGTATTATTAGGTGGAAAGTTGGGCTGGCCCAGGCTGCACTTCGCATGGTTTGAGCGGACGGCCACGGCCAGCGACAGTAACAGTGGAGACGGCTTGTGGTGCATCTACAACAGCAAGATGCCGGGAGCAGGGAGTCCCTCTGAAGAGCACTTGCTGTTTGGATGTCACTGTAAGCATTGGGGGCAGCCATGTTTACCCCAGCAGCCAGTGCAGCCTGCCCCAGAAACTTGGCTGGCCCGGAGTTCCCAAGGCAGATCGGAACTGTGCTCCAGCAAAGTGTGCCGAGCCTCCCGCAGGTCGGGCACAACAATCAGAGCGACACAGACAAGCCAGGCCCGGAGCATGGGCCCTGCGGCTTGTCCCCGGGCAGGATGGCAGCCTGTAACCAGACGCTCCGGGGAGGCCGTGCCGTGTTCTTCCTCCCCCCTCCTCAAAAACAACAAAGGAAAATCGACTGAAGGGCGATAGTCGCTATCAGGGATGGAGCTGCGATTCCTTCCTCAGTTCTCTGGGCAGAGATAGGAAGGGAGGCGAGCGGCAGAGAAAAGCAGGGCTGGAAATCATCAACACGGCTCGATAAGGGAGCTGCTGAAATGGGAGCAAAAATATTTAGACAATAAATGAAGTATCCGAAAAGCCGCGCGTATCTTTAAGGAATCAATCATCCTGTACCGGGTGTCTGGACATACGGCGCCAAAGGAGAGATAGCCGCTGAAATGGAGAGATAAGGGTTAATCAAGGATTTAATTCGGCAAAGATAAACAGGGCCTGAGCTAAAAAAAAAAAAGAGAGAGAGAGAAAAAGACATAGCTAAGACTCTTTGTCCCAATATTTCTTGCAAGAACCTTAAAGTTCTGGACGATCCCGCCGCCCCCTCCTGGCTTCTGAAGATATGGTGGGGCCTGGCCAAGCCCCCGCAGCGTCGGGCCGGGGCTGGGAGGGAAATCCACGGAGGGCACAGCTGTCGCCTCAGCCCGTCCTGCTGGAGATGGTGCTGTCTCTGTAAGCTGGGAATCCGCCTCCCCGCGGAGGAGTCGCTGAGCTCCCAGCGAGCCAGGCTGGGCCGTGAGACACAGACGGCACTGCCAGGGCGAGTCAAGCGTCGGGACGGCTCGCTGGGCGGGTTTCACCCGGGCTCCCAATGCCGCAGCAAGGACATCTGCTCCCAGCAGCTTGTCTGGGCCAGAGGAGGCTGGGTGGGGGAAAGCCAAGCCATCCCTGCTAGCTTATCCGCCACTCTGCACCCCGCTTCCAAGCTGGCTTTTCCCCTGGTCCTCCCAGTCCATGGAGAAAGGCAGATACTTCTTAGGCTGGCAGCCCCCAGAGCCCGTAAGCTCCTGGCAGACGGCGGGCACCATGCAGATAAAATAACGAGTGGGCTGAATGCAGCTTTATGCCAGGTCTGCAGGTCTGCTCCCACTTTGTACCACCGCCCTTCCCCGGCTTAATGGCCAGTGCTGCAGATGCATCTTCCAGAGAGGAGAGTGGAACACGGTCTCCTGGGAGTCACCAGTGCTGGCCCCTGACTGGTTGATGCAGCCGTCTGTGACTCCCTGGGATGTTCCTATCTGCCCCCCAGCGGCGGTTCTGTGCTGCTCCTCACCCTATGCCCAGTGCAGCGCTCGGCTCTCCCTGGGCTACCAGCATCACCCCCCCACAGCAGAAAGGCACCTCAGGTACCGCGCGAGCCGGGCACAGGAGGCTCTGCCAGTGCACTAAAGCGGGCAGAGTCTGGCCAGGCACACGAGGACCACTGGGACCGTGACAGCCACAGGTCCCCAACTCAGCCTCGTAACTCACAGCCAGGGAGCCTGGCTTGGTTCATTAAAGCAGGTGACTGCTACAGAGACTCTCTATTTATGATACCGTACAGCAGTCATTGCACCGTCCATCCACGGAGCGCCATGATTTCCAAACACTCTACATAAAGCCTCAGACATCGCACTCCGATGTGGGCAGGTCAAGGGCAACATCTCAATATTAGTCCTGGGGAAACTGAGGCAGAGAAGTGACATAACCGAGGTCACCCTCTGAGTCAGTGGCAGGATTAGAATTTGCAACCCACAGGCACAGAGCACGTGAAGCTGCTCTGCATCCCTGCACCCGCGTCCCTTCAGCCCCCTGGGAACTGAGACACCACGACTGCCCTCCTGAAAGGCACCACTGTTGTGCGTCTGGCTCTTTTATTTTCCAGTGGCAACTGGGTTCCAAACTCTGTGTTTGTGCTAGTTCTGTGCAGAAACACTGCTTGCAGTTTAGATCGATCTTTGTATAGCGCCCGTGGTCTTTGTTAGGCCATCCCTCTCTCCAGGAACCTTTCGACACCGGCTCCCTCAGACCGGAAGAGAAGCCCTGCACGGTCAGAGACATGCACCATGACAATGCACAGTAGGTGGATATGCAACCTCAGCCGGCAGTTACGCACGCATTTGCTTGAAAATATGGACCATGACATTACATATACGAGACAAGAAGAGTATGTTACCAAAGCATCGCCAGTTCTTCTACAGTCATACATGCTCCTCCTCCCCTCCCCCGGGCCAGAACGGGGCAAACTATTAGCAGCGAACAATCTCTTTGTTGACTTTGGCCGTTGATTTTTTGTGTGAATTGCCTGGCTCAGCTCCCATGAGTTTGGGTTCACTGGCAGCTACTGGACAAATGTCCAATGGAAAAACCACATCGTCCACAAGCTTCACTGCGAGGATCCAGCAGCCGCTATTTGAACCGGGAACAGTTCTGCCTGGCCGTAGGTCACACGGCACTGTTTCAGTTCCCTGATTGGATGAACGTAACTCCGAGTACCTGGCAATTGTGTATTTGCAGGGCTGGGGCGGCCGACGCAGAGAGGCCTGAGGCGGTGAACGGGACGTGTGCCGCTGATAGTCCTGCTGCGGGGACGCACTGCGGCACCCCCAATGGGAGCGGGGTGGTGATCCCTTTGGGACTTCCGGGTGGCTTGCCCTGTACTGCAGCTCTGCCCGGGGCATTTTAATAGAGCAGGAGGGGAAAACCTGCAGAGGAAGCTCCCACCCACCGGTCCCCTGGCTCCCTTTTGGGACACACCAATGCCGGATACGTTCCCTGGTGTGTCCCTCCGGCTGGTCCCTGCGTCCGTGGCAGTCCGGTGTGAGGACTCCGCGCACACTCCTGCCAGCCACCTCACCCACTGGCTGCTCTCGGACAGCGAGAACACAAGCGGCCGAGACAGCCACAGCACGGCCCTTGAAAAGGTGAGTGAGCGTTGCGGAGCCATTTCTGTACCATTCCCCCAGATCTAGACAGGTGTAGGTTCCCGGGGGCAGGGATCCGTCGACGAAGCGCCAAGGGCGCCTGTAGAATCTGGACCCGTGCTGAAGAACGGGAGGCAACAGCGGACTGTGCTCATCGGCAGGAGCCGGCGAATCCCAGGCGTGCTGCTCTGATCCTGGGGCCATTCCTTCCCCGATGTCCCCGAGACCCTACAGGAAGCCTCTGGCATATTCTGCAAGTGCAGACAGAGCTTCCAAGCAGACTAATAAAAGTTTGTGCAGTGCCTGGAAGATCGATCATCCTATGGAACCGGCCAGGCTGATCACAACATCACGCGTCTGATCAAGCGTACTACAGAGCAAAGGCCAGAGAGAAGAAATTCTAGTGGGGAGGGGGACATGCTCCCCCCAGTACATCTGTGATGAGGGTTAGTGAAATGGGGTGGGGGGGGGGCACACAGCGAGAGACAACAGGGCGGAACAAGCTTGGCTTGGGTCTCTGCACCACTGACAGCGGTGGATTCAGAAATTAAGCCCAGCAGGTAGGAAGCTCCAGCTGGGATTTCAAAAGAGATCACAGGTCTGTTCATCAGCGCACTTCTAAAGCCTGGTGCTGCTGTGATACAGCCCTGCCAGGGTCGGCATTAATGAGATGAACGGAACAGGAGAGATGGCAGCTCGCGCCCCGCGCGTGAACGGCCACATTCCGGCACCAGGGAACTGGGGCCTCGGCTTTGTGTTATAATTACACCAAGGCGTTTGGGAGGGACTGGGGGAAAAGGGAGTCAGGCATGCACAAGCCTGGGAGACAGCCGGTGCGGTGGAAAAAGCAAACCTTAAGCCTTGTGCCAAATTGCGGCTTGGGGACGGAACCAGGATGACTTTGTTGTAACGGTTTATCAGCAAGAACAAACGCAGCCCATCCATCATCTTGACCAGACCTGTGCACTGGGCCCGGCCTTTTCTCGAGGGGGGCGTGCGTGAGAAGTTAACCCCTTTCGGTCACTCACAGAGGGACGGAGCAATTCTCAAGAGCCTGCCAAAGTGAGCGACGAGTAATCTCATCGCCACGGCCAGCCACAGCTCGCACCAAACCTCGCAAGAAAGGCTTCCAAAGAGGTGACCGATGCCCCACAAGAAGACATCTTCCAGGCACCGTCCGTCACCACAGAAGACTAAAGCGTACATCAGCCACGGTGCTTCTCCAAGGGACGGGTGCGCGCGCGTGAGCGGAGGGAGGTACCAGTTGAGACGGTCACTGAGGAACAGCGCATCCACAGTGCACAGATTGTGGTAGGGAGGGAAATTCCTGCCAGAGTCTAGATCTGGACCCAAATAACTCCTCCTGCCTGTGACTCCAACTCTTCCCTTCCGACCCCCGCTCTTTGGAAGAGATTTACATTCCGTTTCCACCACCATTTTAAATAAGCGAACAGGAGAGAATTCGCTGGCACCTGTTAGCTGAGGGTGTATTGACAGTTACAATGGCCTCTCCCTAGAGAGGGCCTAGCGGACTGCATGCTGAATGGGGAGCTCCTGGGCAGAGCTGGCTTTTCCTAGCTTTCTTGGGGGGGTAGGGGGGGAAGTGTTTGATTGAAAAAAATAAATCAAAACAATGATTGATAGTTCCCATTGGCTGAAACCCGGGGTTACAGCACGTGAGATTGACGATCGTCATGCAGAGACTGTCCATGGATAAGACAATGGTTCATGGGATTTTTCGTTTGGGGAAGGGGGGGAAAAGCCCCTTTTTTAAATGAAAAGAAGGTTGGTTTGAAAACTTGGAGTCAGTGCTGCCCCCTGCAGGCCAAGCCCAACTCTGGCGGCTCTTGGCGCCCCAGCTGCCCCATTCTCGGGGTTGTGAGGAGCCCTCCGGGGGTCTCTGTGGACAGGCAGAGGGATCCCACACCCTGACCGGCCAGTCTCCGCTGGGGCCTGTTTGTAGCTGCTCTCCGCACTGTTCTTGCCTAGGAGCTTCAACCTCCTGAACGAGACATTCCAGGCTGCATCTCTATGGCTAGGACCATTCCAGGAGCCACCACCGTTACCTGGACACAACCCCCGGAGATACCAGAGCCAGCCAGGAGCATGACAATGCCTGCGTTCCTCCAGCTCATTCCATGGTGCAGCTTTGTCAGGCTTAAGTGCTGGTAACCAGGGCATTTGCTGATATGTAAATAAGGCAACACATTTGCAAATATGTAAATCGGGGCCACAAGTCATTTGCATAAAATCTCTGAGCCGTCAGCCTTAACACAGACGGACATCTCGCATGCATTTTATGAAGGAATAAAAAACGGACAGCGACGGCACCGGGCAAAGTACCATCATCCCTGAGCTGGTCTGGAGATGCCACACCAAGGAAACCCCCAGAGTGCTGCTGTAGGGCTGTGAGGGGTGGTTCTCCCATGGAGGGGACGGCCCTAGTCCTTCTTGGTGGGGACAGAGGCCCTGGCAGACCTCGCCCAGACCAGCTGCATGGGGCCCAAACAATGGGAGCACAGAGTGGTTCTTACCGTCTCGCTCTGCCCTGGAGAAGCTGGCTCGCTGTGGATATTCCCTGGGTACGGCCCCCAGGACAATCCCTCCGGCAGGCTCCACCTAGCACGCACTCTGCTCTCCCCCTCCAGCGCGACCAGCTCCAGGTCATCTGGGGAGAGAGAGGACAAGAGGAGGGTGAGAGAGGGGCCTGGATTCACTCTGCTGCCCCACAGCATTCAAAGGGCACGGCAGTAACCCATCAAAGCCAAGCCCAACCGAAGAGCACTGCCTGCCTTCCAGACTACAAATGGTCCCCGTTAAACAGGAACAAAGTCAGACCTTTACTCGGCGATTTAAATACACTTAAGTAACCGACTTCTCATGGGATCTGCAGCCCATCGGGAAGCAGGTGAGCATTGGAGCCTGTTTGCAGGAGATTTCCAGGTCAGTTTGATGGAGTCAAGAGATTCTCAGCTGGTTCAGAGAAGGATCAACTTCTGGGTGCTTTGCTGCATGGAATCAGCAGCCCTTCCTGTTTACCAGGCACTGCATTCTCTTTCAATTTCCCTCTGGAAATGTCTAGGGACTACCTAGGTGTGGCTGAGGGGGGGGAATGTGTGTAACATGGATACGCAACTGCCTAAAAGAGAAATGCACAAAACCCAACAGTGCTTGCGTTCTGCACAGCTGGGGCAGACGGGGACAGAAATATCTTCTGGGTCCAAGGCAAACCGCCCTTTGCAATTCAGCAGCTGGAGCGGAGGAGACTGGGTTGGTCACAGTGGAGAAGATGGAGAGATCGCATACACGGGGAGGGTGGAGCTGATAAGCTGGAGAACCAGGCTGAAATCAAGCGAAGGCTGAACGCACACAGGAAGGCACAACGAGAGGAGTGGGGTGGACAGCTGGGGGCGTCGTGGTGGGCAACATCTGAAGGTGAGTCGCTGCAGAGGTCAAGACTCTTTAAGAAGTAGTTTCGTTTTCTCATCACCGGCAGCACCAGGTGTGCACAGCTCAGCCCGGTGCTGCTGCCGGGGCACAAGGCATCAGGCAAGGTCAAGTCCGAAGGGCTTTTGAGCAAGTTGGCTCTAGCCAGGTGCAGACAGGCGATTGGCATTTCTAACCACTGTGGTGTGCAAACGTGAGCAGGACTACGTTACCCGGTGGTAAGGACACCTGAGGCCAGTCTACGCAGTGACCCCATCTTTGCTGGCACAATAACGGCAGAGCTGCAATAATTCTCAGTCTAGTACCAGCCCAAGGCAAACAGTGCTATCTAGCAAGGCCACCCCAGTGGTGGAGCAGGGAGGGTCCTGCCACTCGCCCTGTTCCCATGTAAAGCCATCCTGAAACACAGAAACCTAAACACACTGCTCCAGCCAGTGATCGGCAGGAACAAGAGAACCAGAACCATCTTTCCACTCAACGCAACAGCAGGGAATTGCTTCAAAATCAGGAGGCAGCCCAAGCTCTAGGGAGGGATTCTATGTGTAAATGCAGAGACTCATGCTCACATGCGGGGGATCAGACTGATCAGTACATATTTGGGGTTGGGGTCCTGCAGGGGTCAGTCCTGGGTCCGGTACTATTCAGTATTGTTATCGAAGTCATGAATGACAGAGTGGAGAGTATGCTTATAAAATCTGCAGCTGACACCAAGCTGAGAGGGGTTGCTAGCACTTTGGAGGACAGGATTAGAATTCAAAATGACCTGGACAAATAAGAGAATTGGTCCGAAATCAACCAGATGAAAGGCAATATAGAAAAGTGCAAAGTGCTTCCCTTAGGAAGGAAAAAATCAAACACACCAACAAAATGGGGGCTAACTGGCCAGGCGGGAGTACAGTACTGCTGGAAAGGATCTGGGGGTTACAGTGAATCACAAATTGAATACAAGTCAACAAGGTGATGCTGTTGCGAAAAAAGGCTACTATCATTCTGGGGTGTATTAACAGGCATGTTGTATGTAAGACATGGGAGGTAATTGTCCTGCTCTATTCGGCACTGGTGAGGCCTCAGCTGGAGTCCTGTGTCCAGTTCTGGGTGCCACACTTGAGCAAAGATGTGGACAAATTGGAGAGAGTCCAGAGGAGAGCAACAAAAATAATAAAAGGTTTAGAAACCCTGAGCACCGATGAGGAAAGGTTAAAAAAACTGGGCATGTTTAGTCTTGTGAAAAGAAGACTGAGTGGGGACCTGATAACAGTCTCCAAATACGTTAAGTGCTGTTATGCAGTGGACAGGGATCAATTGTTCTCCGTGTCCACTGAAGGCAGGGCAAGAAGTAATGGGCTTAATTTTCAGTAAGGGAGATTTAGGTTACGTATCAGGAAAACCTTTCTAACTCCAAGGATAGTTAAGCTCTGGAACAGGCTTCCAAGGGAGGTTGTGGAATCCCCATCGCTGGAAGTTTTTAAGAACCGGTTGGACAGACACCTGCCAGGGATGGTCTAAGTTTACTTGGTCCTGCCTCAACGCATGGGGCTGGATTTGATCACCTCTCTAGGCCCCTTCCAGCCCTGACATTTCTGTGATTCTATTAAATCATTTTCACCTGGGGCACATTTCCAGACAGCTTGGGGTTTGCTTTGCTTTACGCCTTCCTCTGGACCTCTGAGCAGGGATCTCCGAGCTGGCAAGGGTCAGGAAAGTGTGCCCTACAGGATCATGGTTCTTGGTGGGACTCGGTCTCTCCTATCGGCCTGTTTTTTCCACGGCATCTTTCAAATCTAACTCCACATAGCACATTGATTTGCACTAGGCGATGCCTCTCACCATGAAAGAGGCTGTGCCCAGGTGCTCACGTCTGCATCCATGGCAGAGCCTGGAGTGAAAAGCCTCGTCCATCCTGCACCCCGGCGTTCCATCAGAAGGGAGGCAGTAGGAGCCATTTCACTTCCGAGAACCCTAAGTCGAGGCAGCTTCAGGGCTTAATGGCCTTGATGATCTGATAAGCTTCTAGGTTTAATGGGTTAGATAACATGTAAATACACTATGAAGGCTGCTCTAAAATGTTTTAACGGCGCTTTTGTCTTTCCAAGTGCAGATAAGATGGCAGCGAACCAACACTCAAATGTGTGCTAAATGGAGGCCCCATCACCCCACTCAGCAGGGTTAAAGTGAAGACGCCAATGGAAAGGGGACAGCTATTGCGTCCCCAGAAAACCTGCACCGAGAGAGAGAGATTCATAGAGTCCAAGGCCAGAAGGGACCATTGTGATCATTTAGTCTGACCTCCCGCGTAGCGCAGGCCACAGAACCTCCCCAAAATAATTCCCAGAGCTGAGCTTTTAGAAAAACAGCCCATCTGGTTTTAAAAATGGCCAGCGATGGAGAATCCACCACGACCCTCAGTAAGTTGTTCCAATGACTAGTTACTTTCACTGTTAAACATTTACACCTTATTTCCAGTCTGAATTGGTCTGGCTTCAACTTCCAACAGTTGGATCCTGTTAGAAACTTTCTCTGCTAGACTGAAGAGCCCATTATCAAGTATGTGTTCCCTACGTAGGTACTTATAGACTATCAAGTCACCCCTTCACCTTCTCTTTGTTCAGCTAACTCCTGTAATCATTCTTGTGGCTCTTCTCTGAACCCTCTCCAATTTAGCAACGTCCTTCTTGAATGGTGGACACCAGAACTGGACACAGTGTTCCAGCAGCAGTTGCACCACTGCCCAATAGAGCGGTAAAATAATCTCTCTGCTCCTACTCAAGATTCCCCTGTTTATACATTCAAGGATCGCATTACCTCTTTTGGCCACAGTGTCACACATTCAGCAGATTATTCACTATGACTTCCCACTCTTTTTCGGAGTCACTGCTTCCCAGGATAAAGTCCCCCATCCCGTAAGTATGGCCGACATCCTTTGTTCCTAGATGTAGACATTGACATTTAGCCATATTAAAATGCCTATTGTTTGCCTGAGCCCAGCTTAGCAAGCGATCCAAATCGCTCTTCATCAGTGGCCTGTCCTCTTCATTATTTACCACGCCAATTTTTGCATCATCTACAAACTTCATCAGTGATGATTTTTTGTTTCTTCCAGGTCATTGATAAAAATGTTAAGTAGCCAAGCACCGATCCCTGCAGGACTCCACTCGCAACACAACCGTTCAAGGTATTTCCTTGTTTAGAATGACACTTTGAGACCTATCAGTTAGCCAGTTTTTAATCCATTTAATCTATGCCATGTTAATTTCAGATCGTTCCAATTTTTTAAATCAAAATGTCGTGGGTACCAAGTCAAACGCCTTACAGAACTCTAAGTATATTACATCACCACTATTATCTTTATCAATCATACTTGTAATCTCTTAAAAAAAAAAAGATATCCAATTAGTTGGACAGGATCCATGTTGATTGGCATTAATTCCTTTAATTCTTCATGAATTGAGTCCCAGATCAGCTGCTCCATTATCTTGCCCGGCTCAATGTCAGGCTAACAGGCCTATAATTACCCAGGTCATCCCGTTTACTCTTTTAAAATATTGGCACAACTTTTGCTTTCTTCAGAAATGTCCCCAGTGTTGAAAAGACTGCTGTACATGCAGGCTGCCCTCTTGTGAAGCTGACCTGGCTGCGGCCCAGCCTGGCCTGTCCATGACATGGGCTGGTGACTGTCAATGAAATCAAATCGCTCATTTCGCTCTGAACACCCATGCAGATTATCCAGGAGGTGGTGGGAGGAAAGGCAGAGATTCCAGCCTCTGAGCACTTACTGTGTCAGGAGAGCTACAGAACAGTTCTGCTGTATCGTCCATGGGATCAGGACAGCCTGAATAAGATACCCAACGTTGAGCTCCCACCAAAGAGGATAGAACAATAAGGTCATCTTCATGGGAGGGTAGCATCACAGTGTGCACAATACAGAGACAATCGTATTCCTCGCTGCTCCCAGGAATCTTCCCACAATTGATCATTTATTTAGACTGATCCTGGCCCCCTCTTCGTGGCTGGGCCCTCAGCTGGGTTTTAAACCGCTGATCTTCAGAGATGAAAATCTAAGCCTTTATTGTTTGAGCTAAGGGAGCAACTCTATTCACTGCTAGCAGCAATATATTCTTAACCTCTTAAAATGAGCCAGCCTCAGAGGCAGGCAAAGGCCCACGCTTTCCTAAAATTGGCTTTACACTCAATAAAGAGGGACTTTCCAATTGCAATAAACCGGAGGAAAAAAATAAAATAAACAGAGACTCCATAGACCACGTTGGCCAGATTTTCAAAGTTAGGGGCACGCAATTATACACACATTTATGCATACCTAATTTGCATATGCAAATACAGCACTAACACACACACTCAGAGCCACTTATAACCCCACATCAGGTGTTTGTATGCCCAGCTCCCACAACCTGGCCCTGGATCGGTCTAATGCAGAGTTGAATGTTGAAACATTCGGGACCGAGATTTGTCCGTGCTCCCTCTCAGCTCTTAAAAGACACTCAGTGTTGGTGAGGTTTCCACTACCTGCCAGCTCCTTTTCCTGCCTGGATCTGCCTCTCCAGTCTATCATGTCTTTCGATGGCATCATCCGCCCCACTGGAAATTCAGCCCAGCCATGGGATCCGGCAGGCCCAGGGGAGGAGGTGGTGCTTGTCTGAAGGCAAGTTGCTTTAGAATTAGAAACACCGTGAGGCAAAAATAATGTGCCAGCTGGATAGCTCAGAGCCTGATGAGGGGTTTATTACCCAGCGGGTCTCTCTGCACTCAGGGTGTTGGCAGCTTAATGTCTGTATCCTCAGTGCTGGGGTTATTTCAGGCGAATTACGGCACCACGGGGTGTCATCCACGAGGGAATGCCTGGCTAGGAGGGGCTGATTAATCTCAGCTGGTCCTCGGTCCACACCAGACTCAGCTGCCTCCTTCTAGGTCTCATCTCCATGATCTACGAACCTTGCAGAAGAGCAGAGGTGCTGCTTCCGCCTGGGGACTGCCCAGGCGCTAACCGTTGTGGTGTCCGAGAGGCTGGCACACCGAGGGCGGAATCACCATCCCCGCTGTATGGGAAGGTGGTTCAGCACCTCCCCTGGTGCAGGGTCTTTGGGATCACGCTCCTCCAGGCCTCAAGGGCAGCAGCAGCCACCAGGCAGCTCCAACGCCATCACAGATGCGTGTCCTTTCAACGCGGTTGCTCGGTGAGGTCCCCGGCGCCTAGGCCGGCCCTTTGCCTTGGGCTCCCATGGATCAAATCAGTCCAAAGCTGCCTTCCCGGCCGGCCACTGGAGCCTGTGACGAGAAAACCGCCCCCAGTTCTATTTCGGAGCCCCCTGTCCATGTGGGGCTACCTCCCCCAATCACCCCACCCCCGCTCCCTTCCGCTCTGACCGCTGACTAGGAGTGTGGCTTTGCTTTCTGGGGGTGGGGTTAAAGATAGCCTCCAGCATGGGGGTGACTGGCTGATTGGCCCCTCTTTTGGGGTGGGGCTGGGGGGTCAGAAGCATCGTTCCTGTAGCTGTCAGAGAACCTTCCAGGTCTGCTCTCTCCACTTTTCTCCCCGAGGGTGGCTCTGAGCCGAGAGGTCTCTCTCCCTCCGACGCGTGGGATCAGCCCAGAAGGTGCGAGCCGAACACCCTCTACCCGCAAGCTGTTGGCAGAAGAGGTGACGTCAGGAGAAGCCAGACAGGTCCTAAGCCAGCCCCTCGCTTGTTTCCTCCATAGTTCAGTGCAGGACGGTCCACTGCTCAAGCTCACACAGCGCGGGTGGCAGTGGCGGCTATAGGACCCAGGAGTCCTGACTCTGTTCTGTGCACGACTAGCTTATGCTTCTCTCAGACATTATCCTCCTAGAGGCCAAAGGGGCTCAGGCTACATTTGTATCTTAGGGTTTATCCTGATTTAGGAAATTAACACGGTGATGGTGCTGCCCATCCAATGTCCCATCAATATGTCCCTGCTCACTGGGCCTCCTTGGGTACCATTACAAACCAGCTTCGCTCTGGGACGAGAGGATTAGGGGAGGACAGAATAAAGCCACATCTCTGGCTAGAAGAGGCAGAAGGACAAGGGGAGAGAGCAGAGGAAACAGATCCCCTGGCCTCTCCTCTCCTGGGAGCTACCAGCCTCACGGGACCCCTTGCTGTTAATGAGCCTTTGAAGAGCTCAATTGGATTTGCTGCTTTGACACAAACCCTGCTTTATTTCCTGGCTCTTGAAGGTGAGAAGGGCAGAGCCCATCTAATCCCTGGCTCCCAGAGGAGTGTGAAGGACTCTGAAGGGCAGGTGCTGTGTACAGCGGGAGCTACTCCCCACCCCATACCCCTCTCCCCCGGGGGATACTGAGAAAAGGGAACAAAACCCAGCAGGAACAAGGAGGGAAAAGCAACCGAATTCACCGTCCCTTCCAATCAGAGATGGGCCAAGGAGGGAAGGACTCCGAATCCATTCGGATCAGGCTAAGGGCTGGGGCTCGGGTTCCAGCCAGAATCAGAGTTAGGAGTTGACAGGGCTGAAACCCCTGCGCTGGACCCCAGACGGTGGCAATCTTGGGGAGTGGGGGGAATCAGATGGTCTCACAAGATTTCTGCCATCTGGAAACACAGCGAACCCGGTCTGGCAGAGCCAGGACACTTCCCTTTGCTGATCCAATCCTGGCCAGAAACCAGGGGCAGGGCTCACCTCCAGAGGCGCAAATGTGAACACGCTCCCCCTTGAAGAAAAGACTGGGGGGGGGTGCGGAATGGGGCTCCAGACACACAGCACTGGCCCGGGCCCATCAGGGCAGATCTTCTACAAGTTTACCAGCTAGGGTGACCAGACAGCAAATGTGAAAAATCGGGACGGGGGTGGGGGGGTAATAGGAGCCTATATAAGAAAAAGCCCCAAAAATCGGGACTGTCCCCATCAAATCGGGACATCTGGTCCCCCTGTCACCAGCAGAGGAAAATACACAGGGTGAAAGCGGCAGTATCCCTGCCTACGACGCCGTCCTCAAGGCAGAGCTTCTGCTCCTCACGCCGTATCCTCGATTCACTTGGGATGAACCACCAGCCGCGCACGCTTCCTCTCACGCGCTGGGCACGCCAGAAAGAGCCCCTCTTACCTCAACGGACTGAGCCTGGGCGCCAAGGCCCGACTAGTGAAGAGATTCTGTACCTGTCAACCCAGCTCAGGGGTCTGCAGCAGAGAGACCCCCCAGGGCTGGCGATGGAAGAGCACCGCCCACAGCCTGGCAGTTAGGGCATTTGCAAGGGATGTGGGAGAGACCCAAGCTCAAGTCGCTGCTCTGCCTGATTCAGCGGCACTATCAGTTTCAAGCTGTTCTGCTTTGTATCAATAATTAAACTTGCACTGGGCCAGAGAGCACAAGGCTATTCGGCGGTTCTGGGGTCTCTCTCGTTTTGACCTGGACCCGAGAAACCTTCCCACCAAAAGTTTGGTCTCAACAGAGACCTTCCCGGGAAACGTTTCGGTTTTGATGGCTCAGTATTTTCAGCCCCGTGGGCAGATGGGGAAGGGTTGTCGACAAATTCCTGACCAGTTTGACTTATGGCTACCACTGTGGAGAGGGCAAAACGCAGCCAGCACCGGAGGGGAGAAGAGGTGATGCTGAGATAACTGAAAAGCCAAGCGTGAGGAATAAGGGGCGATGGGGGTGGGCGGTGGGGGTTAGACACCCTATCAGCTCCCAAACGAAACCTGCTGCAAGGACACTGCCTAGAGAACTGGGCAGAACAGGGTCTGTTTGGGGATTACTCTATGGCCACCTTCCCTAGGGTCTCTTTGGCCCGGATTTCCTCCATTAAACTTTATGGACTCTGATCAGAAAGCAGCAGCCAAGCACGTGTCCCCTTCCTCCAATCAGTCCCATCCCCTTTCTCCCCCACCCCCTCTCTGAGAGCATCCAAGCCCACCCTGCCGGCCTCCCTGCCCCCCAGCCCCACACATCCACACTTCCCTTTGGTGGCAAGAGTTGCATTTCTCAGCGGCGCTTGGGCACAGCGTGATGCTGGAGCAGCTTCTGTTACTGCACATTGGAGATAGAGCCGGACGCTGAGTTCCCATTTCCCAGCGTACAAAGTGAACCGCCCCTCGGGAAGGGCCTGCCCTAGCGCACGCAGGGGACTTGCCCACTCTGCCCCGGCACGAGACCTGCCACGACACAGGGAATTCTCTGAGCCAGCCTCAAGCCCCGGGAGAAGAGGCTCATTGCAGAGACATGCACCATTTGAGCTACGGGGCAGGGGGCTGAACAGAGGCGCCAGCCCATGAGGGGCCCCGGCCCTGCTGCTGGGCTCCAGAAGCGCTGGCTGTGCTGCAGAGAGCTCTGGGAAAGGGACAGCTTCACTCTCACGTGACTATTCCCGGGGCAACAAGAGCGCAACCTTGCCTGGCTCTGGAGGGGCAGAGGCCCAGCCCTCCTGGGCCAGTGAGTACGGGGAGCTCTGCAGCTCAGAGAGCAGGTGGGTGACCTGGAGGTCCCTCCAAACTAGGCACCGCCCGAGACGGGAGCAGGAAAGCACGGCGCTGAGGCGATGGGGAACATACACCGAGCCTCCCGGCAGATTTAGCTCGTCTCTTTCACCGAGCCCAGTGGCGGGAATCTGGACTTTCCGCCTACTTCAGCCCTTGGCCTTTGTTACCCAAACAACGACTCACATTTGTAGGGCATCTTCCCCCTGAAATGATCCCCAACGCGCCACAGAAGCTAGCCCCCTGCAATGCAGCCAGCTCTGGGGTGGGCAGCAGCAGCCAGCGGGGGCACAGGCCCTGGCACTGCTGTGAATCCCATCTCATACAGAGAGGGCTGGCACGCCCACTGAGCCCTGCCTTTCCCAGGCTTGTAGGAACTTGTCCGAAAGACAGAGTACACTGGGCCTTGAAGGGTTAATAGCCTAAATCCAAACCCCAGGGCCAGGCCTGAAGCTGTTAAAAATCCCAGCAAGTGGAGCTGCTGTATACAGGGTCAGGACGCCCGGTATCTCCCTTTATTACTGACAGGGCCGTGAGCCCATTTCCCCAGTGAATCTCCCAGGGCCCAGCCAGAAAACGGCAACCCTGCTCATTAGAGATACCCCCGGGCTTAAACCCTGGAGTCTTTAACTCAGGCCACGCTCCTGCCCCCCAAGCTCCAGAGAGTCCTTGGGCTCCCAGCAGGAGTGAAGGAACAACACGCTGCGGAGGGAGGCTGGGACGGGGTCTTCTGTGGGAGGGGTCCCCACTGAGGAGCTCTGGGGCGCAGGGATCTGGCTCCCAGTATGGCCCCGATGGCTTGGCCCAGCAGCAGACAGGAATCCCTGCAGCGATAAGGTGGCGCTGTATTTTTCAGGCCGGGGTGGGGGGAGCTGGTTCCTTGCGTACGTTTCTCATTCGAGCAGCTTCCTCCTGTAGGAAACCTCAGGGGAAATCGGTGACACCCTAGACGGGCCCGGGGGTTACGCAGCGTTTCTGGCCAGTTTGGAAAAGGAGCTGATTTGGTGCCCAACGGCCACCTCCCCTCCTTGGCCCCCACCCCCACCAGCCTCTCTGCTCCTTTCCCCCCACCCTGTCCCCACGTCTCGCGGGCTAATCAGTTGCGTTTGGGTCAGGAGACCATGTCTCCGAGATAAGAGCGCCGGCCTGACACTTTCCATGTCAGAGCACTCCATCTTCTGTGTATCAATCCCCAGCAGAGAAAACACACAGCCACTGATAAAAGGCAACCGTTCCAGACACAAGGGACAAAAATAGTGCAGCCTGCGCCAGCCGGCTGCGCGCCTTCTGCCCGTGCCAATGGCAACTGGGGATGCAGGGGGGCGAGAGGACGACCCTGCACTCAGCCTGCCAATTAACAGGCAAGTGGGCAGGTCAGACGTGCTGACGGCCGCAGCCAAGTGGTATGGGATGAGTGCAGCAACGCTGGAATTCATGCCACAGCAAGGTCAATATTTCCCTCTACCAGGGACCATTATCCCCAACTGCCCACGGCCTGTGGGTCCCACATGTCCTGCTCCTTCCCTGCAGGGTGGTGCTCGGTTGTCACAGAGCGATTGCCGTGCGGGCGTATGGACGAGACCAGCGATGTGCTCTGGGCCACTGACCCCCAACACAGAGCTGTGCATTAAGAGCCACGTTTTGGCGCGCTCTGCCGGCACCTCCGTTTGCACCGGCAAGGCGCATTCCCAGCCTGGGGGGCGTGTGTGTGTGTGTGTGTGTGTGTGTGTGTGTGTGTGTGTGTGTGTGTGTATGTGTGTGTGTGTGTGTGTGTGTGTGTGTGTAACTACACCACTAACTCATGCGCCGGGTTCACGCGCCCAGGACGAAGGGTGGCTGAAATTCACAGCAAGGCACAGCAGCAAAACCGAAACGACGACCGCTGAGGAATGAAGACTCTGCACCTGCATCGCCACCCAAGTATCTCCAAGGGCTTCTCTTCACTGCACTGTTAGCTTGAGCGATAACTCAAGGGCTGCCCCTCGCCTAGCTCAGGTCAAGCCATGCTTTAAGCTTGCCCACAGCGAGCCGGGGTGGAGTGAAATCCAGGCCTCCTTGCTCCCTGCTGGCGGAGCCGAAAGGGCAGGGCGCAACGGGCCGGCATCGGAAGGGCAAGCGCAAGGCACAGCGGTCCAGATCCTGCAGCAGCTCACCGGAGCGTCTCGATCACTTTATGGGGGTGGTGGGTGGAAATGCAGGAGGCGTGAGAAGGGCGGGAGGCAGCATGAAGAGTGGAGAAAGGAAGGAAGAAGAGATGACGACAGACTTGGGAGCATCTTGAAACAAAGTTTGCCCGCCCACTCCCAGGAGTCCGAGGCCAAGCAGTTCTCAGCCTCCATCTACAAGCCACGCGTCAAGTAGGCCTCCTTAACGGCACCTGCAAGGATGCTCAGCCCCCGTGCTCCCACGCGACGCAGCCACAGAGGCTGGCAAAAGACCTGGCTCAGGAAGGTTAATTACGGATTAAAAGTCACCTGTAAGATTTTTAGCTGGAGGCAGCTACAGAGAAGAACCATATAAGTCAGAGATGGAACGAGCCACTAGTGTCTCCACACCATGGCCCCCGCCAGGCCAGGCCTGCTTCCTACCATGCGTGCCCTGAGTGCTTTGTCCCCTCTGTTTATTTGTATTATGGTAGTGTCCTAAGAGAGAGCAGGGCCCGTGCACGCTGGGTGCTGTGGACATGGTAAGAGACAGTCCCTGCCCCAAAGAGCTTCCAATCCAAACAGACAGGAGGTGGGAAGAGAAACAGAGGCAAAATGATTTGCCCAAGGTCACTGCCGGAGCCAGGATGAGAACCCAACTCTTCTGACCCCCAGCTCAGCTCCCGCTCCACTCGGTCGCAGAGTCTAGTTTACGAGTGGTCTAAGGAACGGGGCTTCCATCGCCTCCCTTGGGTACAAGCTTAGCAGAGACAAGACACCTGTAGTTTTCACAGTGAGGAAGGCTGGTCCAGTGGTTACTTGGAAAACCCGTCTTCAAGTCGTTGCTCTCCCATGTGACTCTAGGGCAGGGTCATTTCATCCCTCAGTTCCTCATCTGTACAAAGGGGATAACAGCACTGCCTCCCCTTGGCTGCGGTGAGAATAAATCCATGAAATGTTGTGAGGCTCAGATACCATGGTGATGGGCGCCAGATGAGTACAAAAGATAGCAGCCAGGCCTTTTCTTGGCAGTGAAGACAAAGCCTCAGACACATCCCAGAGCCCCTAGCCCCACCCCAATCCGCCACTCAATAATTCCTCCCCACCCTGCTAATATTTGAAGAATGGTCTTAGCCTCTCCCCCATCTCAGCCATCTTGGAGCCAAGCTGTACACTTAAGTCCCTCCCTCCAGCTACAGGATCATTTTTATCACACTTCTCTGAGCTCTGGCCAGTCTGTCAGAATCCTCGTGGCAGCGCAGCAGCTGGAAATAAATGAAATATTCCAGGTGCGGTCATGCCGGAGCAGCACACGAGGGATTAGTGCCTCCGAAGTTGTTAGCAGCTCTGATCGCTTTGTTCTAGTCCGTAGTTATTGCAAATTCAGGGTTGGATCAACTGGAGGAATCTCAGGTTGTAGCCACAGGGTTCTGGGGATTTGAAGCAGAACTGTGCCACAACTTGTCCCTTGCCAACAAAAGCCCTGGCAGTGCCAGGAACCCAGCGCAACAGTGCCCAGCATGCCCCCGCTTCTTCCACTGTGGCCTGCTGGTATGAGTCATAAGAACACAAGAACGGCCCTACTGGGTCAGACCAAAGGTCCATCCAGCCCAGTGTCCTGTCTACCGACAGTGGCCAATGCCAGGTGCCCCAGAGGGAGTGAACCTAATAGGCAATGATCAAGTGATCTCTCTCCTGCCATCCATCTCCACCCTCTGACAAACAGAGGCTAGGGACACCATTCCTTACCCGTCCTGGCTAATAGCCATGAATAGACTTAACCTCCATGAATTTATCCAGTTCAGCCATCACCGGGAGGGATCCATTCTAGGTGTGAGTATAGGAAGGAGAGCGTGTGTCTATAGGACTATTCTCGGGTGTTTGCCCAGCGTTGAGCTGGATTCAGGTGCATTTCGCTTTGTCTTCAGTCAGCTGGGTGCGTGGGTTTGAGAAGTGACGCGGCGGGTAACTGCTCTGCGGTCACTTAGCAACCTGGGCTCGTTTTAGTGACAAAGGTTTTTGACTGGTAACGTTGCACTTTCCAAACACTAGCTCACGTCTCCTCACAGTCAGGCAGGGCAGGGCAAGACCAACCCCCATGTCAGAGATGGGGAAACTGAGGCCCGGAAAGATCACACAGTCAACGGCAGGGAACTCCCAGGCCTACGCTCAGACCACACCCCCCTCCAGTGTTTCGGAATGGCTGGGATCCCCACTCCTTCTTGGCTATGTCAGATGCACATGCACATGTCTGGCCTCTGCAACGAACCATTTCCCCACGGCTCCTGTTCACACCACACAGCTTTTGCAGCTGCCTGAGCTATGCTATGCAAACAGCACCAGAGGAAGTATCCATCTAATGCAGGCAAACAATGCTGTATTACGTTATTTCCAGAACATGCTGCATCTGGGATTCCATTTCTTCCCCTCCAGCACGGCAGAGGAAAAAACGAGACCTTTCAGATTCTGCATATTTATATTCTTAGGCCTTAAAAAGAAATCTGCTAATGAATTCCCTCCTGCAATCCGGAGATAGAGGGAACTTTACACTGCATCCTTTCTGGGGCTGGGGCATGCGTCTCCTGCTCCCCTAATCCGACCCCAGAGCCAATGAACTAGCAGAAGTGAAACCAAGAGGGGCATGATGCCACTTGTTCTTTAATGACAGGCACCAGTCAAGGCTGGGAAATGGAAAATTAGGTCCCTCATGAAGGGGACATCTCAGTTGCTGGCCTGGTAAGGCACAAGGGGATGGAAATGAACAAGAGTTCTGCTCAGCTCCGTCACGTCACAAGCTGCACTTGAAGTGGCATTGGAAAGCCAGGTTCTGCCCAGGTTCTTCCCAGAGGAGGGGAAGACGGGTGGATGGGGCTGCCGTCAGCCTAACACTAGAGAGCCTTCAAAAAAAGAGGGAAGTGGGTTTGTATCTAACTACACTTAAGGTGTGTAAAACAAGGAAACCATGACCAAGGTGTAACCCACTCACCCACCCTCCCCTCTGCGTTCAGAGGGCATCATGGCCGCTTCGGCGAAATCTCCAAATAACCAGGCGTGCGGTTCTGGGGGTGCGAAGTCCATCAGCCGATCTGAGTGCCGGCCGTGCAGCAAAGGCCCTGTGGGAAGCTTGCCCTGCACTGTATGCACAGCTCAGCAAACCCAGGCTGTTTGGGGTCGAGCTGGCGAAGATCAGGCTGATCAGGGCTAAACCCCAGGTCTGGAACCAGCTTGCCCGAATTTCTTGACCTACCTGCTCATCCGTGAAATGGGGACAACAGCCCACTACGGAGGCGCTGGGAGAACTAAGTAGCCTGGCTGTAGAAAGGTCTAGGTGCTATTCCAGCGTAGGGTGCAGCATGTGTCCACACACTCGCACAGCCTGGGTAGCCGAATCTAGGGGAAAAGTGGCTTTGATCCTACCAGATCAGAATACAGGTCCCATGGCTTCCGACCTCCAGTTTCAGTACAGCATCCTCTCATCTCACCTACCTTGAGCGTTCACAGGGACTACTCATGTGAGCAACCACTCACCAGCGTGGGCAAGGGATGCACAACCTGGCCACGTGCCTGCAGCTTTAGAGCTCTCCTGCACTGAATCTCCCCTCCCCGCCCCCCCCAGTGACGCACGGGGAGTGCACGTTGCCTTACGATTAACGCTGCGAGTCTGTCACGGATTCCGTGACTTTCCACGACCGCCGTGAAATTCCACAGCTGCAGCAGGTGGCCACGGGGCCAGCCGCATCAGCCACTGCTCATCAGCCCTGGGCCTGAGCAGCTGTCCTGGGGGCGGCCTGGGGCGGCTGGCTCCTGGGACCGCCTGAGCAGCAGCCGGTAGGGCCTGCCCCGGGGACCCCCCAGAGCAGCGGCACCCCAGGGCAGCTAAGATTTAGTCAGGGGTGTTTATAGTAAAAGTCATGGACAGGTCACGGGCTGTGAATTTTTGTTTATTGCCCATGACCTGTCCGTGCCTTTTACGAACAATACCCGCGACTAAACCTTAGCCTTACTTATGATCATTTATGCTCCTTGGCACTATAGGGGGTTCTCTACTGGGGGGCTGCTAACAGGTGTCAGGGGGTCCCAGATAGATCCTGGGTAGATGGAAGGGAGACCATCACCATGGAGGGCTTTACTGCTCAGAGACACCTGCAGCATCGCCAGCCAGAGAACAAAGCCAGGAGAGGTTTCAGGAAACGTGCGAAGTGCAGAGAGTGGAAGGGATTCCACGGTCACATGGCGAGCGCCATGTCATCCCTCAGGTTAATACGGGCTCCGGCAGATCTGTGCCCCCGCCGAACGCACAAGCGCCCCAGCAGCTGAAAACAAATCAAGTCAGGGACAATCGTGCATATAATTAAGAGCCGGGCCTCGCTTGCTAATAGCCAAAACAATCTCTCCGATTATTGCAAGGGACAAAGTCCATTCTCTCTCCCTGTGTGTGTGTGTCTCTCTCTCTGCCCGTAATCTCAGGATCTGTGGCGCTGGCTCTCAGTTTCACCACCCTGCAGGTTAATACAATTCCCACTTATCTTATCTCCCCATCAGTTTCCTGGCAAAGCCGGTATCCGATTGGCTCCCGCCAGCCAGCTGGTCTGGAAGTTATCGGAATAATTCCTATCTCCGGGATCATTAACCAAATCGGGCTGTTTGCGTTGGATAAAAAATAAAATACAAAAGGCTGGTTGGTGGGGGGGAAAGAGGGGGAGAAAGAAAAAAAAATGGACGTAGTCAGCAAGGTTTGGCCTCGTTGGATTTCACCTGCCGAAGCAGTCCCCGGGAGGAGTGGGAGGGGGAGCAGGGAGAGCTGGAAATCCCATGTGCCCTCACTCCTTCGACAAAACAGTCTCTCTGTGGCTCACAACCCTTCTGGGAGGCCAGGGAGTCCCCTGGAGGAAGAGGGAAATTACAAGGTGGGGACCCTGAAAGCGCAACTGACTAAGGCGGGGATGAGCTCAGCCTGGCACGTGTCAAGCAAGGCCAGGGGAAGACAGCCCAGAGACAGCCCCGTGGCACGCCCGGCAGCAGTGCGGCCCGGTTTGTTCCAGGCTCTCCTGGGTGTGTGTGTGTGTGTGTGTGTGTGTGTGTGTGTGTGTGTCGGGTCTGCATCATTTGGAAGCAGTGTTATTGCAATGCGCCCTGGCTCACTCACCATGAACCAAAAGGGAAACGGGACCCTGGCTTAGGCAATGCACAGGGGCATGAAACCGGCGAAGCATCTCCCTGGAAGCAGCACCAGCCTCCGCTGTTATCTCACTGGAGATCATCCCATTCTTCCCAAGGGACATTCCATCCTCTCCCTCCCTCCCTCGGAAGGGTCAGCTATTAGCCGCTGCCGAGGTACAATGCCAGGCTTCAGGAGGCGACCTGGGCCAGCGCAGCCAGCGTATGACAGGGGACACTTCCCCTGCTCCTGTAACGTAGCCGGCTCCCCATTGGGATGCTGCAGCCACAGCAACCCCACAGCGCCTTTCCTTCCAGCGCGCTCCGCCCTGAGAACAGGCCGGATTAGCAGACTGACTCCGCGCCGGCACCACTGCCGCGTGCCCATGACCCCCCGGGCTCTCTATGCGTCCGGCTCGCTCCAAGTAGACAACAGACCACGCCGGCTCCAGCCACAGCCCACCTCGGATGAGATAACGGAGCCGAGTGTCGCTGTGCACTCAGCCGGGGGAGGTGATTACGGCCTTTGGCACTCAGTGCTGCCTGCGTTTCCTTTAGCGCAAGGCAGGAAGCGAGGATGTGCCATTTCACAGCCACTCACACATTCAGCTCCGGCTATAAACATCTGGCAGGGGCTTCCCGGCTCTTCCAGCCGGCATACCAAACAGCACACGCAGCGACGGGGGCGTTAAACATTAACCTGGCAAAGGGGCAGCCGCGCAAACAGGAAACTCCTTCTGCTGACTGGCACCAGCAAGGACACCAGAGAGCTCTGGCCCTCAGGGCTCAGGACACAGACTGACGGAACAGGGCCTCTTGCTAAAAAGCCTTTTGCGGTAGCAATGGGGTTCTTTGTTAGCCCAGACCCCTACCTGCCGCAGCGGGAACGCGAGAGGAAGCACAGATGCAGCAGACCCAGAGCGGTCACCGCATGGAGTATTGAAACGCATGCTGCAGCACTGCCCCAGGACCCCACCGCATGTGCGCACACTTGAGATTCTGGGTCCGACCCCAGGCTGGATAAACTGTTAATGCTGAGGCGCATGCAGCTCTCAACTCTGCTGTAATACGGCCCAGTGAACACGGGATCACAACACCTAGGAACCTCCTCCTCCCTGCCACTGCCTCTCCCCAAAGGCTAGGGTTTGGGAGATTGTTCCTTAGCATCTGGGGCTAGCGGGAGTCCCTCCCATCTCTGATCCCGCCAGGGCAGCAACAGAAAAAGGCTTCTGAAAAGCAGGCCCCGTGGCCAGTCCCTCCCTCCTTTGCCTTTGCCCTCGCTGCAGATACCTATGACTCAGGAAGGGCTCTCGCCCCTCCCAGCCTGCCTGCTCCAGCAGGGGAAGTCTGTCACCCTGCCCTCTGACATAACAGCCCATCGCCTGCCAGCAGCGGAGATGGGTGGGGAGGATCAGAACCCCATCACGGTCTCAGTCACCTCACCCCCGAGAGCCATGCTGCTGCCCAGGGGACCATCGCTGTGGGCGAACCGTGGGAAAGGGGAAATATCGGCAGGCAGCAAGGAGGAGGGTTGGTACATGCAGCATCCTTTCATCGGTTGCGCCTTCCCTGCTTAGCCGAGGCAGCAGCGCGAGTTCCCGGGGGAAGGGGGTGGGAGTGGGGATCTGTGGAGTCAAACTAAGCTTAAAATCAACATTTTCAAGGCTCCAAACGCCTCATCCAACACACACCCCTACAGAGCACAGGGCAGCCCGTTGGAGCCGTACCTTGCAACTCCTGCCTCTGCAGGCCTTGCTGCCCCATTTGCCCCCTAAACCAGGCCGGAGGGTGCAGGAGAATGGGCAGGCCCCGACTCGGGGACAGCGGAAAGCAAAATGCCGAACAGGGAGCAGACACTGGGGCGTTGGGATTGCAGGGGCTCTGGTATCTCCAGGGCTTTTACTGTAACTTGCAGCATCACCTTGCTAGCCGAGCCGGTAAACAGCCTCTATGGGGACTATATGGTGCATCAGCCGGGACAGAGGCCAATACCCCTTCCGTGAAAATTCAGGCTGATGGCTCAGCTGAGTCTTGTGCAGCAAGAAGCCAACCGCTAATGCCACAGTGGGGCCTTGCTTTATTACCGTCTCGAAGGGCAGAGCTCCCCCTACAGTCTCAACACCGCCACTCCTTGCAGCACCCAGGCTTTTATCCGGGGGGGTCTCCCATGACAGCCCGGCTTCTCAGCTTTGGAGATCGCCCCACGCCATAGCCCACAGCGGCATGGCTGCCGTCAGCGCGTATGTGCATTGCAGAAAGGGGCCGAACGGAGGTTTCCTCTGGCCGGGCGTGTTGCGTGGATGGTGTGTATTTGGGTGGGCGGGGGTTGGGAGGGAATTCAATTAAAAAGTGACCTGAATAAAACCAAACCCAGAGAATTCGGCTCTCTGAAAAACCCAGCACGTGTCAGTGACAGACACACACACTAGTTCAGGGGCAATCCTCCCAGGGTTTTTAGCACTGATTAATCGTCAGCTTGAAAATCTTTATCGCTTTCCTCCGTTGTATACCAGGGCGGTGTGCTTCTCCCCCGTATTTCTTTGACAGGGGTAAAGATGAGACCATTTCAGGCTCCTGGCTGACAGTCGGAGGCAGGGGGGAGGTCCCTGGTTGGACTTTCCTTTTTTATTTTTAGGGGGATGCAAACCTCTTGTCTCACCCCAACCACCCCAAGCAGGCTGCAACGTTAAAGTCTCAGAGAGTTTGGGGCTGGAGGTGGAGAATGGAGTGGGGATTCTGGCACACGACGAGCCACTGAGACACATGGCATCTAACGGTAACTCTGCCAATGACACCGCGGTACAATCAGTTCCATGTCTCCCTGACTCAGTTTCCCCACCGGGAGCACCATATTTACCCACCTACGTGACATGCTTTGCACTGATCTTTTCAGCCAAAGATTTCAAAGGATTAGCCCTCTCACGTGGGAGATGGAGAGCAAAAATGAATCCCATCGTCAGGATGCTGTAATTTTTCGGCGGATAAATTCACTTTAAAGAATGCAATTGCCACCCAAAGCCATCTCTTCTAGACATGCTCATAAAACCAGTGCCCTAGTGGGACTGAGCCAGGATCGGATAAGGAAAGATACAAACACAGGAAACTGTGTAAACCCCCACATAGGAATTCAGTTCATTGCCAGACTGCTCACCAAGCGTTCAGAGCTCCAACACTGCCCCCAGACACACCCACTGTTAATTACAAACACAATTACAGCTTAAAGGAGCAAGATTTCACCTGCCTTCAAATAACTAGACCCCAATCTTCCAGCCTGCAAATATCAATAATACATTGTTTATGTAGGGCCTAGACAAATGTTGCTCTGTTTTACACGTAGGTAGCTCCTTTCATCAGAAGATTTCAACAATCTTTTCAAGCATTCATCCATTAAGCCGTGCTATTCCCCTGTGGACGGGGGAAGGATACAACGTCTTCTATATAAGGGGAAACTGAGGCACAACAAATCTACTGGCCCATGGGCTGTGTCTACACAGAGCATCTCCTGCTATCGCTGTAGCAGCGGTGCAGTTTCATTAGAGGGATTTGAAGAGTAAACTCGGTGCAGGCAAGACCAAAGTGACGCAACTGCCGAGTCTGGAATTTAACCAGCGCTCTGCCTCCTAGTCAAATCCAGGGCTCTTACGCTTAAAACATACACCTTGCAGTACTCGAGCGCTGCTTCTGGTGTGTCCAATACCAAAAAAACATTATCCCAGTGCTAGCCACGATGCTGCGCACAAAGAAGTGAATCAAAGGGGCTGGGTAGGTTTAAACTCCATAAGGAACACAGGGGCTGGGCTGTGGGGAAGTTACCCAAATGGAAAACTTACCAGGGGAAAGGGCCTTTTCAGTTTCCAGCATTCGAAAAAGGATCTTACAACCAAGGGGAGAGGGAAAAACTAAAACCAAGTGTAAATCTTGGTTCATGTGCCAAGCGCGTGCAGTTAATAGTGTGGGAATCCGTAGGGCTGTAAAAAGCAGGAAGCAGAAGTGAGAATGTTTGATTATTATTTATTATTTGTATTGTGGAATGCCCTCGGGGACCTACTGTCCCACGTGTTGTCCAAACCCAGAACAAAGACCGTGCTTGCCCCAAACAGCTGAAGTTAGGTTTTGCAAGATTGGATTTGCACAAAAAGCACGAATGAAAATGCTTTCATGGCTTAAAAAAAAACCCAAACACAATCAAGGAAACCTGCTAACTTTCCCCTGCAGCGTGACAGCGCGCTGGGAGGAGGCAGAAACATGAGAAAGTGAAACTGACCAAACAAAAAAGCGTAACTGTCCAGCCTAGATTCACAGGGCCAAGCACCACCGGGGAAAGACGAATGAGATTTGAAAATTCTTTCCAGTTCAAGTGTTAGCAACACGGGAGAGGGGGGTGGATATCTGACATATCAGCCCTGATCACGGCAGCATTGCTGGAGCTGGAGCCAGCCCATTTATTTCCCATTACGAATAGCACTGTGGATAGAGGAGCATTTCTGGACGTTCACACACACAGTCAAATCCCAAAGGCAGGGGAAGGGGGAGGAGGGTCCACTCCAGACCCAAAAGGCTGCGGGGAGGCGACAGACTATAACCCCCATGTAGCAGATCGCTGCTTTTAGCACTAGCGGGACCTCTTCATGTGCAGTTTTCCCCTTCCCCAACCTTTCGATGCCCCGTCTGTGCAAGATCCGAACAGGGCCGGCTTTAGGCCGATTCGCCCAATTCCCCGGAATCGGGCCCCGCGCCTAAGAGGGCCCCGCTCCCCCGGCCGGAGCTCCGGCTCCGGTGCGGCAAGCCCCGCGGCCCCCCGCTTCCCTGGCCGGAGCGCCGCCGAAGACTCGAGTGCCGCCCACCCGGTGAGTACAAGTCCCGCCCCCACGAATCGGGCCCCGCACTTTGTAAAGCCGGCCCTGGATCCGAATGCTGGGAAATCCCACCTTGCTGGGGGGCGGAAGAGGAGAGAGATTTTTCCTCCACACGACCCCCACTTTACCCCACCCCCTTTTCTTGACACCTTAATAAAACATGGAATAATGAAAAAAATCTGCCCGTCTGCAGTAGGTTTTATTTGAAGACTTTAGAGTGTTTGGAGCATCTGGATAAATGCTGCTATCAGAGGCACCCCAGCCTCTGTGCTTCCTGCCCTAATCCACTGAGGTTGGCAGGGTGAGGCAGTTAAATGCTTATAAGTCACTTTGAGGATTTAATGCAATATACACACGCTTGTTATTAACAACCCTCCGCTGTTCAAAAGACCGAGTTCTCCTTTTGGCAGGAAATACCAACATTTCAAAATTATTTTTTGGGGGGGGGAAGAGGGGGGGCAATATCAGAATGAAAAGTCGAACTCTGAAAAGCTTCCCGGGGATGAACACTTGTTTTGAAAGTTCTGAATGGACATTTCAGCACAAAACTTTCCATTCTGAGTTTCCCGCCGAGACGATTCCACACCGTCCGCGGAAGTGACGTTTTCACGAGGAGAAGTTCAAATGGCGACAAAGCCGCATTTGCCAATGGGGACGTTTTTAGGGTCAGAAAATGTCAACCTGCTCTACCTAGAGCCTGGGAGCTGGGCACAGGGTTTGGTGCCTTGCCCCATGGTTACAAACGGAGCTGCTAGCATGGCCAGAAAGAGTGCCCAGGGCTTCTGCCCTCTGGCCCCATGCTTAACCATTAGGCCATACTCTCCTACCCAATGTATGGGAAGTTCTTTCCTTCTCGGTGAGAGTCCAGGGAGGAGAGGACTCTTGCATTTGCAGCGTCCGCACCTTGCCCACTCACCAGATGGTTAATCCTCATCACAGCCAGATTTCCAAAGGTACCACAACTGGGACTTGGTTTTCCAGACAACTCAGCTCCCCTGTAGGCACCTAGGCCCTTTTGAAATCCTCGCCCCACATGACTTAGGAGCACGTGTCCCAGTGGCTTTCAATGGGACTTGTGCCCCATAGATCTCAGTGGGAGCTGCCGGGCACTTGGGAAAACCTAGGGTCTCCAAGCGGTCGGTGCCTTTGTCACTAACGACGTCACCCTGGGACAGGCCGATAACAGGAAAACACCAGCCGATCACAGCCAGCTGGTCCCTTAGTCCGTTCCCAGCTGCGACTGATGAGCCATTTGAACCCTGGCAACCCGGCACGTTCCCGCCCTTCGAGATGCGGCATCCGCACGCACCAGGGAATCGCTACAATTCTCGCCGCTCCGAACGCCACCGCAGCCCAGGCTCAACCTGGGGAACCCTCCTGTTCCCCACCGCTACCCCCATGCCCCTCCTTTCCAGCCCGGAGCGCCCCACTCTGTACCCCCCTGCAAGTAGCTGCCACCGGGGCGGGCCCTGCGGTCCAGCACAGCCGCACCTCTGACGGCAGCGGTCAGGAGGTCCCCAGGTCCTCCGGGCGAGACCCACGCCAGAGCCCGGGGCTTCGAGCAGCCGCTCCCGGGAGACGGAAGGAGTAAATCCTGACAACTCGACTAGCGAGGCGATGGCGCCGGGCCGATAAGATGGAGGGGAGCGATTGGGAGAGTCTTAAGCTACATACAAGCAGCATCTTCGCTCTTCACCTTCACTCACAAAAGGAAATCACTCCAAAGGGGCTAAGGAGATTATCCCAGCTTTGCCGTCCTGGGTGCTCAAGTAATCAGGGCGGCCTTGGGAACACAAAGGAGTGAGCAGGGCTTCAATTAGAGCGGGCGACAGGGGCGGGGGGCGTTTGAGGCAGGGGCAGGCTGCTGTTCTGCCACATTTCCAGGGGACCCCAAATCCCTCTGCTGTCCCCCCTCCCCTCTATGGCCCATTGTTGTGCTGGATGGGGGTGCCTGGGGGAGCACACAGAGGAGGATTTAGTAGGGAACTGGCAGCGGAAGGGGGGGTGGGACGGTGGCAAAGACCTTTGGCACGTCTCAGATCCACAGGCCCATGACCGCGTTGCCTGCTGCCCTGCTGGCATTGCCCATCGCCTGAAACCCTTTGGAACCCGCCCCCCAGCATCCACCCCCCTCCACCGTGGAAGGAAGGAGGGCTGGGGGGTGCCGGAGAGAGGGGGCCAACGAGCGCGCTCCCAGCAGCCGCCAGCAGAGGGCCCTGCAGCCTCCCAGTTTGCTCCCCGTGGGTTCTCCAAGCCCACTCCCGCAGGTGGCCCCCCAGCCATGCCAGCTGGTTAGATTGGGGCCGGGGCAGATCAGGACAGAGCGCAGCGAAGGGGAGCTAGGCAGCTGGGCCGTTGCACTGAGAAGGGAGCGTGACTGGAGAGGATGAGGGCAGGGGGCTGACCCTGGCAGGACACAGGGTGGCTCCGTGAAAGATGCCCCCCAGACCCTCTCTCAGCCCCCAGGCCATGTTGGAGCATGTTCCACCACCGGATAGCGGGCAGGGCCAGACTGGCACCTCCCGCCCAGGGGTCTTGACACACCACTGTGGGGTCTGTCTCTGAGCTCCGTGCCCCCCCCCCCCCCAGCACTGCTCCCCTCTTCAGGCTCTGTGCCTCTCTGCCCCCCCCTCGCAGACCATATTGCCTGGCAGGAAAATATCCCTTTAATGCTGGATATGGGCACTGCTGTATCCTCTACAGGGGAAGAGAAAACCTTATGGGAGAAAACGTCCCATCCCCTCCCCCCCCCCCACTCCCATCTCTAGGGGCTTCCCAGCCCCCCTTTTCAAGATGAGCCCCCCTCTCCCCCTCCAGCCAGGAGCCAATATAGACACAGCCCCTCCCCCCGCGAGCCGGGTTTGGGGGATTTCTCCTCGCTATCACTTCCCAGCATCACTTGGGAGTTATTGATTTTTTGACACAGTACAACAGCAAATCTTTATCTCGCCGAACCCTGACCCCGCTTAATGGAGGAGCTCTTACCTACCCTGAATAGCAAAATGGGCCAGGCTGCCCGGCCTGGTTCCCAGCCCCTTGCCAGAGTTGATCCTGCGCAGATCCTGCCCCTCGCATCGCACCGGCCCTACCAGGAGGGAAGCGAGGCAGCGGGTGTGATTTTACGGAGGTGTAGTCTGCATATCCCCGCTACCAGATCAGAGGGCCTGTCAGTTACTCCACGGCTACTGATGTGGGCTGAGCGCCCCTACCCCCCATACAGCATGGGGGGAAGTCCGCACTAGGCAAGCTGGGGCCGCCCCGTATTTTATAGCAGGGGCAGGGTAACATTTCAGTGCCCAGGGTCATAGGCTCCAGCTCTGCAGAGGAGATCAGTAGCTCCAACCAGACCGGTAGCCTGCCTGCGTCCCACCACGGATACTCCCGAGTACTGCACAGCATTGATACAGATCCAGCCCCAAAGCTTGGTCATTTTCTCTCTGGTTTTGTCACCCCCAAGGATGCAGCCACTGCTGTGGAGCCTTCGGGGTGCTAGGAAAAACTGTCCTCACAGAGGGAACGTGTGGCCGCTCGGAACCAGGCTAGGCCGCCCTAGACATCAAGCGTGGCTTAGAAAAGTTTCCCTGTCTATGCAATGGGCATGCCCAGGGCTAGGACCAGTGTAACCAACCCATGCACACAAGGGCCTCGCGGGGGTCACTGAAGATGCTGCTCCTATCCAGAGTCCAAGCCCATCCGCTAGGCTTTACAAAGCTATGGGCTTCACTCGCCTGGCCTGTGGAACTCCCCACCACAGCGTGTTCTGTGTCAGCAGAGATCCCCAACACAGAGTATGGCAGAGCGGATCCAGTTTCTCTTCCCTTTGCTCATTAAAAGGTTTGACTCCACCTCGGCCTCCCGCCTCAGGCACCCCAGCAGGTGTGTGGGGATGAAACAGGCGCAGAGCCCCCAGCTGTGCCAAGGGCTCCCGGAGCAGGCGTGGGGAGCTCAGCACAACACCTGCTCCAGGGACCCAGCGCGGCGATTGCCCTGTCAACACAGGACACCGACAGCTGGCAGACGCTGGAAGAAGATCCTGGAGAACCAGCGGAGGCTCAAAGGAGGGGAACCGCCCTGATGGCTGCCTTCATGTCCCACTGGGGTTTGCAAGGCTCTACACCCGTCCCAGAGGGTCGGGGTGAGTATTCAGCCCTGCGCTCGGGTGCTTGTGGATGGGGGCGGGAGGGGGGGAAGGAATCGACTCCAAGATCCAGCAGGATTTCTCCATCTCTGCTCCCACTCTCTCCTGTGCAGGCTGCCCCTCACCCCCATCCTGTAGCACACGACCTTGGCTGGCTACACCCAGTCTTGGCACCCATTGCCCTGGCTGGCACTCAGCTGACAGGTGTGCTCCTTAGCACCCATGCCAGGGCTTCCCTGCCCAAGCAGGATGTGCACAGATAAGCACCCGGCCGACTCCTCCTCCGAGGGAGATTTGCACAGAAGGTGTCTCTGATGTTGCGGCAGCGGCTGCAGCTGGCTGTCGGGGAAGTGGCCACCGTGCACACTGGCACCTCAGTTTCTTAGGCAAAGTTGGGTCGGCGTAACTCTGCCGCTCAGGGCTGTGAAAAACGCCCCGCCCCGGGTGATGTCGGTAAGCCAGCCGAAGCCCCGGTGTAGACGGCACTAGGTCGCTAGCCCAGCTAGCTACCGCTTCTCGGCGAGGTGGATTTTCACAGCGTCAGAAGAGCCCCTCCTGTCGCTGCCGTGAGCGTCCCCACTCTCGCGCGCCGCTGCAGCGTTCCTAGTGTAGACGGACCCTGGTTGAAGAGCTGGAGTTGCCATCACCGAGACCCGGCTCTCCCCTCCGGTCCCACAGCCCTCCCCGTCCCCGGGGGGAAATGAACGCTGGCGGAAAGCGCGGGGCTCGCGCCGGAGAAGATAAAACGGAAGCTCCAAAGAGAAGAAAAGAGCCCACCCTTTTATTGCAGACAATAACCATAACCCTGGTGGGAGATACCATCGCAGTTCATTTCAGGCCTGAATGTGTGCCCTTCCAGCCAGGATATGATCAGACCCTTCCCTTTGTCCCACCTCCCGCGCTGCGATGGTATCGGGGGCGGCTGGCCAGGGCCGGCTGAATGGGAAATGCTTTAAGAAAAAAAAAAAAAAATTAGAAATAAATTAGAAAAATCCTTCCGAGGAAAGAAGGAAACTTTAAGGCTCCCAGAAGCTGCCGGCCTCCCCCAGACCCCCTGCACAGCTGGCTGCATCGGAGGGACGGAACGGTGGAGGGAGCAGAAGATCTAGCCATGGGAAGGGGTCTCGATCAGCCGTTCTGGGGAGTGCGTGGGGGGAGGGTGACCCCCCACAGCCCCTCCCCAACTTCTACACACAGGCTGACCGGAGCCAGCCCAACTCCATCAGAAGCCTTGAACGGCAGCGTGACGGCTCCCAGGCGCCCTGCTCAAGCACCTGCCCCTCTCCTCCCCCCACGCCTCCGTATTTGGGTTAAAGTAAAAAACATTCGACCCACTCCATTCTAGGCAGAGGTGGGGTGATGGGGGAGAAAGGGAAGCCCAGGGCTGGAATAGCCATTGAGGCTGGGGGTCAGGGCTGATGGGCACTGGTACAGCTGGGGCGGGGGGAGACAGAGCTGGAATAGCCATTGAGGCTGGGGGTCAGGGCTGATGGGGGGCATCTCTCTGCCGCAGCCCAGCAGCCAGCCGGGCCGGGCCGGGGAGCCAGGGCCCATTCTCAGGAAGCGAGGGCAGGAGGAGGAAGCAGAGTTGAGAGCCATGAGCTGCCGCTGAGCACGAGAGAGATCCTGTCCCTGGAACCAGTCAGTGGGGCACTCACAGCCCCGGGTCGGCTGGGAACAGAGGGCCAAACCCAAAGCCTGGGCTCGCCCGCCTGGAAATGGCCCAGGCGGAGAAGCCAGCTACGGGGCAAGGAAGGATTCCAGGCCTGGGAGAGCCTGCAGCCACCATGAATCCGTGGGCCCCACTGGCTATGGTGCCGGGCCCACTCGACCCTAATGGCCAATGATGGGACACTAGCTGGGGAGGGCTCTGGGTTACTGCAGAGGATTCTTTCCCCGGTGTCTGGCGGGTGGGTCTCGCCCACACGCTCAGGGTCCAACTGATCACCGTATCTGGGGTCAGATTGGCAGAGACCCTGGGGGGTTTCTCCTTCCTCTGCAGCGTGGGGCACGGGTCACTTGCTGGTTTGAACTAGTGTCAATGGTGGATTCTCGGTCACTTGCAGTCTTGAAACCATGACTTGAGGCCTTTAGTGACTCAGCCAGAGGTCAGTGGCTATTACAGGAGTGCGCGGGGGAGGTTCAGGAGGTCATGGTCCCTGCTGGCCTTAGAGTCTCTGCGTCTGACTCCCCGGGCAGCGGAGCCCGCTCAGCCCCTGGGGCCCGGGGCCAGCGGAGGACAGACGAGGGGTGGTGGAGGCGCCTGGGGGGGGTCAGGACAGTCACAAGGGACTGCGGCAGCACGTGCTGTGGAGCCTCCAGCTCAGACCACCCGGGGCGCCCCATAACCCTCCCTCCCTGCCAGCTTCACCTGCACCCACTGCACGGCCCCAGGCCTTCGCTGCAGTCCCCTTGCCCCTACCCCAGCGGCTCTGAGCAGGGTGGGGGCAGGTGCACGCAGCTCTCAGGGCTCAGGCCAGACCGTCCCCTTCCTCCCCACTGGCACTGGCTGCCCCTCCTCCCTCGCCTTGTAGTCTCAGCAGCAGCCCCACAAGCACGTGGGCCACCAGATCCTGACCCATCTCCCCCTTGGCCACCAGGGCAGCTCCTGCCGGGCAGGGGCCGTGGGCAGGGCTTGGGGCATGCGGGCAGGGAGGAGAGCTGGTGCAGCTCCCCGGGGGCTCGATGGAGCCCTGCAGCCGACCTCCCCCCCCAGCACAACACTCCAGACAGCTGCCGTGATGCACCAATCGCCAACCCCTGCACATTGGCACCGAATCCCCCCAGCCCCTCGCACCCGCGTGCAATGGTGTCTTGGCATCGCAAGGACTGCAGAACCGGGAGAGGGGGGAAGCAACCCAAACAGGCCACGTTTGGGCCCAGCCGCTCCTCTGTCATGCCAGCCGGGAAGGGGGCTCTGCCGTTTCACCACCCAGCTCCGGCCGGGGCCAAGGGGGGGCTGCCTCCCCCCCCCCCACCGCTGCAGAGTTCAGATTTTCAAAAATGGGGGAGGGGGCATGGCCTCCCTGTTTAAAAAGTGTGTGTGAGGGGGAGGGCAACAGCCCTTTGGCCTCCCCTGGTCTCCGGCACCTGGGATCTTGGCAGCAGCTTGAACGACATCCCCGTTGGTACGTGGTGAAAACCTGGTCTGGGCACTCCCAGCTGGCCCCATAGGGGGCACCACAATGCCACTACATACTTTCATGGGGGCAGGGAAGGTCATTCCAGCTGTGCTGGGGCACTCCCCCCCCCCAGCTGCTGGGCTTAGATGGGACAGTGACCCCATATGCAGGGTAATGGGCCCCTCAATGGGAGACAAGAGCTTCCCTGTTTGGTATAGACAGGCAGGGAATTGGCCAGTGAAGGTCAGCAGCTGCCCTCCCCATCCCATGCTACTCCAGGGGAGGGGTAGCAGAAAGATATCCAGCATCAAGCATTATCCAAGAGGCAGTGCAGTCCAGTAGGTAACACACCACAACTGGGAGCCAGGACACCTGGGTTCTATTCCTGGCTCTGCTACTGACCCAAACGTTGGGTGACGTTTGGCAAGACAAACGATTGCTTTGTGCCTCAGTTTCCCCTCCGTCCATCTAGCGGTCTCGTCTATTTAGCCTGGAAGCACTCTGGGGCTGGGACTCCCTCTCCCACTGTTTGTCTGTGCAGCGCCAGGCACCATGGGGCCTTGACCTCAGTCTGCCACCAGACACACAAGCAGCCAGGGGGATCTTCGGAGGGAAAGCCCCTAGCGAGTCCTCTCCACACCCTGCCCTTATCTCACGTCTCTCCCCCAGGAGCTCCCTGCACTTTGCTACAGGAAGCGCTGTCCCTGGTTTTCACATGGGAATGCGAGGCGGAGGTCTCATCCCCCAGACCCATACAGTGACTCCTGCCCCAGTAGCGCTCCCCCTACAGCACCTCCAAAGTGCCCCACAAACCCAGACAGCAGGGAAGAACCATCTCACCCACCATTGCTTTGCAGCCACCTCTGGGTTGGAACGTGGCAGCTGCTTCACAGAGCACAGCCACACTACACAACAGTTCAGGGCTGGACGCCGCCAAGGGGGAAGTTTAGCTGCTCTGGCTCGGATCATGGAAGGTGAATGTAACGACCAGGGCTGGGATTGAGTCAGGTTAATAGGGCTAAACACCGATGCGCCTTGGGGGTCTTTCATGATCCCCCAGGGGCTGGGAACTCAGGTGAAGGAGCGCACGTCCAGCTGCACAGCGCCCCCTAGTGCTGGACTAGGATCAGACACACAAGTGCCCCCTACTGCGTCACCAGCACAGAGCCAGAGCAGCAAGCAGAGTTATCAACGGTGCGGGGGACACACCAGGGTGCCAGAGGCCACGGGTGGAGGGCTGCATGTGCCCCATGTGCTTGTTGGATCCAGGCGAGTTCCAGATGATCAGGTGCTGCCTCCCCCCGCCCCCAAAGCCAGTTAATCTAAAACAAATAGAACAAGTTGGTGTTAAACTCAGCTCAAAGCGATAAAGGAAAATAGCTGGAATAATTTTTCCCACCCACACATACCACAGGGAAGGGAAAAACACACACACACACACACTCACACTCTAATCGGGAGGATCTCTCCCGGCCCTGTCCGTCAGCACAGGCCGTCCCGCCTCCCCGGGCCCTGCTTGGCCCGATAATAAACCTTGAGGTTTGCACACAGACTCCAGGCTGAGAGAGATTATACAGACAGGAGTCACAGTGCAGATAAACACAACTGAACAAGAGAGTCGAGAAAAAGGGGTGGGGGGAAGAGTTTGCAGTTTTAATTAGTGACAAGTGACCCCACCCTCCACCCACAGCGAGGGACCAGGGTGCTATAGGAAACTGGGAAGCTTCATTGGGGCGGGAGGGGTCAGAGCTCCCCACGTTTAGGGGTTCTATTAATGGGAACATGGCTATTCCCCCCCCTCCCAAACACACACACTTCCACTGCTCTGTGCTGAAGGCAGTGGGGTTCAGTGGTTAGAGCAGGGGGCTAGGAGTCAGGCAGGACTCCTGGGTTCCATTCCTAGCAATGGTTCCCACCTGCTCCCTGATACTGACCAAGTCACCACTTATTGATTCATTTTATTTACCGGCCCTGCAACAGGAGGATATTATGCCCTGGTTGGTGGGGTGAGGCTCGGACGCGTCTGGCAAGGGCTTGGCGATCGTGTGATAAAGCGGTGACGTAGCAGGGCTGAGGGATTGGTATTGCATGGGGCTGGGCTCAGGGCAGCAGGAATTAATCCAGTGAGGGGGCGGACGAGAGCCATCGGTTTGGACACAGCCCGCAGCGATAGGAAAGGGAAGGCAGCAGGAGAGGTCAGGACACTACAGGAGCAGGGGGCTTTACGGTTAAAGTGCTCCAGCGAGACTGCTCAGGATCACTGGCTCTAGGCCGGTCACTGCCCACAGCAGCTACCCGCCCGCCAAGGGCTGCCCTTCACAGAGCGAGCTGGGCAACTCCCCTGCTTGTGCCCCTCCCTCAGCCCCATGGCGCTAGCCTTGCCCCAGCCTCAGATGGGACGTCGACACAGCACAAGCAGGGCCCGGGCTGCCGTTCAGACCTGTGCTTTGAGAGCCCCTGGGCTACACGGAGTCAAACCCCCTTCTTCTGGGAGCAGCCGGCATCCCCTGCCACTCGGAGACGTCAGAACAGCCCAAGGGGGATTTCTATACCCCCCCGGGGGGAGGGGGCAGACACCTCCATGCTCTGTGCCACCTGAGTCTGTGGGCAGATGGCAAGAGACATGGGCTTCCGGCGGGCACAGAAATGGGACGGCTCTCGGGACTAGCTCCCCACCCAGCCAAGAAGCTGGCACTGCGAAGGACGGACCCTCCTCTAATCGTCCGGATGGGACTGGCCTGAGAACAGAAGCTAACTGGGGTTGGGCTGGGTCCCTGGGACCCTTTCAAAGAGATGAGGGAAACTTCTCTGATTCAGTGGGGGGTGGGGGGGGAGCCCGCTCTGGTCCATGCTGATCTAAAGACCCTAGCTTGGCAAGCGGAGTACCGCAGCGTGGTTGCGGCTTGCTTCCACGTGAGATGTAAAACTGAGCCACAAATACCTACCTACCATTGTGGCAGTTTTCACAGACCCTGCTTTCCCACCCCAACCCCACTCTGTCTGCTGGCACGTTCAGTCTGATACGACCTTCTCCTTCACTTCCTGCCCTGCGCCGTTCCACGGCATCGCTGTGCACTTTCAAATCGCTCCCGCGTTCCACCCCAGAAGTGGCTGCATTTCCAACCTTCTGCCTGAAGGTTCTCACACAGACCTGCTAATTCCAGGTCAACCTTTGGGAGGCAGAAATAAATTCTGGCACCTGGAAATGAGCCGCCCCAGCTGGCTCCCAGCTGATGGACTCTCAAGGCAGCTGCACTGGGGAATGTGCCACCCCAACTCTCTGTAACGAACAGTGAATAATCTTTACTGCGCGCCCGGGGACAGAGGCAAATAAAACCAAGTAAACAAGCCCGCGTTAAAAGGCCCAAAGGCTGCAGATATACGTAAATCTCTGATGGGGACCAAACTGAAAGACAAGAGCCCATAAAGTGCAGAGTTACAGCTCAGCGGGGGAGGAGGGGGTTGAGGTTTTCAATTACTTCTCCCTTTTTACAGGGCTGATTGGTATTTGTGGGGGCCGAGCGGCTGCCCTGATGAAGGGGCCAGAGGCTGGGCGCATGTGAACGGGCAGGTAGCTTGATCTTGCTGCAGAGCGTACCCATTATTCAGCGGAAGGCTGGCATATCGATCGGCCCTGCATCGGAGACGTTCCCGTAATAGCCTCGAATGAATTGCTCCCGTGCCGGGCTCAGAGCCACCGCAGCGGCAGGCGGCCGCGAGGACACCCCAGGCAGTGCAGAGAAAGGGGGTGTGCCATGGCTTACATGGGAGAGACCTCAGGCTTATGGTAACCGGCTCCCCCTCCCTCTTCTGCCACCCCCTTGCCTGCTCCACTTGGGCCCCGACCAGATGCCGATCTCCACCCTCATCCCACCCTCCAGCCACCTCTCAAGCCAGAAGACGCTCTGCTGGGGGCTGGACCAGGAAGATTCCCTCCCTGCCCGGCCCCTCTGCAGCTGAGAGGGCAGAAGGAGCCTGTCCCGGCCTCTCCTCCCAGCCACACCTGGGGAAGGAGCAAAGGAGACAGGGAAGAGCGCACAAAACTCAGGAAGCCAGTGAAGATGGCAGAACATTAGTCAATATGGTTCCACTTCCCAGAGGCCTCTCCCTCTGCTGTCCAGCTGTTGGAGAGACTTCGAGCTAGAGTCTAGGCTTCGGGACGACCCCACTCAACACCTGGGAGACAGCGACCTGGGCTATTAGCACGCTTAGATCTCCCTCCCCTATTTCTCATCTGCACCGCTGAACACACTTCCCCAGCGCCCCCCTCCGCCCCCAGAGGGGCCAGTTTGCCTTTCAGATTACTCACCACCCAGCTGAGAGAGCTTGTCATGGGGGGGAGGGGCACTAAGGAGCAAACAGAGGCCTGCCTTGGGAGGAACTAAATTCCCCCTCCCTTAAAGAAACACTACCTAACTATTTAAGACTCAGATTTAGAGCATTTAAAAAAAAAAAAAAAGGGGGAGGGGGGAGGGAAAAGGTTTGTAAACCCCGCCCCTAAATAAATAGTGCATTTGAGATTTTAAAAGTGGAACTGAAAATAATGTGGGGCTAGTGGAGGGGAGACGGTATGGGGGGCAGGGAATGTCATCCCCATCACACTAGGGCACAAGCAGCAAGGAGCTTAGTTTCACTGTCCAAGCCGAGCGCCCTGCAAACATTTTTAAAACGAAAACGTTTGCAAGCACAAGTTAAACGCGGAAGGATTTCGAGAGATTAAGGGGCGGGGTTTCAAAAGTGAACGCATTTGCATGTGCAAATAGCTGCCGCCGGGACTGGGTAGACAGGGTGTGTACCCAAGGCGTGCAAAGAGCCAATTAGGTAGCTCCCTCGCCATTTGGACATGCAGCTACCCAGGTTGCATGTGCATCTCTGGTAATTCCACACACACACTTCCATTGCACGGCTGTGTGCAACTGTTTGCCTGTGCAGTTTAATCAGTGTGGGTCTAAAACAATTTCAGTAACTCCAGTAGGAATTTGGGGTTTCCCAGTAGGACTTATGGCAACGGCGTCCTTTTAGCCAAGCGCCAGTGCAGCAAGGGATCGTAGGCGGCCGTCTCTCTGCTGCTCAGGCTAATTATAGCAATCACCGAGACACCCACCGTCCCTAAATTACTATTATGGCTTAGTAATTTACTATTATGGCTTGGCAGTCTTTAGTTCAGTCGATACAGACCAGACCTGAATGGGGCCATTGCAGAGCCATTGCTACAGTAAATCTACCATCCTCCGACACTGAGCTAGCCTGGGTTGCAGAAGATTGCCAATAAAAAGCTTAGCCCGGTGATGCATGAGGGGGAAGAACTTATTACTTCTCCCCAACCTTGATGCCTGAACCAGATGCTCTGGTTGTTTTCCCCCAGAGGCACCAGCAATTCCCAGACAAGTTACTTAGCTAAGAACTCTGATGCTGCGGCTGTGCAGAAGCACACCGGCTACAGAAAGAGGCTATCGGAACGTTTCGGAGATACCAGAATCCCAGCCAAACGTTGGAGAACCAAATTGACGGCCAAATAAATTCATAGCTACTGTTCTATAAACAACCTTAACTCTCACCCACTTCCCCCGAGACAAGTACCTGGAGGTTTGGTTCTAGAAGCAAGCTCACAGTGGAGTTTCTGAATCCTTGCAGGAAGGGAATTGGGTAATTAGTCTCTTGTGGTACCCAGTCTACATCAAAAGGTAAAGGGGAAGGTCATCTGGGGCTATTACAACTGCTGTACACAGGGTGGAGGAGGCAGAGGGCGTTACAGAGTCAGAGTAAGGCTGTTTGTGGCAACTTAAAAACCACGAATGCCCTGCAATTACTAGCAATTTGGCAGTGAGGCTTTTCGTTGCAATCAAGGATGTGAATTTACACCTATCTTGAAGGGTTTGGTCTAGGAATTGCCTTTGTTTTTTAGACTAAAGTAACTGATATCATTGGTTACAATGAGGTACAGTTACCCGCGCTCTGTGGCAGAACAATGCCATTTCTGACAAGTATCTAATTCAGATTAGATTACAACCCAGATTAACCAGATGTTAGTGGGAGGGGACGAGACTCAGTGAAAAAACTCTCCCACAGTAAGTGGCAGCTCCAGCCCCAAAGAGAGAAAAGATTGGAAGACAAAGGACGACAGGTGGAGATGAAAAGACTAGAAGCCGGGAGAGGACTGGGTGACAAAAGCTGTCACAAAAGTGTGTTAGCGATGAGTACCTGTGTGCACTATTCTTAGCCAATCATGAACAGTCAAAGATTGAAGGAAGCTGGATGCAGTGAGAATGGAGGTCTAAAGCTAGCTACACCGCTGATTATGGAGTCACCAGTGGTGCTCCATAATATTATAGTACATGCTCACGGACCCAGGAAAGGGACGAGATGCTCACAGGCTGGCCTACTCTGGGGTCTGATCATTAGTGCACCGGATCTCCCAGAACCAGAAGGGTTTCACGTTCCGGCCAACTGGATGCAATGCCTGGATTAGCATCTAGCTACAGCTATGGATGCATGAGGACTGCATCTCCATCCCTGAACCGCTGGCTGAGCCCCAGTGGAACCCCAACCTGCTGCGTTCATGCTGAAATAGACATGCACAACTCAGATAAAGCCTAAGAGATGGGGGTTGTGTCTCCAGCACCTCAAATCTCTAAATGGTGCCTCCTTCTGGGGTATTAGGGAATTAAAAAAAAACCAGCCTCTGCAAGGGGGCAGTCTTGGGCATGGTGCGTCAGAGGACCAGGGTAGGAAGGAAGGGAAGGGAAGGGTGAGAGCATCTGATCCTTTGGAAGGGGGCTACTGAATCTGAAATCAGCATAAAACAGACCCATGCACCTTATTCTCTCCCGGGATTGGCTAGAAGCTATTTTTAACAAGGAGCGAAGTCCGACTAGAGACTGAGCCTTAGCGATCAAAGGCAGCGATTTGTGAAGGCACCTGCCCATCCCGGGTAGGAGCGACTTTCCTGCCCCCCCTTAGCAGAATCCTCCCACCATGAAGGAGGGGTGGGGGGGGGGTCTCTTTTTGAAATGGGCAACACACTGGCTGGCCAGTCAGGACTTGAGTAGGTAGCACTGGGGTCAGCACAAGAGCCAGCCTACAGAATAGGAGGGAAATTAAACGGCACAGTACCTCTGTAAACGCTCCCAAGTCGAGGATTATAGATTATAGCTATCAGCTATTTGCATATCAGAATTTTAAGCAGCCAGCCACCTCCAGCGAACAAGGTCATTTCAAAGATAAAAATATTCCTTCTCCCCTGCCTTTCACGTTCAGTCGGCACGTCACACAGCCCGGGCGAGAGATTACCACGGAGACATGTGAAGGGGTCCCCCCAACGCACAGGGAACTCTAAAGCCCAGTGCTGGGCACTCCATCAGCCCGGGGAAGTGGATGGGAGGGGGGTATCCAACTTGCTACCGGGTTAGAGAAATTAAACAGTAGTGGGCACACCAGAAAGGAGACTGGAGGAGCAGAATGGGAGAAATCCAAATGGGGGCATGGGAGAGGGGCGCTACCTAGACACAGAGGAATAAAGAACAGGGAAGATCTAGGCTCATGGATGAGCCCCAGGTCCCTAGAGCCATAAGATACTGACCATACAGAGCATGCCCACCTGAGTCCAAGGAATGGGCCCTGCATCAGCCTTCCAGCAAGAAGGAAAAATCTACACCCCTGCCAGCCACCGTTGAGAGTGTGTGTGTTATGGGCGGGAAGGGGACCTTTCCTCCCCAGCAGAAGGGGGGCCAGCAAGAAACGAACCTGTCAGGTCACGTGCGGAAGGGGATAGAAGGGCCTGATCCTGTGAGGTCTCAATGGGGAACTTCTATAGACTTCAGAGGCAGCTCCACCAGATCAGGTCCCAGGCTTCCCCTCTGCTGGCAGCTGCTCTGCTTCATAGACAAACAAAAAATGGAGCCAGATGAGCAGGTGGCAGAGGGGGAAGGGGAGAAGCTAAAGGGACACTAGCAAGCTTAACCCCTGCAGGGCTGGAAACAGTTGTGCTAGTGCACCAGAACCAGGAAGTGAAACTGACCAGTCTGGCTTCAGGTGTGGAGCAAAGAGATAAACACCAGCAGGGGGAAGCATGCTGGGTGTTTCAAACGCTTTCAAACCGAGTGATCCAATGCATTGGAATCTCCGGGACCCTTGAACGGCTGTGGGGCAAAATCCACCCTTCGGAGGCTGGGAGCACAGAGATGCCCACTCTCGCGGTTCTATCGCTAAGTCTTGTGATATTTAGGGTTTTACTTCTCTCCGGGCGCCAGGGCTTTAAAATCCATCCCTCATGTGGCAAACGTGTACTAATCCGGCCAGCCACGTTCAGGCAAGGGGAACACAAACGGGAGCAGGTGCCGAGAAGGGCTGCTAGGGTGGCCAGGGGAATGGAGAGCCGATCTTATGGGAGGAGACACTGCAAAAACACCCCACAGCAGCGAGTCTCAGAGCCCAGGTCTACAGACTTGGGCTTGCAGGGCTCGTGCTATGGTGCTAAAAATAGCCGGGTAGATGTTCCTGCTTGGGCTCCGAGATCCACCCCTCTCGTTGGGCTTCAGAGCCGAAGCAGGAATACTGACCCAGCTCTTTTTCATGCGCTAGCGCAGTGGTTCTCAAACTAGGGCCGCCACTTGTTCAGGGTAAGCGCCCTGGCGGGCCGGGCCGGTTTGTTTACCTGCCGCGTCCGCAGGTTCGGCCGATCGCGGCTCCCACTGGCTGTGGTTCGCTGTCCCAGGCCAATGGGGGCTGCGGGAAGCGGCGCGGGCTGAGGGGTGTGCCTGAGTCTGTAGACCTGGGCTCGGAGACTCATTTGCTGCAGGTGTTTTTTTGTGGCCTAGACGTACGCTAAGAGAGCTTAGTTTATTTAGCCCAGCTAGACAGAAAGGGGATCAGATTGCGCTCTATAAATACAGCAGGGGGTAAACACTAGGGAGGGGAACAACCCCGGAAGCTAAAGGACAATGTTGGCACAAGAACAAATGGGGATAAACTGGCCATGAATAAATTTAGGCAGGAAATTAGAAGGCTTCTAAACATCAGAGGAGTGAGGTTCTGGGACAGCTTCCCAAACAACCCCCCTGGCTTGATGATGGAGTTTGAGAAGTTTATGAACAGGATCATCTGAGATAACAGGGACTGGACTTCATGGCCCAGGAGGTCCCTTCCACTCCTATGTCTCTGGCAAGCCCAGCTTTCATTTAAAAGACAGGGCAAGTTTCCAGGTCTCATGGTTTCATAGAGAAGCTTGAAAATGTCCCTCAAGAGCACCCCAAAGGACCAAAAATCAGAAGGGAGATCAAAGGAATCCCCCTTTTAAAAACTAATCTTGATTTTAAAGCCCATCTCATGATTTTATGGGGATCTCTTTTAAATGCTAGGGGATGGGGATACTGATGATGTCTTCACGAGTCTGTGTATCGCCTTGGGTGCTACTGCAGTGGCAATCGTGAATTCCTAACGAGGGGCAAACTTTACACAGAAATGGGGGGGGGGGGGGGGGGGGGGGGGAGAGAGAGGGAAAGGACATGCAGGTAAGTGGTCACGCTTGCTCTGTTTAACCTAAAGATCTGATCTGCCCTGCACGCTGGGAGTTCGGATCCCAACTCTGCAGCCAAAGTTTTACACACACACACACACACACACACACACACACACACACACACACACACACACACACACACACACTTGAGTTGAGCTGGACCATGCCCCCCTTTGGCATGTGCCAGTCAAGTAAGTGGGGGTCCAAACCTTTGCATCTCTAGCAAGACTGGCCCCCGCAGAATGGGGGTGTGGCCAGGTTGACAGGTGCCATTAGTTGCCCATGCAGATGGCAGGGCCAGCTACAAGTATGGCCGTTAACATGTAGGCCTGCAACCCGCCTTTGCTCAAGAAGACCTTGTTGCATGTTAGAGGGGAGAGGACGGGGCTGTCACCTGGTGGCCATGTGTGCAGGAGACCCAAGTCTGCTAAGCCAACAGGGGTGGGAGGAGAAACACGCTCAGGCAGATGGGGCAGAGTTCTGCCCCTGCATGGAGGCAGCAAGGTCTAATCAGCCTAAGGGGTGGAGTTGAGACACTCCCAACAAAGTCGCAGCAGGGCCAAGCCATCTCTTCTCCACATCAGTGGCCAATAACCAGGCAGTCTGCGGCGCAGCATGAGCCCTTTTCCTCACCCAGGGGCCCATCTCAGCAGGATTCCATGATCCTACACAAGGGGGCCCACTGCTTAAAACGTGGACGCCTTGTTAGCCAGCTGCTTGTGCCCAGAGCAAAGTGGAAGCCACTTCTGTAGGCCCTACAAAAACGTGTTGCTTCCCTCCCTCCCCCCCCCCCCCAAGTTACACAAGCCATGAACTGGTATGTTTAGAACAATCCTGGAAATAGATCGGTTCTTCGGGGGTTTCCCGAGCGAAGCTCGGTCGCATTCGGCAATGTGACAGCATCTCCTTTAAAGGAGTCATTCCGGTACACGGCCTCCTTCAAAATAAATTCATACACCAGCCGTCCCCACAGGCAGCGTCTCCTCTGTCACCGAGAGGCGGCTGAGAGATCAGCGAGTGGGGCATGACGGCGAGCTCCCTAGCCTCTTTGCCTCCCTCCTTCGAGACGATCCCAGAGCGGAAGTGATGCTGCTACAGCAAGTGCCCCGGTGCAGCTCACCCTGGCGCAAGAGGCAATACAGAGAGACACCTATCCCCTCCCCCGCCAAGCCCCACAATCCCCAAAGGAAGTTCACGCGGAGCAGATTAGAAGCGAGATCCAGAGAGGCACAAAGAGAGGCGTCTGGGAGCAGAGCCGCTCCCCCCACCCCCGCAACCCTCCACACTGCATCTTCACAGCTGCCATTGCTGACATATGGCGGATCCTGCCAGATAAAAAGAAAATTCAGGCTGCTCAAAGTTTCCCTTTTTGCCAGTTCTATTCCTGATAAGTGCAGTGCCTGCACGGAGGCTGATAGACGGCCTATCGCGGCGGTTAGCGCGAAAGGAACACCCTATCGCTCCAGCATCGCCGGACTGCCATCAACTCCCAGCCACACAGAAATTAATATCACTCCAATTACCAGAATAGAGATGGGCTGGGAGAAGGCGATAATAAAATCTCTTTTACATAAAGAATGCAAATAACTCACTCTGGTGAGGGCGGGGGAGGGAGAAGAAAAAGCGGCGCAACTTTCCCCGCACACCTTCAGCCGATTGAAAGACGGCACGCAGGGAGATCTGGGGCTGCACGGAGCCTGTTCTATTTCACTGCTGCTTCGGCCTCTCAGGCAGCGGGAGAGTGACAGAGGCAGGGATGCTGGGGCCAAGGGTGGAACGCTCGGTTTGTACGCAGCGTAATTAGGGACACAGAACGAGAAGGGATTTCCTGGGTCGTTCAGTCCGTCCCGCGCCAGTACAGGCAGCCCCATCACACTGTGCATCGTTCCCCTCCCAGCATAAAAGTAACGAGCGCTCTAGCCGCTAACCGCAAGTATGCGCATGCACACACGGCTCTGAGCCCCCAATTCTGCCAGCAAGCCAGGGCACTCTGCTCAGGACTCATAAGCAACCCTACAAAAACAAACCCAAGGTGAGCGGCTCAGCACCAGCCAGCAACCTCGTCGCAAAACAGCATTCCCAGGATGGCACTCGCGGGTAACCCTACCAGCTTGCCCATGGCATGTTGTGGAGGAAAATTATACGGGAGATTTGACCTCCCAGCTTCCTAAGGGGTGCTGAGCAGTGAGACGAAGTTACTTAAGGTATTATGGAAAATACTAGGACAATAACCCAATTAAATTAAGTATCCAACCCCTTAAATTATCTCCCCGGCACTGCCGACTGCTGGGATGTGGGGGGAGTAGGAATACCTTGCTTTTTATTCCCTGGCTTGGAAGGGTCCTGATCATGCTGCTTCACCCCCCAACCTCTTGACCTGCTCCCCAATTCATTCCACCAGGCGACCAGTGAGCCAGAGGAGAGCTCTGAATATGGGGGCTAGGAAGCGGGGAAGCTGCTTGGCTGGAAAGCAGTGCTGCAAAAGGAAGAGGCAGAGCTGCCTGGGCTGAGGCTGCTTATTAGCAATTAGGCTAATGAGGATGAGAGGTCGGAGAGAAAGAACACATCACGTCACCTCTCCTCTGCCTCCCTCCATGGTCACTAGGGCAAAGGGCCAGGGTGGGAGGGAGCAGATAAAGAGGAGATTGGCGAGGTGGAAGCCGCACAGATACTTCCTGCCAACGCATCCAGGAAGGGCCAGGGATATCAACTGGAGCACATTTCCCTTCCTTGATGAGTTTAAACGGGGGAAGGGGAGGAGGGAGGGGACCACTGACAGTATCAGCAGCAAACAGCAGAGAGATTCATGCTGGGGAGGAGGCTGGTTAACTCTCCTGCCCCAGCCAAGGGACGGCCCAGCGCTCTGCCCATCCCCAATGGGCACGGCCCCAGAGGGAAGGTGGCAGGACTGCTCCCCACTCTTGCCACAGCCCCTCCACACCCCACTCACACTCCTGGTCGCTTCGCACCAAGGGGAGCGTCTGCCCCCTGGGAGGGGATGGGCAGGGCTAGCCCTGGCATGGGGCCTGCTCAGTGCCACGGGGCCTGTCGCCAGTGGGTATTTCACCAGATGAGGCAAAGCCGCTGGCGACGGGGTCATGGGAGCTGCACATGTGCCTTGGCACTCGGCGTTTCCCATGCTGCTTCGATAGCAGAGCCGGGACAATCTCCAATCTGTCCAACAGGCCCCCCCCTTAGCCAGGCAGCCCTAAGCCAGGGCTGGTCTTTGCCATGGGTGGCACTTAGGGAAGGGAGGAAGGGCCCAATTAATAAGGCACATGCGGGCAGAGCCACAGAGCCAAGGGATTCACGGGCCCTTCTCCCCAGAGGGCCAGGGATCCAAAGTCAAACCGATAGCAATCGAGCCTCAAGGTCACGCCTTCCCAGCATGCAACGAGAGCTCGAGCCGAGAGGGGAGGGAAACCCAGTTCTCCTGGTTTAAATACCCAACCCTAACGTCTCTCTTTCTGCAGCAGTCCCCCCCCATCCCTCACCCTACCCCCACCCAGCTCCACTAGATAGGAGTGTGATACCACTGCCGGCGGTGCCCAGATGCATGGGGGAGTATAAGGGAGACCTAAACTGACCTACAAAGAGGACAGCTCAATGGTAGGATATGAACTCAGGACATGGCAACACAGGGACCATCTCCTTCAATGGATGAACTACAGCCACACCCCCACCAACTTTCACCTAGGTCTTTCCCCCTGCCTCGGTCCATGGGGGGAGCAAAGACACACCTCTCGGTCGCAAGGAGGAAATCCACACATACTGCACGTCTGTTAACGTTTCAGGTCTACAGCGATCCTCGCCCAGATTTGGGGAGGGGGGTGGGGGGGGACCTTCCGCCTGGGCACCTTGGCCAAACGTTACTAAGACAAGACTGTAAGCTCCTTGGGAAAAGACTGTGTCTTCCTTTTGGTTTCTAGATACCACAGCGATAGGCCCATCAAGGGCCCAGATAGCGTGCACAGCACTGTACTGTCTGGCAGCCGTCACGCAAAGACATTCAGACTCAAAACACAGAGATGACAAGACAGGAAGACGGCGATATACGGCTATAGACACTTCTTGGGGTTTTGATAACATCACTAACCACTCTAGCTCTCTTCTTGTGGTTGCCATGATGCTATCAAAGCCCCACTGTGACTGTGTAGGAACGTAGACCAATGGCCAGAGCTGGTATTGCAAATGCAATCACGTAGCGGTCAGCGCCGGATGGCTTTTTCCAGAGGAAGGGAAAAACGTTATCCCTGGATCACCTTACCACGCGTGCAATGCTGTCTATCGATAACTCCTCCTTCCTGACACCACATGCTACCTAGCTCTCACCCTGAAGAATGGAGATCCAAGCATCTTCAGCGTGATATTAGCATGCAGTTATAACCCAGGCACTACATTAATACAAATAATAAACAATTAAAAGCTATTCAAGCCCTTTTAAAAGAAATCCAGCTGCAGTACTGGTCCCTGCTCTCCTGCAACAGTGAGTTCCACAGGTTGGGTGCAGTTTACATCTAGTCCTATTAGTGCTAAATATACTGTCCTTCACCATGTCATCAAACGACCCCATACTCTTCTGTTAAGGGCCAGGACCTGTGTCCCCTCCAGCTCTTTCCTTTCTCCTGGCTAAATCCTGAGGTTTGTAATATTCAATCACACACAAGTTCTACCAGACCCCGATCTCCTTTGTTACCCTGCTCTGGGCCTCTTTTAGGATCAATGGCACCTGTTTTGAGGCTGGAGGCAACGAAGCCTGCAAGCCACACCACAGTTGAGTTGAAGGTACAGAACAGGGGAGCGAATGCAGCTCCTGTTTCAATCCCAGGCTTCGGCCACCGTCTGTGCTTCCTTTGTTCTCTGGCCTGCGTTCTACATGATCACAGTGGTCCCTTCTGGCCTTGGAATTTAGGAATATGGGGGGGGGACAAATGTGGCATTCGGATCTGGGATTCAGAGTGCAACCCTCTCCCCTCCTGCAGAGTCAGGAAGTTTGGTGGTGCTCGGATCCCGAGTCTCTGCTGCCTACAATGGCTAAATACACCATTGACGCTGTATTTCTCTCAACGCCCACATTTCGTGGGCCACACATTCAAGTAGTTTGCAACTTGCCCCACTCACTGCTAAATCTGTGTCGGGGGATGGGTTTCCTCCCCGTGTAACATTATTCAGGTCTCGGAGACTGCTCACCTGCTTCCCCACCCCCTCCAGCTATCACCCCAGTGTCACTGTGTGAACAGACCTCCTGAGACATTGGTGCTCATTCTTCTCAAAAGGTCACTGGCCAGCCGAGCTGCTCCCAGCCGCCTCCACGGAGCCCTTTGAAAGGCAAATGGCCCGGGAAGACACTGACATTCAAGACATTCGTATCTGCCTGGTCATACATGACCGGCCAACCAAGGAAGAGCCCAGAGACAATGAGCCGCAAGAGAGAAAAGTCAAAGCCATCAAACCCAGAAGCCAGGATGGCCGCTGCCTTCATCCCAGGTCCAGCCATGGCATTTTTCAGTGGAAGACAGCATAAGCCATGCTTCTCAGCGGGGACAGCATGGAAACGAAACTGTGGAGATACACGCTGCTGAGCCCTCCCTCCTTTAGGATGCAGGGTGTCCCAGCAGGGTTCAGGATGGGGCAGAGGACACGTTTTGGGGACGGGGGGATTTACCTGGCCCATTCCATGGGTTCGGCTCCGGCGGATTTTCTCCAGGCTCCTGCTTTTTTGACTCCTTTGGACTTTCCGAGGCTTCTTTGGACTCTGCTTCTGGAATGGAAGAAACGGCCTGTTACCGTGTCATACAAGCTCAAGAGGAACGTCAGATACAACTTCCCACCGTGCTGGGGACTCCTCTGCCAGCCCCAAAAACCCACCGGAAAAGGGTCACCACAAACGGGACACAATAGCAAGCGACGCCCTAGGATGTTCTTCACGGAGTAGAGCTCCACGGCCTGTTCGCAGGCCTTTCCCCACCCTACTCATCTCTCGTTCACTTCCAAAACCTCGAAGCTCAATCCCCATCAGCCTCCATTGCCCAGTTGCTACCTTCTCAAACAAGCCCCTCCGTTCTTTCTCCCGGGCTGCCCTCCGCGCTTGGGGAGGGCTTCCTGTAAACACCTGCAAAGCCACCTCATCCTCTCCCTTCCAATCCCTCCTCAAGCCTCGGCTCTCTGCAGCGAAACCTACAAAAAGCTTGACAACTAACCAAGGCAGCTGGTGCGCGGAGACCACAGCCTGTCATTCTGGCCTCCTCGTGCTCCCCCATTGGTCCGTCTCCATCGGTCGCCTCTTGCCTTGTGCTTGGATTGGAAGCTGCTTGGGCAGGGACTGTCTTTTTCTTCTGCGTTTGTACAGCACCTAGCGCCTGATCCAGGGGGCTCTCCTAGGCATTAAGATACCGCCAATACTAATCAAAGGCCAAGCCAGGAACCCCAATCCTTCCTGTCTACTCTGCAGGCGTTCCCAATGCAAGCGAGCAGGAGGGAGCCTTTCCATCCAGGACTCCTGGGTTCCTAGCTGTGAACAAGTGAACAGCAGCCACCTTGACACCCTTCTCAAGCGGGTATTAGTCCATACACAACCCCGTTGCTGTGCAAATTGACGGGGCTGGTAGTTCCTGCTGTGGGCACAGTCACAGCGGATGTGCCCCAGGTCAAGACTCAGGTGTACCGGGGGAGTCCTGCAAGGGTAGCATCCACTGACGTAGCAGCATGCTTGTGTATGGGGCAAGCGAAAGGGGGCCTTACGACTAGAACCCAACGGAGAGCTGGACCCAGGTCAGAGGAGTACTGGCAAAGCGGTGTGGTGAGCAGGGGCCTGGGAGATAGGATTAGAGTAACAAGGGGGGGTTGGGCAACTGAGGTGCACTGGCAGATCGAACAGGAAAGGACCTGGAATGGACTCGTATTATCCACGCATGCAAGGGAACTTCACCGTAGATCCAGAGAAGAGCACTGCCCACACGGGAGAACGCGAGAAGGGATGCGCGTGGGAGTGGGGGTGAGAGCAGCAGGGCGGGAAGAGTTGGCATTTGTAGATTTAAGAGCAACTCGGGGAAGATTTTTAGAATTGTATCAGCAAAACATGCTCCGGGAATGGTGATCAGTTGCACACATGCAACCAGCGAGACACTGCCCACTAACGCAACTGTGCAATGGCACGTGGCCAACACCCGACCCTCGGTCTCCAGCCGTCTGCCCCAAGCAGAGGGATCTGGCACAACACGAACCAGGTGGGAGCAAGGCCTTCAGCTAACGGAGAGTGTAGTAGGGCAGTTACCCCTAGGGTGACCAGACAGCAAGTGTGAAAAATCGGGACGGGGGTGGGGGGTAATAGGAGCCTATATAAGAAAAAGACCCAAAAATCGGGACTGTCCCTATAAAATCGGGACATCTGGTCACCCTAGTTACCCCGCTCCTGAGAGGAAAGGGAAGCAGCCCCAGCTAGGGCCACGCCCCAGTCAGGCACACCTGGCCCTGTTCTAAGGGCTCATGGAGGAGCTGGGTCAGACTCTCTCTCTCTAGCTGTGGAGAGAGAAGGACCTGGCTGCCTGGGAGCAGGGTACCGGAAACAGAGCAGTGCTGGGGAAAGGCAGGAGCAGCTGGGGAGCCTTGGATAAGGCCAAAGCAGGTACTGGGGCTACAGAGGTGCAGCCCGGCGATAGGCAGAGGCCGCTGGTCCAACCCCCTTGCCAGTGATGAGTGACCATTACAGACTGTGGTCTGCCCCAGAGAACGGGGGCTAGATGACGATTGGCAGTAGCCACTGAGGCAAGGTGGGGATAGAGGGTTGGGGGTTCCCCGGGGAGGGGAGACCCAGAGTGGGGGTACTGCGGAGGGCAGAACCCCGAGGTAGAGGGGCACCGGGAGGAACACGGGGCCCTAAGGCAGGCGAGACACTGGTCTGCAGAGGATGCTTCAGGCTGGACAAGAGCTAATTCTCAAGATGACCAGCAGGAGGCGCTGCGCCGGTGAGTCTTCACTCTGCTGCAGAGGGGGATTGGCTGATGTGCTGGTTTTTGTAAATTTCAAGTCACGCCAGAGGAGCATTCAAGCACGCGACACATGCAAAGAGAGCAGAGACTGACACTATACGCCTGAGAGCAAACCAAGCGCGGGTGAGCATCTGGAGACAAACTCCTTTCTCCTTCTCGATGGACTTGGAAGTTCTCATTAACATTCAGAAGCCTGAGGGAACCTGTGGAAAGGAACCTCCTTGCCTTTCCATCCCACCAAGGGTCCCATGTCAGGGAGCCTGTTGAAATACAGCTCCCAGCATGGCTCTATTTGTGGCGTCTACATAGCAACTTGATAACAATTATTTTCTCCATTAACTGCTGTTAAAGATGGTGCCGATAAGCCTATCTGCATATGACAGTGCGACAGATTAGCGCCCAAAGTGCATGTTTGTCTTCACGTCCAGGGCGGATAACCATTGCAAAGCCCAAATCGATAGGCGCCATAAAGAACGCCCCTGGGTGACGTCACTGGCATTGGCGATATTAATACAGGTGATAAGCGGGATGATTAACATCAAATAAATCAATCACCGGGTATAAAAGTCCTATTATTTTTGGCTATAAATCAAAGTGCCTGGCATATTGATTTTTATCCATCTCGCTGAAAGCTTTCGTGGCCGTTATTGCTGCTCGGCGTTATCTGCACTATCACCTTTTTATCAAAGCAGCCTAGTGCCAGGTGCAGCTCTCCGGCTGAGTTTCCAGCTCCCTAACCCCCCAACCTCGGGACTGCATTGAGCTCCCCAATCAGATAAAGAGCCACTCGCTTCCTCTGTCAGCCCAGCCCAGCAGGGAGCAAAGTCTGCCAGCAACAAACCACTTCTCCTCAAAAGGAGCCTCCTTCAACGCCCCCCCCACCCCACGACCACCTCAACAACCATCACGCTTGGCGGATGACCCACGGCCACATTCAGTGTGGACAGGGCGGGGCGGGAGATACAGAGGGTCATGGACAAAACTCTGGTTTGGAGGAGTCCATGCACTCGTACCATGCTAGCTGCCCCTTATCGGGGAAGATTATCAGGAGATTAACATTCTGCTCCCTTTGCTCAAGGCCTCCTACCCCTGGGAGCTTTCCTTCCCTTTATCTAGGGGGCAAGTGCTCCGGTTTATTGACTGCCAAGTCAGAGGCCAGAATCTTCCAGTGGCATCGATCTCCGGAAACCTTTGCTATCATGGCAGGTCTCGGACTTTGACGGCGGGTGGGTTCCTGCAAGGAAATAACACCAGCACAGGGCGACTGCGGAATCGGACTGCCAGAGCCACCTGGTGGGGTCCGGCACAGGAAGGGGTGTGTCTACGATCCGCACCGCGCACGGGGTGTTTCAGCTCCAGGCACGGGAAAGAAACTAACCCTCTCCAAAATGTGCATCAGATCTAAGACTCAGGTACCCCTCACACCGGGGCACGACTGGATTGATTATCACCACCTGGCCCTGCCCTGGCACCATTAATCTCAAAGGGCACCGCAAACATTAACTGATTACACTTCGCACCCCCTCCCCAGAGCTAGGATCGCTTCGTGCCGGCACTGAAATGCAGTCACCTCCCAGGCTGGGGTGCAGCGTGGCTGCGGGTTATTGCTGCGTGCCAGCCAGGGATGCTGCATGATTGTTCGGACAGGAAGCAAAAGACAAAGTAGCAAGCATCACGCCACTGGAGCCATGCCTAACCGGGGCAACTTCCTCCAGTGACATCACCATGACGGCCGTGCAACATCATGTGCACATTTCCACTGCTATGCACGACCCTGTCCCACAATCCTTAGCGGCTGCAGGCTGGCTCCACTTTATGGATCACTTTGTACCTGGGAGCCAATGTCACCAGATTGTACTGGCGCAATGCAGCCCTGTACCTACTAGCCAGATCCCCCACTCCTGCATCCCCCCCCGCCCCCTTGGAGACGTACCCCCACGCTGGGCTCGTGCACTCCAGGGGAGGCGGTCCTCACATCATTGCACAGGGACGGTTAGAAGACATGCGGCCAGCAGGCCAATTAGCAGTCAGCCCCGTGTCAGGATCACACCTCAAGTTTCCAGGCGCCTGCTTCTGGCTCCCAATACCCTCCCCCATACAAGCTCAGTTTGCCTCCACCAGACTGCCAAGCAAAGGGGCCGCTCAGAGCGAGACGGGTCAAGAAACAGCCCTCCCGTGACCACAGGAAGAGCCCATCTCCTCCTTCCACTGGCTGCACCGGTGCACGTTGGGGCACAGGGGCACCGGCTGGACCAAAGTCAGAATTACTGTGCCAGGGCCCCTTCTGACGGGAGGGTCAGGTTAGGAAGCATTTCAAGGTGGAGGCCTGGGTGCCTTTTGCCAGATCTCAGGCCCCACGGAAGTTGCTCCTCCCAGGCTGATCGCCAAACAGGGAGCCGAACACACACCACGTTTGCGTGGAGTTGTGAACCCTGCAGGGGCAGAGGCCCGGAGGGAGACGGCGGTCACTGAGCCCCGGGCCCAGCCAGCAGCTCCCCCGACACCAGGGAGGAGTCTCCTTATGCAGAGCCGGAGGGGAGCGGGTCAGGGATGGGCCGAGCATGGCGCTCACGGATTCGGATCTGCAGGTGACAGTTGCGATGGCATCATTCTGCCAGTCTTGTAACAACAGAGTGGGTTGTGCTACCCATGCCCGGCTGCTGCTCCCCACCTGGGGCAGGGGGCCCTGGGGAGGACTGAGCATGGAAAAGCCCCCACGAGCAACTGAGCCAAATGTTAACCTGCTCTTTGATGCACCACAACCTCTCGCACTCTCCCGGAGCAGAGCCCACCCCAGACACCTGATGGACAGGGGGAGGCGGGATCTCAGATACAGCCCCAGCAAGGGGCCAGGCTGGCCGCTCTTCAGCCACAGTGGGTCCAGGAGCAGCCCACGCCGAGACCGCAATGCTCCTCTTTCCCACATCATTTCTGTGGCACGTTAAAGGCCGGGGGAGCCAGCCCTCCGACAAAGGCAGCGATCCAACCACTGGCGAGCCAGGAGGAACCCAGCTCCTCAAATACAGAGCTGCCAGGACCCCTGTGAGTGACTCCACCTGGTTCACCTAACACCCCGCCCTGGTAAGCCCCCGCTCAGGGGCCCACTGGATAATCACAATCAACACGCACTAGCGTCCTCGAAGGGGGCCTTCGAGGCCCAGCAGTGGACAGGCCTTGGAGAAGCAGCAATCCGGGTATTGTCTCCGGAGCAGAGTTGAGGCACGCTGGCCAGGGGGCGACCTGGTGGGCTTGCACTTCTGCTGCTTGCCTTACCGCCCCCTGCTCCCCCATTAAGTAGAAGGCTACTGACGCCCTTGGCCAGGGAGCTTCTCTCACCATATGCGGCTTTACACGAGAGCCCAAGCAAGCAGAGCAGTAACTCCACAGCCACGAGCCACCAGAGCGGGACTTACCTTCACTGCCAGGAGGGCTTGAGGCATCACACTCTGCAGATCCGTTTTGGGCTGATGCTTCACCCTCTCTCTCAGCTTGGCTATTCTCCTCTGCCGGGGCGTCGTCGCCTTCCTCCATCTCCCCAAAGGAACCTTCAGAACACAAGAGGAGTCAGACAGGTAAGTGACGAGAAGGCAGAGCCCTCGGGCCACACGTCCAGGCAGGCGCCCGGCACCAAGGCCTGGTTAGCAGTTTCCAGCAGGCAGAGTCTCACCCTTCCTTCGCTGGGGAGGGAAGATGGGAAGCCACCTGTGGCAAACTCTGACGCATCCATAGTCAAGGAGCCCTCTCCACGGGGAGGAGGGGGGGGGGGCATTTCACAGCACAAGGCTGACAAAGTGCCTTGTTCTCATCAGGGCTTGGAGAGCCTTCCTCCCCCCCCAAGAAGTGTTTCCTCCCCAAGGTTTCCCACCTCTTCCACATCCAGGGAAAGAAGCAGACAAACAGACACATGCTAATTTCTAAGAGATACGTTCCTTTGTCCTCTTCTTCCTGCTTGGAGCATAAGGAAGATGCTCCAGTGACACGCAGCACTCCAGATGTTAGATACAGTCTTTCTCCCCCCCCCACACACACACTCTCTCCTGGGCAGATGGAATGGGTCCTTCCAAAAACCCTACCTGCAAGAACACGGATTTCAAAGCCACACACTCCAATCGCAAAGAACATTGCGGGCGTCCTGATAGACTAGCAATGGTTCCTCCCCATGAACCGGTCCATTACTCCGGCGGGGGGAGAGACACCAAGTGCCAGGGGGGATTTTTTCTGGGGGAGGAGGAGCTCTGATTCACTCAGTTCTATGTGCAAGAGGAATTCAACAGCTGAGAAGCGCTTCCCAGGGTGTTTTCCATGCTCAGCACCCCCAGCGCTGATCAGAGCACTAGCAGCATTGACTCGTAGGCAGAGTCTGCGAGCAGCCCCCCAGAAAGGGATCAATATGCAATGAACAATGCCCAGGGGAGGGTCTCCAGGGCACGCTCATCGCAGCACCCAGGGTGAAGGCCATTTCCTTCACTGACATAATAAAGGGACCCGGGTACGGCTCAGCCCCAGCCCCTCCAGAGCTCTCCCCCCCGGCCCGGCTAGCAGGCTCATCCCACGCCAGCCCACACAAAGCCAGGCTCATTTTATTGTCACTTTTATAAGCTCCGCCGGCCGCCACAGACCCACGTTATTGAAGGAAATATATTAAGGCTACAAATGTCTCTGCGCCTTGTAAACGGCGCTCTCCGAACATGCGACCTGCTCAGCGGAGAGCGATCTGGACAGCTCAGAGCCGGGGGGGGGGGGGGGGGGGGGGGGGGGGGGGGGGGGGGGGGAGGGGGGGGGGGGGGGGGGGGGGGGGGGGGGGGGCGGGGGGGGGGGGGGGGGGGGGGGGGGGGGGGCGGGGGGGGGGGGGGGGGGGGGGGGGGGAGGGGGAAAGGGGTGTCTGAAAGAAACCAGTAAGGCAGGAAAAGAAGAGGGGCCGAGGGCATGGCTAGATAGGAGCTGCTTTTAGTTCCTTCTAGGTTCTACTCCTAATCACACGGCTTGTTTGAACCTATCTGCTCCTGGAGGCGGGGAGCTCAGTTAACCCGGGCAGGGGGGTGTTCTACTTCCTACCTGGTGGGACAGAAAGGAGAGGGGTCCCTTCCCCCCCCCCCGCCCATCTAGAGTTAGACGTCCCAGGGGCACCGTGGCGTGGTTTGCCTCCCACCCATCCGGCAAGTGCTTTGGTCTCACACTGCTAACACGGGGCCCGGCAGCGAGGATGTCTCTTGCCATGTTAAGGCATGCAGGGAACTGGGCCGAAACCCTCTCCACTTGTTTCACAGAGATCCCAACGAGCCACCCATGAGACGGCACGAACTCCCGCAGCTGGGCACCAGGCGGACCATGACAACGGAACGGGCTTCTCTCGGTACTCACAAAACGCTTGTTTCACAATGTCCGTAGGGATAGGAGCAGCCAGACTGATTCCCGCGCTGGCATCTGGGGCCCATGGGGAGAGGGACAGGGGGCAGAGGAGAGAAAGGATTATTTTGACAGGCCCCTTGGGAAGTTGGGGGAGGGGGCAGGGGTTGAAGGAAGCTTTCTCCACTCACTTTACTCTGGGGTGAGGCTGCCTTCATCTCACTGGCAAAGCCACAGGCTGCATGGGGTAATACTGAAATGTTTGCAAACATATAAGAACGGCCAGACTGGGTCAGAGCAATGGTCCATCTAACCCAGGATCCTGTCTTCCGACAGTGGCCAATGCCAGGTGCCCCAGAGGGAATGAACAGACCAGGTAATCGTCAAGTTATCCATCCCCTGTCGCCCATTCCCAGCTTCTGGAAGCCGCTACTACACATTGTTTTTCCATAGCATCTTCCGGAGGACCCTTAAAGCCCTTTACAGACATCAGTGAATTCAGGTTTGAAACATTCCTCTGGATTATCATCATCCCATTTGACCGACAGCTAAGCCACGGCATGGCAAATCAAGGGAGAACAACGCTGGCTCCTTCAGGGACTGGGCTCCTCAAGGTGCAAAGGACAATCCTCTGCCCTCCTTTTCTGTGCAATCATAAATGAAGACAGGCTGAATTCCTTGGAGCAGAGTCTAACACGGCTGGGCCGCGTGTCTATGCAATGATGCCATCTTGGCAGACACAATGGGGCTTGAAGCAGAGGCCTCCAGAGCTAGGAGGGTGAGCTGCTGCTATTACAGCTGGAGCTGACAAGCCCAGCTTTCTAGCTCGGGTGGTAAACTCCCATCCTCTGCTGATCGGGCACCAAGAGGGGACGCGGAACGCACACACCTCCGTGGGTCCCACGTACCCCGAGCTCACCCCAGAACTGGAGAAGGCTTTGCCCTTGCAGCCTCCGGATCGGAGCGTGGTTGCAGGTTTCTAACGTCAGTCCACTATGCAGCCACATGGCAGTGCCACACAGACAAGCTCCAGCAGGACCAACCCCTCAGGGGTTAGTCAGCCTCCTCTCGAAAACCACCTGGTTCGCAGCAAACATGCCCACGTCGAGCGGCTGCGACAGGCACGTCTAACTCAGGGCAAGTCAAATGCTGCTAGCGCTGGAGACAGGCATTCCCGAATAGTTGTTTGCATGCTGTTACCCAGAATGCTCTCTCTTCCAGCTCACGGCAGAGCCGGCGTGGGAGCCTGAGGACCACATGGAGAGGTTTGGATGTGCTAGTGCAGTGGTTTTCAGCCTGGGGTCCGCAGACAAGGTCTAACACTTCCAAAGGAGTCTGCACCCCTTTTCCATTCCCTCTGGGGCGCCTGGCATTGGCCACTGTCGGAAGACAGGATGCTGGGCTGGATGGACCTTTGGTCTGACCCAATGTGGCCGTTCTATGTTCTGCACCTCCCTTTGAACATTTTTAAGGGGGTTCACAAATGAAAAAAGGTTGAAAACCACTGCGCGATTGAACCCCCTCCACACACACACACCATGCAGCTGAGAGGGGAATTTCCACTGTACGCAGGAGTAGCAGAATGAATCCCACCATACCCAGGAGACGCTGCCTGGTCATCCACCCATTAGACCACTTGCAGACTGCAGATTTGACCAGCCAGTTACCCCACACCCCGGGACGTCAATCGCCTCAGTGCGCCGAGGCCACAGGAGCCTGTGCAGCGACCGAACCAGCCAGGTTCAGAAATAAAACCGTAGTCACTTAAAGAAGAGAAGCCTGCTTCTAATGACGGAGCAGTGTAAGGGAACGCTGCTGTGGTAATGAGCTCTCCAGCGCAAAGAGAGAGATCAAACACGATCAAACCGATTCCCCGGGAACAGACCATCGCATCCTCCAAGCCTAACCAGGCCTGGAACCTCCAGCCGCCAAATATGGCAAGCCGCTCCCGCCAAAAAGGGGAAAGGGGATAAAACCGCACAGCGCATTTCTCCAGACCTCAGCCACTCTCTGTGACTCCAGGCATGTCTATTTACACCAGGAGAACAAAGGGCCCATAATCTATACAAAGCAGACAACAATAAGCGTGAATAAAGAGGCTGCCGGAGAAGGGAAGGCAATTTATTCTAATTCTGCTAATTTCAGTTCCAGCACAATTAAAAAGACTCTGATAATATTCAGAAACAATTGCCGGCTAACAAATCGTTTCTCTCGCGGTAAATGAAACATTGTTAGGCTAATTTTTTCTTTCACGCCTTCACGGCTCTTGGGCGTCTGATAAAGTTAACCCGATTCTCTCCTCCTTCCCCTCTCTTCCATTCCCCCCTCTGTGGGCAGGAAAGGCCAGTCCTCGCCAGAGGAGACCAGATCAGGGGGACGGGACACAAGCGACGTACACACTACAAGCTCGGGGTGTGGTTCCCCGGCTCATGGACGCATCCTCCCGCTAGCTCTCTTCGAGCTACCCCGAGTACGAATAGTAGCATAGCCACAGTAACACGGGTAGGGGGAGCAGAAACACGACAGCTGGTTTCCAGGGGGTTCACACTCTGCATGGCTCAGCCATGCCCCCTCTGCCACTCTCCGTGCTCCCGTGGCTCCGCTGCTGTTTCTAGCACAAGCCTGCAGACACGAGCAGGGAAATCACCCCCCTAGCTTGTAGCACAGACGTAGGCACATGCACACTTGGCCTCTATCTGTTCAGTTGTCACTGTCGTGCCCAAGGTAGCCCAGGGCTGCTTGTACTCAGCACCGATCCCCCAGCCGCGCCCTCAGACGTCACCCAGCAGCAATTCTGGGCCTCAGTGAAGGGCAGGAATCCTGTTGGGAGAATCCTCACCCTCCTAGCTGGACTGTCACTCGGGGTTTTGACAGCTCCTATTGCAACGTGGCCCCGATCTCGACCTGGGCCTCTGGGTGTTACCATAATACAAAATAATATTAATCCAGCCTGACAGAACAGGAATCTATTCAGACAGGGGCTTCCCTGAACCCCTCTTGCCAGATGGATTATACTGGGGCCTTCCACTCCTTATTCTGAATCAGGCTCATTAATCCTGATGAGAGGCAAAAGTTGGATGGCTCGTTAGATTGAAAAAGGGACCGGGCCCCTTCCACCGCCAGGCCCCAGATCAGGATTAGGCATCCAGCCGCGTCACCAGGAGATGGACACCGACATCGTAAGGGGCATCATCATCCCCACAGCTAGGCCCCTGGTTAAAGAGAGAGCCCAAAGACTGACTGAGCCATGGAACATCCCCATCCAACTCCAGTGTGGCCATCTCTAGGGCCCATCTGTGGGGCAGTGTGGAGGTAGGTTGTAGTGTCGCTGCATGTACTGTGTTTGTTCTGAGAACAAATGGATCCTGGTCTCCAGGGATGTCAATTTGGCACCTATCAGCACCAAATTCACTCTCACAAAGGAAGGGAGGGGTGGAGGGCCCCCCACCCATGTGTTGGTCTTGTTGAACTTTAGGTCCATCTCTCTCCTTCATGAGATCTCCTTCCAGTGGAAAAGGCGCTTCTCAGACACCAAGGCACCAAGCCTTTTTGGATTGATGCCAAGCATTAAATAGTTCAGACCTGGCACAACGGGACCCAGGATCACAGCAGCGGTTTTGGGAAGCCCTGCACTTTAACAACGGAAGCCCCTGCTGCGTCCGGCGTCACGGAATGCAATGGGTGTCTCGGCAGTGCGTCCCTGTGCCGGGCCAAGACACGGCCGCATTTCAGGGAGAGTAAAGTCATCCAGTCAGTAGCTAGCGCTCAGGATCCCAGGGTTCAATCCAGGGGCCTGTGCACCCAGATAATGCATGTGCAGGCGTTCAAGGAAAACTGACTCCCAATCTCTGCTGTGCCCAGGAGAAAGTGCAGGTCCGGGCAGGGGCTGGAGCTAAAATATTTTTGTATCTCCATCAATGATGCTTTACGGTGCCACCACCACAGCCCCCCATTCTTGGCACACAAGGTCAAGCTATCGTGCCCCATCTGGCTTGCAAATACGCTCGCCAACATCCCCTCACACCTGCAACTTTGCACCCCTCGCTCTGGCTGCAATGTGACAGGAGCAACGGGTTAAATNAAAAAAAAAAAAAAAAAAAAAAAAAAAAAAAAAAAAAAAAAGAGACGAAGCAGTGAGTGGAGCGTCATTTCTCTGGGATTGCTGGAAGCCTTGCACAGTTATCACCTCACGCAGACTCCCTCAGCTTGCCTGATCTGTCTATTCTTCATTAAGCAAATACGCTGAAATGGAAATGAAAACATAATAGCTATTTGATTTTCAGCGAGATATTTTGCATATTGGTTCAGTGCTGATAGTGGAATTTCATCAACTCCCTTTTTTCATGCTTTAAAACTGAATTACTGAGGCTGGCTTTACAGAGAGGTGATGAGCCAAAAAATGCTCCGTTCCAAGATACTCCGCTTAGACGATTAACTATTCTCCATCCCCCCTCCCTCCTTCTCGCTCTCTTTTTTTTTTTTGATAACAAGGAAGGATTTCTTTTTTAAATTACAGCGATTGTAAAAACTTGCATTAATCTGAGATGATGTGACAAAGTTAACCATGTGAAGGCCGGCCCCGGATGAGATCAGGGCCATTAATATATGGCTTGGCTGGTGGCGGGAAGAAGGGGTAGAAAATTTTTGCTTGGCAGGATGGGAGGGGGTAGTTGAAAGTTCCAGAAAACTGAATATCCTACAGAACAAGCCCATCATACCTCAGGGTGTAAGGGGCAGCATACTAGGACTGGTCAGAGACAAGACTTGGGAAAAACCTATTAACCCAATCACCTGTGTCCTCCACCCCCAAACTATACCCCCCTCCTGTAATTTAAAGGAATGTAACAATTGCGTGTTGTTCACTGTAGCCATCTACCATCAACCTGGAACTCAATAGATCGTAGGCAGTGTAGCGTAGTACATCTCCTCTGTTGTTGTTTTATCTTCTTTCCATTCCTGGCTTTGCCCCACTATTCCACACCTTGCTTTCCTATCACTAATCAGGGTGTATTTTTTTTCCTCCATGACTCTGGGTGTGTGTGTGTGTGTGTGTCTCTCTCTCTCACACACACACACTTTTTCCATTGCTTTAACTTATCCCATTGTTCCCCTACCTGCTGCCCCCTCCTCTCATAGGGTCTGAAATTACCAGAAACCTCATAGCCACAATATTAAACTAAGACAAGAGGCTCCCCTATCCAGGGGCAATGGACAAGTGAGAAGCCACCTGCCTCCACATAGTTATTGGAGAAGTGGCAGGGCAAAAGGGTGCTGGGATACCCATCAGGTACCTCGACCCTGCTTGGGGACGCCACCTCTGTCCCTCCATCAGTTTCTCAGCCGCTGCTGGGGTGCAGAGGTCTCACCTGCTTCGCTCTCTTTTGTGTCCCTGTCCCCCAGAGCGCAGCTCTGGATCACCATTGTTCTCAGCTTTTTCCAAGGCTGCAAGCGTGAAACTGACCTGGCTTGTCAATTTCCCATGGATGGGCTCCCTAGGTAGCAGCAATGAAAACTGCCTAGTCAGGTTTCGTTCTTCAGCAGCTTAGATCTGGGATCAGCAGTGGCAGCATTGGAGTGCCGTGGTGCACTCAGTTCAGGTCTGGAAGACTTGCAGCAAAGCACAAGGATTAGAAACCAATACTTTTAACAAAAGCTGATGGGCTTGTCTACACGGGGAAGTTATACCGGTATAAGCCAATGTGTGAATTTATACTGGTATAATTATGAGTTCAACTCATGTGGACACTTTGCCTGGTATAAAAGGCATATTTGTGTGTGTGTGTGTGTGTGTGTGGGGGGGTTAATTTATGTATATTTGGAAGGGGCTATACCAGTATAATTAGATCAATTTACTGGTATAATTGGCAAGAGACTTTCCCAGGTACACAAGCCCCTAGATCAGGGGTAGGCAACCTATGGCACGTGTGCCGAAGGCGGCACACGACCTGATTTTCAGTGGCACTCACACTGCCCAGGTCCTGGCCACCGATCCGGGGGGCTCTGCATTTTAATTTAATTTTAAATGAAGCTTCTTAAACATTTTATAAACCTTATTTACTTTACATATCGTTATATATTATAGACTTATAGAAAGAGACCTTCTAAAAATGTTAAAATGTATTACTGGCACGCAATACCTTATATTAGAGTGAATAAATGAAGACTCGGCACACCGCTCCTGAAAGGTTGCTGATCCCTGCCCTAGATCCTGCAGAGCTGAACAGCCTTCTCTCACGTCAGCTTCCTACCCGCTCCCACCAAACTGCTTCTTCGAGCCCTGGTAACAGGTTTCATCCACCCTCATGTATGTGAATCCAAGATGTACGAAGTTGCCACCAAGTCTCACCTTGCAGCGAAAGCTACTCGCACGTCAAGAGAGGCATTGGCAGGAGAATTTGAGAGTTTTATTCTTGAGGGCAACATGTCTCCACCCCCAGCAACCCTCTAACAAATGCTTATTTCCCCACTCACCCAAAGCAACCCCCCAACCTTTGGGAAGAACTTAACAGAGCGAGGTCTCCCCCACCTCTTCTCAGGCGCCGTCTCCCTTGCCTTCGGGAGTTGATAATTAAGATGTGCTACCCCACTCTTCACCCTTCTACACAGAAGGGCTTTTGAGCCGATGTTCCCAAGAGTGCTGCACATCGGTGGCCTAAGGTTTGAAGCCCCAGCTCATTTCCTCACTGAATTCCAGGTGCTCCACTCTCCCATCGGATGAGGGGGCGTGGGGCCTTCACAAACTCTGGCTCGGATGCCGGCTCTCACTGTTGTCCTACAGATGGGAAAGCTGCTAAGCGACGGCTCTTTCTTCCCCGGCCTCGATCACAGAAAGTGCGTATCTGCCACACGCGGGTCAGCACCCATCAACTCCACCCTCTACTGCTGCCCCTGTGGCCTCAGTCAAGTCTCTTCTCTTTGAGCCTCAGCTTCCCAGTCTGAGAGATTGGGACAATAGCCCCTGCTTCCCAGGGGGCGTGTGAGGGGCTAACTGCCAAGCCCTCTGGAGAGGGGGAGCGGCGTGGGTTAGAATTCGAGTTCAGACACAAGACTCTTACGTGTCAGGGGATTGGGGAGAACCACTGTGTCAGCCAGACCAGGCATTCATGGATACATTTACACACCCAGCAACTCCGGAAGTGACTGGCGATTTGGGGCGTCACTTATCGGCGGGAGGGGCTGTCCCAATCTGACACACACTGAAGGAGACGGTTTTCCAGAAAGCACGTAGCACCCACCTTCCGAAAAAAATATCAGGCCCCTTTTAGGTGTCAAGTTGGGGCACCCCAAAAATGGAGGTGCCCAAAGTCACCGGCGGCTTCTGAAAATCTTGGCCTGCGTGTCAACCCTCCTGCTACAAGCCACACACTGGTCTCTGCATGGGCTGCTGCAGGGAGAGTTCCACCTCTACTCCCCATTTCTTAGATACGCCCCCCCCGCGCACCCTCCCACCCCCCATTGGCTCAGCAAGGCTCCTGCCAGCGGCTGGAACGCCATGAAGCCAGGCTGGTGCCACGCTCTAGCCCTCTCCCTTCTCCAGCAACAACCGTGGCGGGCTGCAGCAGCCGTATTTTGGGTTGACTTTATTTTATTTGGAGACACACTGCGAGAGAGAGAAAGTGTGAGTGACAAACTAAGCTGTGTGGGCTGTCAATCATCCCTTTCAGGATCAGGACAGCCGAGATAATCTCCTGACGAGTCCTTGAAATGCCCACTTTGAGGAGGACGACAGGTTCATATTTAGCACATCAGTCTCCCCACAGAGCCTAATTACTACCTACGAAGGCCACTCGTTCATTACCAGAGGATTAGAGCAGGGGGTGGGTAAGGATAGTTAGCAGCTACCAGCGCAGGAACAGAAACAGCCAGGCTGAGCTTTGAAAGGGAAAATGGCACATCCAGTGTCAGCACCAGGCTTGCCAGCAGGTTCAAGATGCTGCCTCCTGCCTTCCCATGAATACAAAGAAGCACGACCACTTCCACCCCACTTACCCCGCCCAGCCCTCCTGATCCATTTCAGGTTCAGTTCAAAACTGCCCTCCCAGTTTCTTAACCCTTCTGCAGACTGGCCCCACTCTGCCTCATGACCCCACAGCTTTGTTTGCCACATGCCAAGAGGGTGCTCAAAAGAACACTTTGCAGAGCCGTGGCAAGAAGCATAAGGGAGGACGACGGCCGGTTAAAGATTCTACCAGCTGGGCTGTGGCATCCCTCCAGTCTGCGGGATTCACTCCTCAGCTGTACTCCAGGTTCTGATGCTTCCATTAAAAACAAAATAAAATATTTCTAGCCACCGCCACCAATCACAAAGAAAAAATCTTTAAACACACAAACCAAGCGCAATACACGTAGCAACGTCTGCCTGAGTCTGCAGACAGCAGAGCCACTTGGAAAACATGAACAACAACAAGAAGTTATTTGCAAACAGATTTTTATTTTCCAGCCCTAGCAAGCGGGCTGAACAATTCAATATATGGGGAGGAAGGGTGGTCTAAGAGCAAAGGTCTGGGATTGAAGAGACCCAGGTTCAATCCCTGGCCCAGTGACAGATTTCCTGTGCTGATTGCAGGCAAGTTGCTTCATTTCATCTATAGAGAAGGAATATTTAGCACATCCGTCTCCCCACAAGTCTAATTACTACCTAGGAAGGCCACTCGTTCATTACCAGAAGATTAGAGCAGGGGGTGCTTCTCCACACCTCACATGGCCATGGAAGGTAAATCCATTTAGCAAGTGTAAGGTTGTGTAGCCACCCCTCCCCCCCCTTGCCATACTAAATCCCTAGATACCAGACTGTAGTTTGTATACACGGTACTAGACAAAATGAAGTGCTTTCCTGTGATCAGTGCTAACACCAAGAGACCGACGCAATATTCACAGTCAGGAAGCAAAGAGGGTGCAGGTCAGAAAAATTGTCATTACACAGGTAATTATTTGATCATTTCACTCCAATTACACTTCTTTCAGCATCTGAACAATAAACCTTTTCTTGATCCTTCTCATTTATCCAGCAAATTAAAAAAAAAGTTTGTTTCCAGGCTGCCAAGAGAGAGACCCTGGACTATCCGAAAGCAGGCATGCAGACAAGAGCGAAGCGATAAGAGGCCTTGATAACAGATAGAAAATAGCAACAGATTCAGACTTTCCCACCGGCTTGGAAATCAGGGGAGGAGGCGATTCCACGGGGCAAATGACAATCTGTTCTCCGTCCATCGCCCTCCCAATGTGGGGGGGTTGGGGGAAGGGGAGACAACGACAAGACAAACAGGCTCATATCTTCAGCTAAAATATGTTTGATCCTCCAGGACAGTTCTGCACTGACACAGGGTAGGGGCCCCATTGTTGCCAACCCCTGAGCCTTTAAAAATAACAAAAATCCACAAATGTATTCTTCTCCCTGCAAAAACAGTTTGATTTTTATGAAACCAATCATGGGATTTTCAGTTTGGGGGTCTCCTTACCTGCCTTGGGGCCCATATTTCTAAGCTCCTCTCTGGAGCCGCGAGGGCTAGACAGATGCTGCTTTTTTTTTTTTTTAAATGAAAGGACAGGTTCTCACGCAGTCAAAGGACTCCAGGGGCAGAGGCACTGAGAAAAAAACACCAACTCTCCAGGCTCGGGAGAGCCGGCGACGCCACCCCCATAGAGAGGTTTCGCTGGTTTACAGAGGGTCGGATCAGCTTAAATGTTCCCCACCAGATGCTGAATGCAAACTCGTAGGGCGTGCGCATGCGTGAGTCAGACTGTCCGCCAGGCCTGCCATGGACTTAAGGGTGATCCAGAAGTGGCTCTACGTTAGTAGAGAAATGGGGCTGAATCCTTCCTTCCATACCACCAGTTTGCTGTGTGACTTTAGGCAAGTTATTGTCTCCCAACCTCCCTCTTTTGCCTGTTGCGTCTATTCAGACAATAAGCTCTTTGGGTTAGAGACTGTCCCTCTCCTTCTCTGTACAGCTCCTAGCACAATAGGGCCCTGATCGCATCGGGGGCCCCCAGGTGCTACCGGAAGACAAATACAAATTAAACAGTGTATTGAGTTCTGCCCGTCAGCTCTGTCCAGGACCTTAACAGCCACCTCTGCCTCCAGCTGCACACCTCCCAGCCCTTGATCCACTGGAGCTCACAGCTGGCGTCGGCTGAGCTTGCTGCTTCCTCTCCCACCTAACAGGAGGGGTTGGGATTCATGGGACGGAGACTGGATAATGTAGCTGGAGCCTTTCCCTGTCCTCCCACCCTTGGCAATCCCTGTTTGTGTAAGGAACATGGGGGGCACAGATAGCAGGAGGAGATCGGCACCCCCGGAAGAGCTAGATAAACCCGTCTCCGGGGAGAACTCCTGCTCCTCTGAAGGCAGCCGAGGTCGTTCCCACCACAGATCACACACCTTGGCAAACCAGATGCTTGGGGCTCCCCCAGCAAGCCCAGGTCACTCCCAGCCCTGCAGAATGCACGGGAGGGAACAGAACCACCATACCAGCAGCTGGGCATAGACCAGGCCAGCCAACAAGCCCTGGTTTTAGAGGGCTCCTAAGGACGCCAGAGGAGTTCGAGGGTCCCCTGACTGTGCACCCTAAAAGCATGCATTTGCTTTAAGGTAGTGAGGTGCCCTGGCCCAGCGTCTGGGTCCCTGGTACCACGGCTGAGGAGGCAGGGTGTGGAGAACAGAATGGGTCTGTTCAGACACTTGTTACTCATCAGGCTGGAATCCCGACCCCGCTCAGGCAGGCAATAAGTTCCCCGTGAAATCAATACAGGCATTCTGCCCCTATGGTTATGTCTACACAGCAAAACGTAGCCTACCTGAGTGAGACCAAATCCAGTGACCGCAAGGGAACAATAGCCATGAAGACAACCCAGGGTCTGTGCCATCAGCACTGCACTGCTTTCACTGCCACTGTTACCCACAGGAGCTGGATCCAAGCTCGCTCAGATAGGCCAGCCCATGCACAGCTTTTGCTGTGTAGACAAACCCGTCGAGAACTTCTGGACCGACACCCCCAACGCAGTGCTGGTTTTAATAAATCCTCCGCACCCACAACAGCTACATTTGGGGACTAACCGAAGTTAACAACACCCCTCTCCCAAACTAAGGTCTCTGCCACCTACTCCCAACAGGATGCATCGTCCCCCGGCCAGCAGTACAGAGGTAAATAGGATGCGTCTCTCCAGACGGGGACCCCTAACAGCAGGAGCATGGCGAGGCTGATCCGCAGAGCCTGGAAAGCACACATAGGAAACACAAGCCAAGCTGGGAAAGGCAAAGCACTGCGGCAGATTAAAAAAAAAAAAAAATTAGAGGGGGAAGATGCTAAAAAGCAGGAGCAAGGGTTGGTTTCCAAGCCTTGTAAGAACCATCTCCACCTCCCAAAGTCATCTCCCAAAGCCCTCCCAAATCAGGGGCTCTGCCACCCCGGAGATACCCCCCTACACACACACAGCCCCCTCCCAACTTAGATCAGGCGTCCATTGCACCTGGCTAGACGGGTCAGCTAGGACTAGTCGGAAGCTCTGATGCTTTGTTAGGAATTTGGAGGCATCTTTTGGGGCCAGCTCTGCACTTTCAGCAAAGTGAGTGGAGGCGCTGCAAGCAGCCGGACAATTCAATAATGCTTGGGGGGGGGGGCGGGAACAGAATAGGTACACGGCAGGATGCACAATTCTTCCCGGTTATTTCTTCTCCCGTGGCCTTTACCTTCCCTCTGCAGGGGACAGCACAACGTCTGGGGAGACCCTCGGCAAGCCCACCTCCAGCAAAGCTTTCCCCCAGCAGGAGAGAGGAGATGCTCCAAGCTAGCCAAGTGGATAGGTCCTAGGTGCACGTGCCAGGAGCGTGCACACAGAGAAGGGCCCTGCACACAGGGCACCTGCCGGGAGCCAGCCCAGATTCCTCGAGCTGGCCGTTCCTGGAAAGCGTTAACACGCAAGCAGGGCCGGGCTCTGAGGGAACTTGACCCTGAGGAGAGCAGGAGGAGTGACCGCGCTGGAATGAGAGGGCCACGCACAAGGAGCTGGGGGTGACTCCAGGTTCCCCTGCAAAGTCAGCAAGCTTGATAGAAAGCAGATAGTGGCTCTTTGTCTCTGCAGCGTCCTTCAGGCTCTTATCCAGTCGCTGACCCTGAATTCATCTTCAAATTAAAAAGAAATATATAGAACGGAGACTGGAGTCGGCAGACAGATGCTTCCCACCAGGCCCTGGGGAGCTTAAAGAGACTCTCCCAGATTGTAAAACATGGGCATGATGTTCACCAGCCACTTGGCAATTAGGAAGCAAGGAGATCAGTTATTACCTGGGCTTGAAAACACTCCCAACTCCCTTGTCGACTCGGCCCCAATGCAGGCGAAGGTCTCACTCTAGCTACCACACTTCCCTCTACCAGCCTCTTCCTCCAGCCAAGGAGAGAGTCTTCCCCGCCCTCCCCAGGGCTTTCCTGCTCTGGGCCAATCTGACCAGAGATTCAGCTAAGGGAGCGGGGACAAGCGACTAACTTTGCTCAGTAAGCCAAGCAGGGAGCTGCCTTCCCTGAATGCGGGGCAGCCTTTTGCCTCCTCACCATTTGTCTCTGACCACCATACCCGGAGGGCAGGGACCAGGCACACCTGAGATGAGAGCTTCCTCACCTGCATGTGACCAACAAGTCACTGGGTGTATAAGAGGTTTGGCCAATCATCCAGGCTCCTTCATTTTCCCCATCTCCTCACCACAAGGTTCATTAGGGTCTCTCCTTTAGGAGCTGCGTACACACACAGCAGGGGAAGGATGGCCCAGTGGCTAGGGCTCTAGCTTTGGACACCTGAGTTCAATTCCCTGCTCCGCCACGGACTTCCTGTGTGACCATGGGCGGGTCACTTAGCTTCTCTGGGCCTCAGTTCCCCCATCTGTACAATGGGGTTAATAGCACTGCCCTAGCGCACAGGAACTTCAAAGTGGTTCCTGTTGTGATCTGCCATCACCAGAGCCACTGACCGGACAATCGTGCTCGCCGTAGCCAGCATCAACAGATGACTTTTTACACCAGGGAGTGCCGCAGAGAGGAAGCTGTTGTTGGGAGCAAGCGGGTGGAAAGTCACAGCGCTGCAGACAGGGCAACCATTGCTCTCCACCGTTACAGGCATTTCGAAGACGGACTTTAGCTCCCTCCCTTTGCCCTCATTTTTACTTCCCTCCCACACCATTTTCTTAGGCCTCGTCTACACTTAAAACGGAGATGGACATAGCTAGGGGCTCAGGGATATCCCTGGTCAGGGCCGGCTCCAGCTTTTTTGCCGCCCCAAGTGGCTAAGCAAAAAAAACTAATAATAAAAAAAATAAAAATAAAGCCGCAATCGGTGGCACTTCGGCGGCAGCTCTACCGCGCCGCTTCATTCATCGGCGGCACTTCGGCGGCAGCTCTACCGCGCTGCTTCATTCATCGGCGGCAATTCGGCGGCGGGTCCTTCGCTCTGAGAGGGACTGAGGGACTCGCCGCCGAAGACCCGGACGTGCCGCCCCTTTCTATGGGCCGCCCCAAGCACCTGCTTGCTGCGCTGGTGCCTGGAGCCGGCCCTGTCCCTGGTGGAGAGATAGCGAGGTCCAGGGAAGAATGTTTCCACCAACCTAGCTCCCGACAGAAAAACAACCCCCTTCCGTCCCCGTCGGTTGCCACAGTCCCAGTAGCGTAGACTCAGGGCCTTAGTGAAAGAGGCGTAGAAGTTGTACAGCCATCGGGGAACGCCGCTCTTTATATTCACAAGAGCAAAAAACCCCAAAGCAACTTCACCCACACTAACATCCTCCGAAGAGTCAGGGTGAGGAATTAGGGCTACAGGAGCCAGGAGGGGATTTAACAAACAGCTGCACTCACCGAGCATTTGTCACAGGTGTTTTCTTTGTTAGACTGAAGCTCGCTGTACCCTGTGGGTACGTGTAATGCCCATTCCTCCTCACCACAGTCTCTGGGCACCTCAGTCTCAAACATATGTACCCTCACACACCCCTGGGAGGCAGGGGGGTGCTATTACCCCATTGCACAGAAGGGAAACTGAGGCACGGGTGGATTAAAATGACTGCCCACAGTGACACAGAGTCTGTGGCAGACCAGTGACTTGAACACAGGTCTCGCAAGTATCAGGCAAGGGCCCGGACCACTAGGCTATTTTTCCTTTCTTATCCGATAGGGTATTAAATAGCTACCCCAACCCTCGCTCCCGAGACACACACAGTTCTGGCCAAGCCAACACGGTGTCAGAAGCCTTCACTTTGGAAAAACCATGCCTGTGAAGCACAGATATAAGTCTCAGCAGTCAGACACCCCTGAAGGCCTGTCACAGCTTTGGCAGCTGCCGCTCCCCAGTTTAAAGCGCCGAGTGGGGCACAAGGAAAAGCCGCCACCATTATCAGCACCTCTTTGATCTGAGCCCCCGAATCTGCTCTTCGGAAAGGCAGAGAGCCCAGTGCCTCCCACCGCCTGGTTCAGCCAGACAAGAAGCCAGCTCCTTAGGCAGACCTCACCCACACTAACATCCTCGGACCAAAGCCATCAAAGGGGTGGGGGAGAGAGTTCGCTCACCCACCTCAGTTGCGGCACGGGACTGCAGCCATAGGCACAAGCAAGCGTGCGATGCCATCGGCTGTTTTCAGACGCCTATCTCCTCTAGAAAGGATGGGTGACCGTGCTGATAATTACGGATACCGCAGAAGAGGATGCTGGGGAGATAATCTGCTATTATAAAAGAGGAGGGCGGCTCTTGGCCAGACGCACAGCACAGAGAAGGGGCCCCAGAGATTGCTCCATTCCACTGCAGATCAGAAATCCTTTGGCTGACATCAGTTCCTCCTGCCCAGGATCTGGGGGCGGGCGGGGGGGTGGGGGGGAAGGGAGAACAGCGGAGTCAGTGAAGCTGAAAAAGGAGCATCTCCCTCCCAACGCAGAGAGGCCCTTGTAACTTACTTCCCTGAGCGGTGGTTTAAGATTGATGGAATGCAAGTCCCTTCCCAGCAGTGGCTCCTAGGGGTGATGGCTGGATGTCTCTGCCGGCGCATCCCTCTCCAGCGCTAACGCCCCCAAGGAACAGAGCCGGACCCAAACTTCAGGGGCATCCTGTCCCAGGGGCTGGCTTGCGCTCACCACCTCCCTGGGAAGTCAAACGGCGGCCTGGCGGCCTTCTGACCTTTGACCACGCCAACACCGACAGCGGTTTGAAAACAGACAAGCCAGCCACCGAGGGGGATGCATCTGAAGGGGCCGACTGGGTCTTTTCCTACGTGGGAAACCCTGCGAAGAGGGAGCAGGCAGCCCCCCTCAGCCCAGCGATAGGTTTAAAGAGCATCTCAGGGGCTGGGCTCCCCCCTCTTCCAGATACGTTTTAATATCAGTCCGGTGCGAGTAGCTGATAATGTTCGGGCCCGGCCCAGCCCCGCGCTACAGTGGTACCTATCGCTAATTAGGAGCCCTTCTCTATCACACCGAGATAAACTCGGCCTGACCTTTCCTGGTGGTCTCCATGGCAACACGGGTGCCCTCTCCACATTATCCGCCCCCCCCCCCAATGATTAAACCCATTAAGTCGTGGGGGGGGGGGGGGGGAGATAATGGGGAGGGGAACAAGAGAGGAGATGCTGAGCGGAGATAAGTCAGGCAGCTCTGGCAGGCGGAGGATTGGAATCGAGTGTGATGCACAAAGCCGGCCCTGCAGGCACTTGCTAGCAGAGTCCCGCTAGTGTCCTGACCGGCCCGTTCAGCCGATGTAGCTACGCAGCCCCCTCCTCGTCTGCTGGTTTCCACCCTCCCACCTCCAGACTCAGATGCACCTTCTAACACACCCGCACGCCCTGCGCAGCCCAGCGGTCGCTGCACCACCTGCCTTTTCCCAAAAGCATGGCACCCACTCAGCCTTGCATCCCTGCCTGGCACTGGGCCAGGGGTTAGGGACTTTCTGTGCCATGGCACAGCCGGGCGTGGGGTAAGGGTCCGGCCGGTTTACACAGGGGGCGTGCTGGGGCCGCGACGTGATGCTGGCCAGAGACAGTGCTCGTTTAGCATCTCTGGGCGGCGCTCCGGAAGTGCTCCATTTCGGCAAGAGAGCAGCGATAGCCGGGCAACTACTGGCGAGGCGTCCCCCACATCCGGGGTCTGGCCGGCAAGTCACAACCCTGAGCTAAGGGCAGGGGATGGAAAAGGGAACCAAGTCAGAGTCTCTCTGGCGAGCCTGGTTTGTACCACGTGAACACCTGCTGGATGGGAGCTTCCCATCACTACAGGCCTGGATTTGAGCTGGCAGCCTAGAGGAGACAGGCCCCATAAATGACAGACTATCCCGCAGGACATCTCCCAGCCTGGCCAAGGAGGGCCAGCACCATGTGAAGACCCTCAGAGCCAAGGTCTCCCATCCCAGTGCGAACAGCTAGCCTCAGCAAGGTGCCAGCTCCAGCTCTGGCCTCGCCCTGGGACAGAACATCCCCTGGGCAGGACACACTGGGGGGGGGGGGGAGTGGGCCAGGCTGGCAGCAGAGGGCACAGGAGGTGTAGTGCCTCCCCATCGGGCACACTTGGAGCAGCATGTGGGGGAAAGAGAGGGAACAAACCCTGCCCTCCCATTGTGAACAGCTGCTCCTCCCTGTTCGTTTTACTAGAGAGCTGGGTGCCCCGGCAGAATGTCCTCTCCCCAGACCAGAAATATGCCCCCCCCCCCTCGCCCTCAAAAGCTTTGGGGGAGGCTGGATCTGAACTTTGCAGCTCAGGCCCCAGAAAAGGGGGGGGGGGAAGAGAGAGAGAGAGACAAGGAGAGCCAGAGCCTGAGAAAAAACAGCCCTGCTGATATCGGAGAGATTGGTTTCAGACGGAGCTGCTCCCTCTGCCAAGTCCATATCCTATCTAACCGGGGTGTAGTTACTTAACATTCATCACTGGCTGAACTCTGTAACTTTATCAGCTCCCAAGCATGGCGCCATCTGAGGGCCCGGCCATTCTCAGCTCTCAGATAGGCCAGATAAACCACTGATAGATTACAGGAGATTGTTTCACTTCAGGGGACGCGATTACTAATAGGAATAGTAAGAGAGCCCACATCATATCAAACAGCCAACAAGGGGGAGGTGCTGGGGTGGAGGGGGGTGGGGGGAAGAGGAAAATAATGAGAAAGAAAATACAGGAACAATGGCAATGAAGTGACTTTACGTTTCAGATAGGGCCGATAAAGCCCTGATAGATTTTAAGGGAGGAAAGATTCTAATAGAGCCATCCCCAGCCCTCAGACACATCAGATGGATAGAAACAGATTGCTTCACAAAAGGGGATGCGACTTTTAATGCAATCCTGGCTTTTCATCTGATAGAGGAGGAGGAAGGAAGGAGGGAGGGGGAGAGGAACTGTAAACGGAAGGGGAAAAGTGTTTAAAATTACACCCACACTAGGCCAGACATAAAGGGGCTTTGGCTTGAGTCTGGGCTTTTATGGTACCTTCCATCCAGAGGCTCTGACAGTAACATGGATGCCACTTTTCAGATGGGGAAACCGAGGCAAAGGGGAAGCAATCAGCCGTGGCTAGAAATAAAACCTCATGCTCTCTATTCCATACTAATGTAAGTGTAATGTAAACCCAGCTGCTTTCACCCCTTCCTGGTTTTTAGTCACCCCAAAAGCATGGGCTCATTAAGGGCCCGTCGCAACAACCCATCCCTACCTAGCAAAGCACAGAAATACATGCTCAAAATTCAGCACGTACTTGCGTTCTGCTGAAGTAACGGGCCAGAACCGTGTACTTCAAGTCAAGCATATGGTTAAGTGCTTTGCTGAAGAAGGATGAACGTAAGTACGTTCTCAGAGGCTCTGCTGAACGGGAGACGAATAGCACAAGTCTAACCCCGTGGTAAGTTTTCCCTTTTAAATCAAAGGAGATTTCAGTTCTTACAGCTCTCTTCACTCTGAAGAATCCCAGATCAAGCAAGCTATGTCCAGCATGGGGGTGTATATTTTGCAGAATCTCTTCAGCCAGCTCTGAGTCACAGCTGTTTAGCAGCGCACGCCGCCACTCGTTTAGGACAGGAAGTGAATAACCACCACCTCCAACTGACACGTGTTAGGCAGAACGCACAGTCGTTATCCCCAGTGGGATGGACCAGGATATTGGTCCTATTGCAAAAAAGGATTTGGAATGAGCAAGAGCTCCCAGGGCCTCTGTTAGCAGCTGCGGGCAAAGAGGAAGTTGGGGTATGCGTGCTGGGCCAGCATGCTGACGGACGACTGTGCCCACAGAGGGAGTCATGCTTCAAATGGTTTCACATGCCCAGGGGAGTCAGATGCTCCAGGTCATCTCCAAGGATGGAACTTTCAAACACCCAGCGTGGCTGGCAGCGGAGAGAAGGGAGGAGACAGTCTCTGAGCCAAGCCCCACGCAACTCAAGGCCCACTTCTGTTCCCCCTGAACCGGCTCCTTTCTCCATTAGCCAAGTTCCACTCCCGCTGCCTTCCCATCCGGATCTCAGAGCTGCCCCCCCCATTGGCTCGCTGGGAGTTATGGAGAGCAGAGCAGTTGGGAGGACCCGTTCCCTTCCTGCCCCCGAAGTCCACAGTTTTATAGATACCTGAGCAGATTCACATCCAAGTCTCTGCAAGGAGATCGCTGCAGCTGCTGTGCCGGCCCACTGACCATCAGCGGCTGCCTCTGCAGCCTGGGGGGAGGGGAGCAAATAACCACAATGAAGGTTCATGCAATTGCACACAGCTACATGGAGCAGAGAATGAGGCCCGGAGCGTACAGGTCTCAGGAAGGGTTCCCATGGCGTTCTAGACCTCTCCATCATTAGAACGCTACTGACTCCCCCCCATCAAGCACGCCATGACGGAGAGGAAGTCTAGACAGCTGGAGACCCGAGGGGGAAAACAAAGCAACAAATGGCTCAGGCAGCATCCAGTAAGCCCTGGCGCTTAGACCTTTGGGCTCTAGAAAAGTGACTTTGCTGGCATCTCTGACACACCAGCTGCTGAGTGATGCTGACGAAGGCAGAGGAGGATTCTGGGACCAGCGGGGGAGATGGGTGCCTGCAAACTGGGGAATCTGCCAACTTAGTCCTATTCATGGCTTAATGGGGAGCCACGTGATTTCGAGGCTTGGAGCAAAAGGTAAGGGAGTCAGGACACCTGGGTCCTACTCCCACCTCGGTATCCCACTGGAGCGAGTCATTTAATACACCCGGTGCCTTCGCTTCTCTATCAGAGAGGAGGCTCGTTCGGTTCTCAACCCTGCAAGGTGGGTGGTTTTCTCAGCGAGCATAAAGCGCTTTGAGATGCTTGGACACAAGGTGCAGTATTCCTGTCCCACGGCTCTATCCAGCCCCAGCGGTGAAGCAGCTTCGCCCTTAGCCAATAACATGGGAATATTACCACCACGCACTAACTAGGAGAAAAAGTGCTTCAGGGATATACACCCTCATGCTTCAGGGCACGAGTCAGCTACTCACTGCCAGAGGCCGGGAAGGAATTTCCCCTCTGGGAAAGTCAGTGCACAGTTGTCCATTACAGGGGATTTACACTTCCTTCTGAAGCCGGTGTTATTGCATCCTGGCTGAGAAGGGATAACAGACAAGATGGAGCATTGGCCGGCTGTGTATGGGGATTCCTACATTCCTATTGCCAGAGAGATTTTACTTTTTTCTTCCAAGCCAGAATAAGTTGGCAAATATTTGCTCAACAGATGCAGCCCTCAGGAATGCCCCTCTCCTCCCCCCCCCGCCCCCCCAGCTTCTGGCAGGGCAGGAGGGAGAGATCTACTATGGGCAGGCGTGAGGAATGCTTCAGGACTTCCCTGCCAGTGCACAGGACTGCGTTTGGCAGAGGATTCCCTGCGGGGGGGGGGGGGGGGGCTCTCACTCTGTTAGTGGAGTGTTGCTGGGGGTGCCTGCAGGGTGGACCCAGAACGGAGTGGGGGGGGGGGTAAAGGTGGAAGTTGGAAGGGGATCTGGAGCGGTCTTTAGCCCCTTCCCCGTCCCCACTGGATTCAGCCTCTCCATGCTCTCTCCCCCCAGTCAGGACAGGTTTGTCTGAGGCAACAGCTGCTGCGAGAGCGTAAAGAAGCCACTTTCGTTCACTTGTGGGCAAGAAAATCTGCCTGGGCGAGCAGCTGCCTCTCCTCCCGTGCGACTACACCCAGGCTGCAGGAGCCCGTAGGAGGCTCCATCCCCCCCCCTTCCCCATCCTCAGTGGGAAAAAGCAAGCTCTGGACTGGCAAAGCCCAGCCCTGCCCAGCATCTAGCAGCCTGCCTGTCTCCCAGGGTCTTCCTTACACGGAGCAGGCATGGACCCAATGCAGCCTAGCCTCAGGTGTGCTGGAGATGGCAGAGTCTCCTCTCCCACTAACAGCAGCCTCCCAGCCAGGCGTCTTTGCACGGGAGGGAAGGCGGGCGGGGCCCACGTGGCAGGGGAGCAGAGAGAGGGAAATGGAGACAGAAGCAGATTCTGCTCTGGATTCACACTCCATGTCTCTGGCCTTTGATGGAGTTACTCTTGATTTACATGGGGGGGGGAGGGGGGGAAAGGTAGGAACAAGGCCATACGATTGTGCCCCTCCACCCCCCCAGCTCAGAAAGGCTCCCATACATTCAGTGGACGTTTCTTCCCCCCCGCCCCCCCCGGGGCTGCCTGCTCCATTTGTGTGGTGGGCACCGTGGCTCCTGCCTGCAGAGTCTCCAGCGGAGAGGAAAGGGTCTGTTCCTTGGAAGACGGCTTCTGTGGTTTCCTCAGGTGGCAGCTCAGACCAGATGCAGGCATTTCCCCCGACACATGATGTAAGCGGCACCAGAGAGATTGTCAACACTTCCCTGCCATTACAGCAGCTGGGAAGAATTCCCCGCAAAAGCAGCTGACGGCTCATTAAAGCAGCTGATTGGGCTTTTGGTTTTGATCACTGGGTTTTAGTCCCAGGGATGCTCGGCCAGTCTCTCTGCTTCCTGCCTGCAGGTTTGGCTCAAGGAGACACACAGAACTTACAGGCTTCTGCCCGGAAGGGAGGGGAAGGTTCTGTCCCTGCAAGCGCGACAGGATCTATTCAATCATTCCTTCCAGCTGGTGGCCAGCCTCGCTGCCCTGCTCACCAGTGGACTTCAGGTAGCTTCCCCAAGGAGGGGCAGAGAGGCTGGGGGAGTCACTTTTAAAAGATGGTCACAACTTTCATGGTGGTGGGGGGGGGGAGAAAGCTCAGTACAGTAGTAGCCACAGGACCTCAGACACTCTCCTTTCATCCTCCACCAGCCTCGTCATCTCTGCACATTCTCCTCTGCAGCTCCTCCGTCCCTGCTGGGGCTAGCTATCTGCTTGCAAAGCTTGCTGGGAACATGCCTTGGTTCTCCCTCCCCCTAACTTCTACAAGTTCTCCCCCCACCCGGGTGGGACCTCAGACACCGCAGCAGAGGGAGACACTACGCAGGACTGTCCTTGCTATGGTTCAGAGAAGCAGACAGGTGTTCTTCATGATTACACAGCCAGATACATACCGGTACCGGAGTGGGGAAGGAAGCTATTTTGAAAAGGGACTTTCACACAAGGGGAGAAATTCCAGAAGAGATTACACACACACACACACACGCTCTAAATCTGCCAGTTGCCAGCGCAAAGGGTCTCCCCAGAACCCATAAGTTTAACTTGCTAACATCACAGCTGTTCCTGCAGCAAGGTGACATCACTGCAGGATTAAGCAGTGAGGAGACGCCATGCTGCAAGGGGCGGGAGAACCCATTTGAAAACCCTGCAGCTCCTGCACGGAGAGCCAGGATGAGTGCCGACCGGCGATCTGCTGACACACACCCTCCCTCGGAATCGGAGTGAGGGCCACTTGGTTGAGCTTCTTCCGGAATTTGAGCTGTTGCTTTTCAAGAGGGGAAGCTACTTCTGCTCGCCTCTCGCTGTCTCAGACTCTGGACGGCCCTACACATTCTCCTCCATTGCTACTAGGCTAAGGCCCAACTAAGGGCCCCTTCAGCCCAAGAGACATACCCAAGCTTTGGCAAGTCCCCGCCAGGGGAGGCCTGTTCCAAAAACGCTTTTGCAAAGCCGCACCAGGCCGGAGCAAAGACGTCGAGGAGAAGAGCTCCTTGGCCAAGGAGCTCCTGCCCAACAACTGCCCATGACATGCACCGCTCACGGAGGAGGAGACAGAATCCACCACCTGTATATTCCCAATGCTTCTGCATATGAGACAGCCACCGGCCCTGCCTGGGAGGCAAGGAGAGCCACCTAGGTAACTGGTTAGTCAGTTCGAGTCCTTTACCTGGACGCAGGTCATGCATCCTTCTGGTCAAACTTTGGGGGACCAGACACTGGATGCTGATGAGTGAGGCGCACCCGAGGTGCACTGCTAACTGTGCCTGCCACTTTCCCTTCAAAGGCAGCAGGGTTTTGCTCATACAGAAGGAAAGGGGCAGGCTAGGGTGGGGTGGAAGGGGAGGACCCAGCTACACTGGCCCCGGGGGAATAAATCACAAAGATTCGAAATAAAGGGGGGGAAAAAAATCAGGCCTAGAAAGAAAAGTTCTGCCCGGAGTTTCTTTAGGTACATCTATGCGCACCTCGTCGCTGGAGAGAAACACTAGCCAGTCTATACAAATATTCGATTCTTGCACCAGCCTGTTACCCATATGGAGATCATTAATACCGGGGGAGATTGAGGTCGTAGGTTAAACTGGAGGACCGTCTGGCTAATCTAGGGACAAATTACTGTTCCCAAGATAGTTGCAGTGTTGTTGTTGTAGCTGTGCTGGACCCAGGATATTAGAGAGGCAAGGTGGGCGAGGGGATACCTTTTATTGGACCAACTTCAGCTGGGGAGAGAGAGAATCTTTTAAGCTTCCAGAGCTGGTCTTCAGGTCTGTGTTACAGAAATCTAAAGCTCAAGGCCTTCCAATATCTGGAGAAGCTACGAGAGATCTTGCTAGTCAGAATGGCCAAGCGATGCACAATGGGTTCCCGCTTCGCAGTCTCTCCCAGGATACCTGAAACCTCGGGCCAAAGAGGGGCTGGGTTCTAGACGAACGTTGGACAGCCTGAACCATTTCCAAGCGAAGCAAGGCAGGATCCTGCAATGTACAGCAGGTACTCAAATACAGCGTTCCACATTCATCTATTGACCACGGTGGGCAACAGCCTCACTTTGAAGGCACCGATGGAGCAACACACATGGCCATGGGGTGAAGTAATGGGAATGCAAAATGCTTCCCACCCTCCAGCCACTGGGCTGTGTAGGAACCCATATCTCCATCGCCTTCTCTCCCACCACGAGTCGCTGGGGAAGGGCAACATTTTACCACAAGACCTGGTCGACACACCAACTGGTACCAGTTTAACCTGATCTAGTGTAGGTTTGTGTATAGACACTTGGCTTTAGGACTGGCTTATTCAGTTTAGTTGGCTTTGGTAAATACACAGGCACAAACTAGACGTGTGTGTGCCCACTGTTTCCGTTCAGTCGGTTTATAAACAGGTTTTAGATAAGTCGGGGCAGCTGTTGCATTTTGACGAAGCCTTGGCACAGAGCATGCTAAGTAAGATACACACACATTGCAATGGCGTTGCCAGCTGGGACTCCAGGGTCACGACCAGCGTTTCAGGGCAATCTGTCGCTCAGTAGGAGTTCCGTGGTAGGAATTGGATAGCATTGCCTTGCTTCAGGTGAAGCTGCACGGACTCTCTGACCAGGTTAGGTGCTTCCCGGGAGACAGTTGGCATTTTGGATCCCAGCTGATATGGCTCGAGGGGGTGGGAGGGAAGCAGGAGTTCACTGCCTGTGGATGCCAACACACTAATTGCAGGGGATTCCAGGCAAAGCTTTGCTTTCAGATGTGCCCACCAGCTTGCATGAGTCATTCTGCTGTTTGCACAAACCCGGGTGCTCTGCAGGCCCCAGTCGCTCATGTTAGGAATGTGGGACACTGGAGCTGAGTTTGGACATGGGATGCTAATAGGAAAAACGTTGCTTGTAACCCATCATTCAGGGCAACAGTGTCCAACTTGAGAACGCTGAAAGTTAGGTGCCTAATTGGTCTGGGAAGAGCCACTGGTATTTGGCCTCTTTCCAGCCAACATGGCAGATCTGAGCTGGAACTGACAGTCTCAAGGTATTTCCACATTCCTGGGAAGAATGGGCTTGGGGTTACGGCAGGAGACTGGGATGTGGGGATCGGGGTTCACTCCTGGCTCTGACACAGACTCCCTCGGCAAGTCCCCTCCCCTCGCTGCACCTCAGTTCCCCATCTGTAAAAGGGAGATGAAACTGCCTCTCACCATTAATCTTCTCCACTCACGATTGTTTAGCTTTTCAGGGCACAGACCGTCCATGTGATTGTACCACACCTAGCACAACGAGGCCTTCAGCTCAGAGGGGGACCTCTAGGCACTACTGGAAAACAAATAAAATAACCCCCCAGGAATCCAACACACACCTATAGGAGACCAAACATCTTGTCTGGTTTCCACTCCATGCATCACACTCCAAAGCCAGACACACACACCCCCGCGGGAGTCTGGGTGCCTCTCCCACCCTGGACTAGGAATGGGAAGCTAAGAAACAGGCCCTGGATCACTCAGCCAGTCACTTCCAGAAAGAGCAGGGGAGCAGACGCAGCAGGAGAAGTCAACTGGGCCAAGTCAAAGTTTGGGACACCCAGGATTCCCCAGCAACTTCCATTTTTTAAAGAATTTAAAGCAACCAGTCACACTGAAGACAAACAGGAAACCGATTCTGAGCAGGGAAGCAAGAGCCCCCCTGTTCTTTCCCGCCGGCTCAGCTAGGGTGACCAGATAGCATATGTGAAAAATCAGGACAGGGGGTGGGGGGTAATAGGCGCCTATAAGAAAAAGCCCTGAATATCAGGACTGTCCCTATAAAAATCGGGACATCTGGTCACCCTAGGCTCAGCCCCAAGACTGCTGGTGGCACATGCCAGGAGCAAAGCAAGAAAGGGAGATAAACAGAGGAAACAGTTTTCTGTGGAGGTGGCATTGTGATGTCACAGGTAATTCGGCCAATCAGCATGCAGCTGAAAAGTTCATTTACATAGTGCTCTCTTCTCACTTACAATGTTGCAGAAACTCTCAGGGGGAAATCCCTAGACTCTTTCAAAAGGTGTTATTTCCAGCTAAGGTGTCACAGGCGTTAGCATAACAGTAAAACATTAGGCCCTGCTAGGCCAAAGGACCTCAAAGCATTTTAAAAATGTCACGGGAGCCTTAAAGGTGCTGTGACAGAGCTATGAAGAACAAAAATAATTGCTGAAATGCAGCCACCTCTGGGTTGGCATGTGGCAGCTGTTGAAAAGGTGGGATGCTGAAGTAAACACACCTTACCTCGTAGAAAGTGCCATGGGGTAGCTGAAAGTCATGGCCTCTGCTTTAACGCTCACCCTAAGGATCGTACCTCCAGCAATATAGACCACACTGTAAGCCCACACCGGGACAGTACTGACCCAAAGGGAAGGTGCCCCCTAATGAGTCACTGCCACAACTTCCTACAACACCAGGGCCGGCCCACAACATTTTGGCACCTGAGGCGGGGAGCTCAAATGACGCCCCCATGCCCCCTCGCTTGGGCCAAAACTTTGAAAGGTCTCAATTCTGCCTTCTTCCTGTTCTACTCCTCTCATGGTACTGCTCTGCTACCTACCCCAATAAAGGAGAACTAACAACTTAAAATGCCTTGTTCAAAAATTTTAAGTAACACTTACATTTCCTGTTCAGGTGTTTGAAAGTTAACTTTTCTTGTCTGCATAGTAAACACTGGCATTTTTATCTGTTTGAATAATCAAAGTGGTGCTTTCCGTGCCTTCTTGGTTGCAAAGATTTGAACTGCTTCCTGAAGGTCCACAGTCTGGGCCAGCTCATGCTCTATTGAGATGGTTGCAAGGCCGACCAGCCTCTCCTGTGTCATTGTGGAGCGTAGATGTGTTTTTATTAACTTCAGCTTGGAGAAGCTGCGTTCTCCACTGGCAACTCTTACAGGAAGTGTTAGATGTATGCGCAGAACAACAAAAGCATTAGGAAAGAGGGTGGTCCTCTTATTTGTGCCCATATATTCCAGAACAGCCTTTGGAGTTGATCCTGCTGAAATGTATCTTGAAAGGGCTTTCAGTTCATCACCTAAATCACTCACATCAATATCGCGCATGTCGTCATGTGTCAACACTGTCTCTAGTGCCCTGCATTGCTGGTGCAGGTCTTCTTCAGGTATAGTGAGGAGTTTTGGAATATCATACAACATCCCAAAGATACTGCTGTGTTCCTTGAGCTGCATGAAACGTTCTTCAACTGACTGTATTGCACAATCTAGCACCTGGTTAAAGAATTCAACTTTGAATTGTTGTTTGGGGTCTCTTATGGGATTATCCCGTGCCTCGTAATCAAAATGTCGTCTTCTTCGGTGACTCTTGTATTCTTGAATGGGTGGGAAAATAGCTTCAGTGTGAAGTTCCTCTGCCAACTTCTGTGCACTCTTCAGAACGTTTTAAAATCCCTCATCTGACTGGTAAGACTGTAGGTATGACTTTGCTTTGTCCAGTTGTTCCATTGCTCCAGATATATCAAGGTCTACACCTTGGAGTCTCTTGCTTACAACATTTATTTCAAACAGTATGTCATGCCACAACACTAAGCCACACAGAAATTTGAAGTTATGTATGTTTCTGGTGATTCCATTTCCCTCTCCCACTGTTCTCCCACGAACAGTTCCTGTCATAGCATTATCCTCCATAATGGCAACTATGGCATCATCTATCTTCCCAATTTGGTGTTTGATAGGCTTTATCGCCTCCACTCGACTTTCCCATCGTGTGGCACTCAGTGGTAGTGTCAGAGGATGTTCCCAGATGTTGCTTCAAAATTTGCCATCGATGAGTTGATGCACAGAAAAATACAAAGATGCTTTGAATTACATTAAAAAATTCAGCAGCCTCACTAGAAGCTGATGCTGCATCACTGACCACTAAGTTCAATGAGTGAGAACTGCATGGGACAAAAAAAGCTTGAGGGTTTAACTCTCGGATCCGTGTCTGCACTCCTCTGTTCTTTTCTCTCATGTTGGCACCATTATCATAGCCCTGACCTCTCATGTCAGCTATCGCAATTCACGTATCTTCCAGCTTTTTAAGAAGCGCATTTGTCATACCAGCTCCTGTAGTATCATCAACGTCAATAAATTGTAGAAAATGCTCTCTGACAGTCACCATTGCAGGGACATTTTCACTAGGTTCTGTTGTTATTATAAAACGCACCATTAAAGTCATTTGTGCTGTATGGCTGATGTCAGTTGTGCAGTCCAGAACAAGAGAGTAATATCTTGCTGACTTCAGATCTGCCACAACCTTCTGTTTGACTTTTGTTGCCAGTAACTGTATGATCTCATTTTGAATTGTTTTTCCAAGGTAGTGATGTGTGTACATTTCTTGGGTTGTGACTCTTCTTAGATGCTCCTGGAGTACAGCATCAAACTCAGCCATCAGCGCCACAATTTGAAGGAAGTTTCCATTGTTTGGCACATACAGCTGATCTGAAGTGCCATGCAGTGCTAGGTTTTGGGTAGCAAGCACTCTCACAATGGCAATGAGCCTTTTCAGAACATTTTTCCACTAAAGAGACTCTGATGCAATCTTCTCTTGATGCTGATTATCTATGGTGGCCTTTAACCTTAGTCTCATCTCAAGCTCTTTGCTATGGAATGCTCTCTGGTGATTTGCTGCCTTCTCATGGCATGCCAGATTTCTAGCCAGATTTTTCCAGTCCTTTGTTCTTGTAGAACCCATGTGGCTGGAACATTAGACTGGCAGAGTTTGCAACAAAAACAGTTTGCAGCATTCTGGGTTTTTGAGTTCATAAGCCATGGCCTCTCCACTTTGTCACCATTGGGGATTTCATGCCAGTAATATGTTGGATGGAAACTTCTATTTCCATTGTCTTTGGGGAAGGTGAAGTTTTTCACGTGCTGTGGCCCATGCAATACAAGGAAGTCCCTCAGGCTACTGCTCAAGTGGGTCCACAATCCTGGATCATCTAGACTTCAGGAACTAAACTCAGCAGCAGCTGTTTCTTGTGCCTCCACCACACTCTTCTCTGGTCTACACTTTTCTTCAGGAATGTGCATGGTTACATCCATTTGAGATGGAGATATGGATGCTGCAGTAGCTGCCAGGTCACCTGCACGCTGACTAACTGGAAGATCAGGCATCTCCTCACCACTCACATCCTCCCTGGGGCCGGAAGGCTCATCGTGAACATTTGTGTCTATGTATCTCAGGAGAGCTCCTTCTGCTTAGATAGAAAAGCTTCCTTTGCTGTCTTTCTTGTTCTGAATGCTGCCCCAGAGGGGCGTTTTCTTCTTTCACTCATGGCTGCTGTTCTGTGCCAGCTAGAGTGGCTCTCAACACTCAGTTGAAGGGGACAAATAAGCCGGCTGGTAGCAGGGCCTGAGTGAGGGAAGATATCAGCGTCTTAAGGGCCTCACTGGCTCCTACTACTTCAGTTGATGGCCTGTTCTCCTCAAGTGGGTTCCGGGAAGCAGCAGGAACCAGGAAGCTCCCTGAGAAGCTGGTGTGAATCAGTCCAGGCTCCTGGGGGTGCTAGACAGGTACATAAGAGGCTCCTCCTCTCTCTCCCCCTGCAGCTCCTGCTGCTTTCTGTTATTCCCTCTCACCTTTTCTGCCTGTTAAGTCTCTTGTCCCCTCCTTCCTCCACAGCAGCACTCCACCATCTCTGTGCATCTAGAGCAGAGCGAATACATATGCACCAGCAGCAGACACAATTTTCTACACTCTGGGTCCTAGTGGCCCCCACACAGACTGGCACCTGAGGTGGCCGCCTCAGTTTGCCTCATGGTAAGGCCAGCCCTGTAACACAGCACCCCCCAGGAGTTCTGGCCCAGTCTTGCTTCGCTCATGCGCTACGGGGCGCAGCACAAGTGCACAGGCAGAGTCCTAGGTACAAGCACAAAATGATCTTGCCGTGTAAGTGGCAGCAGCTTTCACCTTCCACCTAAGCCCGTTAGCACAGCCAGAGGGAGCAATCACTGTTCAACCCCTGGGCAAACAGCGTGAAGCATATAACAAGGCCTCTCTCTCTCTAGCCACTCAGATCATCCCAGATTTTATTATGTGACGAAAGAAGGGGAGAATGACAAAAGGGGTGAGCTCTGGGGAATACAGCACCGTTGCCTGGCTGCATTTTGACTGCAAAATGAAAATAAAACCTACCATTAAATTAAAATTGTAACATTTTATCACCAGGTCCGTGAATTATCAAGGCACTGGAGTTTGTGTGTGCAGGCTTTTTTTTTTTTTTTTTTTTTGTTCTTGGCATTTTGGTGGAGCGAGATAAGAGTAAAAAACAACAGAGCTGCTCAGAGAGTGAAAAAGGGAGATAGATAACGCAGATACCAACTCCTACACAAAACAGTCCTGGCTTTATCGCTGCTTTTTATCACAGTTCCTTTAAAAAAAAAAAAAAAAAGGGGAAGAAAAAAAGAAAACAGCCCAACCGGAATGGGGCAGCACATTAAAAATGAACTTTATACTGTTTGCTCTTTAGTTTTATATTTAGATGAAGCAAACTTAGATTTTCAGTCGATACCTTCCCAGCGCAAGAAGCTGAAAGTTTGGAAGCCAGAGGCTCCCCCTCCTCATTTGCGCCAAAAAGCAGGTGGCCTAAATATAGATTTAAGAACCATTTTCAAACGGTACTGAGCATGCGCGGTGTCCTATTGGCTTTTTGAGGATTTGTACATTCGGCACTGGCGGGGGGACGGGACCACACAATTCTAGGTGCCCAATTACGGGTTTAAGAGCCTAACTTTAGGCAACCAAGTTCAAGAAAGTTTGGGTCTTTATTTTTATTGTCTGTTGGCCAGGGATGACAGCACGCCTCATCACTACTCTAAAAATTGTAAGTGATGAGCTGCTCCAGCCCTGCAGACTGAAACAGTGCTTGCTACCATGAAGTCAACGGAGCTACTTGCAATAGCTACCATGAAATTCAAGTAACAAGCTACCAGGAAGTCCAGGTAACAAGCATTACAATCTGTAGTAAGTGCGGGCAGGGTGGGATCCCCTGAAACTTCAGGGGAAGCGGAGTGGAATATGAGTCAGATAAAATAGGACCCAGATCCAAGCCATGTGTTTTTATGCACAGCAGAATTTAGCAGACTATGTTCTGCAGAGCCCAGCATCCCTTCAAGCTCACTCACCTACCTCGCAGTTTTGGATAAAAGCAGCTGTTCGCTGACTTAACTCGCCCCAGCGTTGATGAGACTCAGTTACAGGCCAAAGGAAGAAGCAGCTCTAGGACATTTTGGCAGCGTGAAGAAAGGATGATCCACAAGCCTAGGACTTGGGAGGTCCAGTTTCAATTCCCTGCTCTGCTATAGACTTCTCATGGGACCTTGGGCAAGTCACTACACTACCCGCCGAAATCGGCGGGTAGCCATCGAACTATCGGGGATCGAATTATCGCGTCTTGTCTGGACGCGATAAATCGATCCCCGAACGCGCTACTTCGAACTCCGGTACTCCTGCAGGGCGAGCGGAGTTACCAGAGTCGACGTGGGAGCCACGAACGTCGATCGCGCGCCGCGCGGACGCGAGGTAAGCGCGCCAAATTCGAACTAAGATACTTCGACTTCAGCTACGCTATTCGCGTAGCTGAAGTCGCGTATCTTAGTTCGATCCCTGCCCCTAGTGTGGACCAGCCCTAATTAGTGGGGGGTCAGTTCCCACATACATACAATGGGGATCACAGCACTGCCCAGCCTCCTAGGGGTGCAGTGAAGATAAATACAGTAAAGATTGTAAGCCGCTCAGACCCTACAGCGATTGGTGCCATGTAAGTACCCAAGATGGAAGGAGAGCTTGGTTCCTGACAGTGCAGTGAATGCAGCCAACAGTGGCGGTACAAATTAAAAACCAGGATTACCGCTCAGAGGTGCGGAGGGAACATCAGCGAGGAAAATGAAAGGTTACAATTGACACATATCCAGCCCCATCTTTGGCTCAAAATAGAGTCCAGACCTTCACCTGGGTTACCACGGGCATTTGCTCTTGGCACTCAGCGTTCCAAGCGCAATGTTGTTTGTGACTTCCGGGTGAAAGCTGGAAACAGATTTCTTGGTTAGGCATCGCAGGGCTGCTAGCTTCAGGCAGGTTGCATACAACAGTGCGTTCGTGAAGGGTAACTCATCAGCAGCGAGCTACTGGGATTTCACTGTGAAAGCAAAGATGGAACAGGTTTGATCAGAGAGACGTGAGCAGAAAGGGGACCTGCCACATCCATATATCCGGAAGCAGTGCTCCCTGCTGGGAAGTGAATAACTAGGGCCCTACCGAATTCACGGTCATGAAAAAAGCATCACGGAGCGTGAAATCTGGTCTCCCCGTGAAATCTGGCTATTGTAGGGGGGTCGTGGGATTGCCACACTTACTTCTACACTGCTGCTGGTGGCTGTGCTGCCTTCAGAGCTGGGCGGCCGGAGAGCAGCAGCTGCTGGCCGGGAGCCTAGCTCTGAAAGCAGAGCTGCTGCCAGCAGCAGCATAGACGTGAGGCTGGCATGGTATGGTATTGCCACCTTTACGGCTGTGCTGCCACCGGCAGCAGCTTCCTGCAGCTGGGGGAGGTTCCTGGAGGTGGGAGCATGGAGCTCGGTGTACAGTAGGAGCCCTTGGCTGGGGTGCTCCCAGCCCTGCCCTCTCCGGCTCCAAGCCCCGTACTCAGGGGCTAAAGGAGCCTTGGGCTGGCTGTGTGTGTAGGGGGTGACCACGGTGCTCCCCCTGACTACGGCATCCTGGCTGATTGCTCACCTGTAAGGCTGGCCCTGCCCCCCTACCCCAAAAGTGACAACCCACCCCATACCATGCCACCCTCACTTCTGCGCTGTTGCTGGTTGCAGCGCTGCCTTCAGAGCTGGGCTCCCAGCCAGCAGTCGCTGCTCTCTGACCTCCTAGCTCTGAAGGCAGCGCTGCTGCCAGCAGCAGTGCAAAAGTAAGGGTGGCAATACCACAACCCCCCCATACAATAGCCTTGCAATCCCCCTCCCCCAACTCCCAATTGGGTCAGGACCCCCATGGTTTCAATATCATGAAACTTCAGATTTCAATATCTGAAACCGTGAAATTTAGAATTTTAAAAATCCTATGGCCATAAAATGGACTGTTAATTTGGTACGGCCCTATTCCTAACATATACACTGCCGTGGCAGATGCCACTGTAGGGTGGTGTGATGCAAACAATACAAACCCTGACTGCATTAACAAATCAGTCAAGCTCATAAGACACTTGCTGAGATAATGCTCCCTCAGGGGAAGGCAGAGTATTTTTCCTGCAGTGGCTTTTGTTGGGATCAGACTGCATCATGCTCAAGGCTGGAAAGGAAAAGCTTCCCTTCAGTGGGACACAGAGCACTTGAAAGGCGGGACAGCATGGTCCTGTGCTTGGACCGGAATGGGACTCAGGAAAAATGCTTTCTAATCCCACCTCCACCCTAGATCTGCCATGTGATCCCGGGACAAATCACTTCATCTCGCTGTACCTGTTCCACCTCCTGCACTTTGTCTGTTCAGACTACGGCCTAGTCAATACTACATAGTTAGGTTAACACAAGGCAGCTTACGTGGACCTACCTATGAAAAAGCGTCTACACTTAAATGTCGCTCACACCGACGGAACTGTCCTGCTACCCCGACTGAATAACTCCACCTCCACGAGTGGCGTAGAGTCACGGTCAAGGCAGTTAGGTCGATGCAGCGTCAGTAGAGATGCTGCATTGCTTACGTTGACTGTTACTGGCTTTGAGGAGCCTTCCCACGATGCCCTACGCTAACAGTACCATCGATACAAGCGCTCCTGGTGAGGACGCACACCGCTGACACGAGGAGCGAGGTGTAGACACGCACAAGCAATGTAACCGCTGCAGCAGCGGTGTGTGGACGTAAGTTAGCTCGACTCAATTTTGTAGGCAGGGGAGTGTCTCACTAGGCGTCTCTCACCCAGCAAATGGGGCCCTGATCTCAGTCAGGATCTCTAGCACTACTCTAGACAAACAAACAACAGGAGAGCCAGTCACTTCATAACAACGTGGGTAAGAGAGGAATTGAGATCATATTAATACTTGGCATCTGTAAACCCACTTTCATATGAAAGTCTCAGAGCCTTCAGCAGCCACTAACAGACTAAGCCTCAACCCTTCCCGGAGGCCGGTATTAATTGTTAGCTGCATTTTACAAATCAGGAAACTCAGGCAGAGTAGCAAGCTGCCCAGGATCACACAGGGCGTCAGCGTCAAAAGCAGTGCTAGGATCAAGGCCTCCTGACCCGGTCTCTCGGCTCTAACCACTAGACCATGCTGTGACTTGGGAATAGGCAGTAAGTTAAAAAGCCATCATTACAGGAATGGGGTTTTTTAACCTAAATTTGCCCACTCCAGTTCAGTTCTCCACCAAGCACCTTCGCATCAGTGTTATGACCTGCAGCCACAGAACCATGAGCTGTGATTCCAACAGACCTTAGAAGCTAAGCAGGATTGGCAGACCTACATGGGAGACCCGGAGGAAAGCCCAAGGTGCAGCAGGAAGTACTGATGGAGATTCAGTATGGGTCACTAATCTCCCGAGTCTGTGTTTTTTATACCCACGTAATGCTTCATCCGCAGACTGCAATGTGCTTTGCAAGAGGTCTGTACGGCTTATCCCTATTCACGGACGGACACCGAGGGGTCAAGGGATTTTCCCCAAGGTCATAGTGAAACAACAGCTTCCACTCAGGTGTCCTGTCCCTGGGTCAGCAACGCCCCACCATGTGCAGTCCACTTCTGCATCTACTGGTGGCTCTGGTTTCAGATGACACCTAAAACACAGGCTTTCCAACGAGTTATCACTGGCGATCCCATGACAATTCCTAACCCTCCGCCACCCCGTAGTGGTAGCCCCAATGTTCTAGACTAATTCCAGTTCGGATATTTCACTTGGATACTGTGTTTTCCACTTCCTGTCCAGCAGCACTGCTGGGCGCATCTTAAACATGGCACATAGAGGAAGATCCTGCTGGGAAGCCCCAGAGCCAGCCATAGACAAAGACTCCCTGTGAATCCTACGCCCATTCCCTGCGGGCAAGTTCCCTTCCGCCCTTGGAAGGAGAAGGGGATGGCACAGTTTAGCAGCAAGCTGGGGGAAGCGCTTTCTGCCACAGCTCCTGACATCAGATCCCAGGATGAAAGCTAGATGGCTACAGAAGTAGGTTGGATTGCCACTGGGTAAAAGGGCAGGGATTCAGCTGGCAAATCAACTTATTCTTCTCATGAGCTTCTCCCTGCTTGACAGCTCCTCTTTCCGCCCCACCCCCTGCGCAAAAAAGAAAATCTCTTTACAAAGGCAACCCCCCCCGATGGGGAATCTTGATGGGTCAGAGACTACATTGAAATTGGGGCGGAGGAGAGAATCAGAAAGCTTTGAAATCTTCAAAGCTCTGGCTTGACAAATCCCTGCTGGAAATGGCCTAGATTCATCAGAGTCATGCACACCCAGCAGGGGCTGGGGAATATCTATATTACACCCCATTGCATAGGCACTATTCACGCAGTGTTGCTTACACAAGCAGGCCACCAGGGTCAGGTTACTGACCAACAGACAATGCCCTTACAGTATCAAAATACAGCAGCAACAGCCTGAAACATTACAGCTGACAATGGGGCTAGCGCTGCGGTTTGGATCTTGACGGTAGGATGTTTTGATAAGGGATAAACAAGGCACCTCTTCCTGCGCCCACGTTTGTCCTAGCATGGGTCACTCCTGGGGCGGCTTCGGAAGGGGGGTTGTGGTGTCAGGGCAGAGGGAATTATTTGTGCTGTCTACCGGCATTTAGTGTGTTGCTTGGTTTTAAGTGGCTCCTGACCCCAGGTGCCATAGCTAAGGCATATTCAAGTTACAATTCAATATACAGAGTGTGTCCTGCCTGGGCTGCATGGCAAATAGAGCCTGGGATATGAATGGTTCCCTTGTTCAGTTTGAGAACGATCAGCCCCTGGCTTCCCATCTCACCCACGCGAAACTGGCACCTAGAGCTCGCCTTTCCGCTCAATAAAAGGTGCCATCTAGTATCCGCTTTACCCTCCGTTCACAGCACCAGTGTTTCAATGGCAGCGGAATCGAAACACAAATGCAAATCTTTGATGGGCGGGATGCATTCTAGCAGGAAAAACCCCTATTCCGGAAGGGCTGGAGCTTGCCACAGCACAAAACATGGGGCACAGCGATAGAGAGAAAAAATAAAAATGGACTGAACAGTTTCCCCCCCCCCCTCCCCTCGCACTCCCTTCCCTACCTTCTTTTTGAAAAACATAATTTATCTGTGTATTATCAAGAAATCCAGACACTTTAATCAGTGAGCTATGAAGTCAGTATTTCCATTCTTATCTAGTGGAGGAGTGGAAATGGAGAGCAGATAGGCAGCTCCCAGCCGATCCGTGGTGGGGAATGTTAATGGGAGAAGAGGGAGAGCTATTGGCTACTGAGCGCCGGCTATCTCCACCATTATCAAGCCGTTATCAATTCAACCATCGCAGCGCAGTAATGGGGCCAGTTCAACTTTCCGCATTATCATAGGAGCTGAAACCTGCATGAGAGGCCTCAGCTGGGAGACAGAAAAGTGAGTAAGCGGCTGAACTCCACATTTTAAAAGCAAAGGGGGAGGGGGGTTGGGGGTTTGGAGGGAGGGAAGAAAAAGCCAGATGAATCAATTCAAAAGCAGGAGAATTAAAGAGGAGCAGGTTGAAAGGCTACAGGCAGAACAGACTGGGCAACGAAGCCAAGCCCGGGTGAGCAAGACAGGATTGTGTGTGTTTGGTTTCTGGAAGGAGAGATCTGAAAGACTCCATCTAAAGTCCACCCTGGTCAGACAGCGAATAAGTCGTGCAAGCCAGCTTGTGCGGAGGTGCCTAACCAAGTGGCAGGTCCTCAGCACGTGGCAACGTCACCCAGGCAGGAGAGCAACGGGAAGCTTCCTACCAGTGGGGCCACAGTTAGACAGCCCTCCCGAGCCCTGCCCCCCAAGATCTGCCGACCAGCATTAGACCGTGGGGCAGGGACCACTCGGTGTTGCGTGTTTGCACGGCACCTAACGCGATGGAGCAGTGCTGCTATAAAGCAGATCAGAGTTACAACCTGAAGAGTAGAAGGGAATTAGGGCGACGAGACAGCAAGTGTGAAAAATCGGGACGGGGGTGGGGGTAATAGGAGCCTATATAAGAAAAAGACCCAAAAATCGGGACTGTCCCTATAAAATCGGGACATCTGGTCATCCTAAAGGGAATTGCAGCGGAAAGAGAAAGGAATAAGGCATGGAAGGATGGGAGAGGTCACCAAATGAGAGTGGCTGTTCTCACTGGCCCTTGCAGGGAGGGAAGTGGTCAGGTTGGGAACCTGGGACAGAGAGAAGTGAGACTAGGTTAAGAGTGTAGGACAGGTGTAAGTGCAGGCGGGCCTGACTTCCTCAGAGGTTCCTATGAAAACTGACTTCTGCAAACATTTGTAAAGGGGTGGGACAGAAAGAGAGAGAGGTGTGAATTCATTCGAGGTGCACATGTCACCAGAGGCCTCCTTGGCTCAATGGGCGACTCAAATCGCACCGGCCATGGGAAACGCACGTCCACGCCACGAGCTGGAGATTTCGCTGGGAATCCGTGCAAGCCATTTGTGACTGTCCACTCACCGAAACTGCACGCACAAGTGACAACACTGCGTGTGCGTGCCGGGCCACCTCTCCACCCGGATTCTTGCACTGGCCCCCGTCAGCACCTCTCCCCCCGAGTGAAAATTTAAGATCTCGGTGTCGGTGAAAGATGCCAGATTTACAACCCTTCTCTGTTTACCCATTAGACAAGTACAGCATGGGCAGGAGCTTCCTTCCTCCAGGCCCCAACGGCGTGTCTCAACTTTGACCTCCTCTGGGATGAGGGGGGAGTTCAGCCCCTGAGACTCAGCCAATCCTACATCCCCGGTTGATGTTGGACTGGGTCCCCTGTTAGCAGCTTCAGCTGCGGTTGGCAGAATTACGAGAGGAACAAGTTCACTGGGAACTGAACCAAGACCAAATCCACCGCACACAGGCCCACTGGCCAGCCATCAGAACCGAACATGCACTGCAAGACGCTGGCTGAAGAGAGATTTGAAGATCCAAAACCATGCAGAAAAGCCGCCTTTATTTCATTCATTTAGAATTAACCCCCCCCCACTGAATGGGTTTAAGTCACACACATCACGTCCTACCCTGACTCGTTCTAGGTGGGGCAAGGCAGGAGCGAACCCGAATCACACCAAGGGGTTTATTAGACAAGACTGGCATTTTCAGCCAATCTGCAAACCGACAAGAACCAGGAAAATAGTGACTGGATGGGGAGAGACGTGGCAGACAGGAGGGCTTGGAAGGGGGGCGCGGGGAGTTTGATTAAATAGGTAGATGAGGACAGAAGAGTATCAGAGAGTCTGTGCAAGCCACATGCAGCAGGGTTAGCCAGCAGCATCCTTTCTGCTGCTAGTTAAGGGCTTCCTGCAGCGAGCTGCTGAGCCCAATGCTCCCACAGCCAGCAGCAGAGCCAAGGCCCTTGCACCATAAGGAAACATCGGGGGACTTCCGCCCGAGGGCAGAACTGGGCTGTCGGGAGTGTGTCTGCCACCAGCTTCAGCTTTCGAGCTTACCACCGAAAGCAGCACCACGGCACAGGCCACCCCCTTCAGCAGGCCGAGTTGCACACCGCAGCACCAGACACACCCGGTGCTGCATCCCAGAGAGGCGGCCCTCTCGCTCCGCTCAACAGGACGACGGCCTGCAAACAAAATGCAGGGCTGCGTCCGCAGAGAGAACGTGAGCCCGAGGGAAGGGATGCAATTTAGGAAGTGCCACCTCCCAGCATACTTTGCAGCCTCCACAGTGCGCTGGCACTCTCTCTCTCTCTCACACACGCACACACACACCTCTCAGAAGGGAAATAACCGACTACAGCCAAAGTCTTCCCTCCCCACTGTCCTATGCACCTGCCTACCTTTGAGCCGCACAGATCGGATCACATTTAGGTCACTTTTCATGGGGCTGGAAGCCAGAGTAGCTAGGATATTAGGTTTTAGATATCGGGGAGCCCTCTTATTCCACTCCCAGCAATCAGGAGTCGCTACTGGCATGGTAGCGTACCTGCCGCAAGGCGTCGAGATGATCCAGGAAACTGCCTGCTGACAGGGTTTCTCTACAGTCAAGTTCCCCGCAACTTGCAGCCTCAGCAAATCCATGGTTATAATAAATGAATAATAAATAAATCTCGGTGGCCGTTGCTACCCTCAACAACGTCACCGCTGTGGGGAAAGATCTCTGAATTTCTTGCTCCAATAGCACATTCCCCTGCCACACGAGGTGAAGGAAAATCTCTATTTGCAGTACGGGGTATATGACCCAGCTCTCATTCCAGCCAGTCATGGGCAATGCTACATGTACGCATTAGGCAGTTTGTTACAGCAATTTGGATTCAGAACTCAAAGCAATTCTCACTTTGGGGGAGAGGGGGAAAGAGGGGCCTCATTTCTTTTTAATGAAAAAAATAATCGATGGGCTGGCCATGCAAGATTAAAAAAATAATACATCAGATTAACAAATTAGAGAAACACATTTCCTTTCTACACTGTTGAATGGGAGATGTCACAGAAATATGTTGATGTGAGAGCGAGGAGATAACGAATTATTTTGGAGGAAAAAAAGCAGTGGAAGGCGGTTATCTGAAGTGACTCACATATACACTCCTTAACCCTATTCCAGCCCAAGGTCAACAGTTACATTCCTTTCAGCATTTCATCCCTTCCAAAAAAACATGTTGCTACAGGAACAACGAGGAGTCTTTACTGCTGCAGTGAGCCAAAGGCGGAACTTCATTACCACGGAAACACTTGAACTCAAGAGAAATATAAATCAGGAGGTCTGTCTTGTCAGTCTCCAGTGTTCAAAAATCATGAGTCAAGTAAATTTGTTTTTAACATAGTGATAAACGTGGGGGTCTTTTTTAATTGCCTTTTGGTTTTGGAGTCTTCAGGTAACATCCAGGGCACATTTTCAAGCTTTCCTCCACCACCACCATAAGGGTGAGAAACTTTTAAGTGAAAGCTACGAGGCTTGTATGATCACAGGATTCCAGGAGCTGGGGCTTCAAGATGACACACCAAATATCACGAGAGTTGTCAATACTGGTTCCAGAGTCAAGGTCTCCCACGCAGCCCGGTTAACTAAAACACAGAGGTGTGCCCTGGGAAAACAGCTCCAGGAACCACAACGAATTTTACAGTTTTTTTTTTAAAAGGCGGCCGGGAGGGAGGACGACAGTTTGATTTGGTTTTAAATCAAGTCAGTGAAGAAAACTCACAAAGTTTCCCTAGTAATGTTGTTTCCCCATTAAATTGCTGTTCTTCACTATCTATACGGTTTGCTTCCTTTTCCAGTTCTCGCCTCATAGACAATTCAGACAGACTAGTCAGTTTCTAGTCAATTTCAGTTTCAAAGTCTGAGGCACTAGCTCCCAGGCTGTAATATTTGGCTCTCATACATGGTAGGAAACCTTTAAACAAAGCTTCCCATGGGCCAAGATTTTCAGAAGCAACGAGTCACTTGGTGTACCCAATTTGTGGTGCCTTACAGGGGCCTAAATTTTCAACAGGTGGATAATCTTTATATTTCATTTTGTAGCTTAAAAGAACACCTACATTTTAAGCCAAATTTGACCCAACAGTGCCTCATTCAACACATAGAAAAAGGAGCAGTCTGATTCTTCCTGTCCAGTTTGTTAGCCAATTTAGTCCCATTTTTGAGGTTCGGGAAGTTTTATCCTTCCGGACTACCTGCAAACCCCTCCCACTCCAGAAGGTTCATTTTAATCAGAAAACAAAGTTGTGATTAAATGGAGTTCTTGTTTGCAATCAGGAATCACATACACAAGCTGCTGGGGCTCTGTGAAACAGAGGCAGTCTGCCACCTGCATGGACGCAGTCTGAATTGGATCAGATTTCCCGTGTCTCTTGCTTATTTTAGTGCTTAGATCAGGGGTCGGCAACCTTTCAGAAGTGGTGTGCCGAGTCTTCATTTATTCACTCTAATTTAAGGTTTTGCGTGCCAGTAATACATTTTAACGTTTTTAGAAGGTCTCTTTCTATAAGTCTATAATATATAACGAAACTATTGTTGTATGTAAAGTAAATAAGGTTTTTAAAATGTTTAAGAGGCTTCATTTAAAATTAAATTAAAACGCAGAGCCCCCCAGACCGGTGGCCAGGACTCGAGCAGTGTGAGTGCCACTGAAAATCAGCTTGGGTGCCGCCTTCGGCACGCGTGCCATAGGTTGCCTACCCCTGGCTTAGATTTTTGTCGAGCCTAGGTTCTGTACACTCAGGCATCAGACTGGGGAGCTCTGGTCTGTTCCCAGCTCCTCCAGTAACTGCCTTCATGGAATGGGGCAAGTCACTCCCTCTCTCTGTTTCAAGTCCCTATGTGCAAAATGGGGATTATAATTCCTGACCTCACAGGGGTGTTAGGAGAATTAATCCATTCATGCCCTCTCTGCAGAGAGCAGGGATAGCCTGTATCATCAAGTTACCTTCTCTGCATAGGGTGACCAGATGGCAAATGTGAAAAATCGGGATGGGGGTGGGGGGGTAATCGGTGCCTATATAAGAAAAGGCCTCAAATAATGGGACTGTCCCAATAAAATTGGGACATCTGGTCACCCTATCTCCGCATAATCAGGACTGCAACGTCCTGGGGGGAAATATCACTTTTTTCCACCTCCTGGCTGATCAGCTGGCAACTTGGCTGAAGGGGGATCTTCCACGGTGTAGGTGAGAGAAACCACGGCCTCGTCCAGCAATGCCAATGGGCTTTGGATCTGGGGCAACAGAACCTTGAATTTTGGCCCGCAGTGGCCCTCCAGTTCATCCAGAGGGCAGCCTGCCACGAGTAAGGGTTCTAACAACCCAGAGCGCAAGCTGGCTATTGCTCCTTGCCAATGGCTGGTGAGCTCAATGACCAGGGATTGCTCTTGATCTCTCAAGGGAGAAACAATGACAAGCAACTATGACGACTGTGGGCATTTGGTTGAAGAGGGAAAGCACCACGGGGTGTGTTTGTAGGTGCAAGTCCATAGCAGCTCTCTGTCTCCCAGCAAGCGGCTACCACTGTCGCACCACTAGGCCCCCTGCTTTAGATGCAAGACAGGTACGTGAGAAATTCTTGATGGGACGTGAAAGATATAGGGGGGCAGGTGAGAGAATACGAGAGGCCTCCTTCCTCCAGCCCTGGAGGTGGAAGGCTGCACAGTGAAATAGGGTGGAGCTAAAGTATAGTCTGAGAACCCCTCTGGTGATCATCAGGGGAGATCGGCCGTCAGACAAAAAAAATAATAATGCGAGCGCGTCCTCCCCATGGGCCCTGGAAATGCCAAATGCCAGATCCGCTGCTCTAACTCGCCAAATGATATGAAATGCCACCTCATCCCCGCATAGCTCCTGCCATGGAACCAAAAAAGGACATGTGCTTTGGCATTCCATAAGCCAGGTTCTGCCACCGGCACCGCACAGCCAAAACCCGGTGTGAAGAGATGGGCTATGCCAATTGCAGTCAGTTTCCTCCACTTTCAGTGTAACTAAGTAAACACGGGTGGGCATAATAGAGGCACATCACTGATATAACTGTGAAGCTAAGACAGGAGGAGAGTTCAACAGCTGGTCTGCAATACTCCCGAGTTACTCTAGTGGCTTCTTAGGAAGAACTAAGCAGTTGCCAATTTTATTAATTTGTTCAAGCGGAGGAGAATATTTCCTCTTCAGACAGAGACATCCCGGACAGGCTGTACTGAGCACCACGAGTGGGGCAGTGACTGGTGCCAAGGGGAAAAAATTAGGGCTGTCGATTAATCGCAGTTAACTCATGTGATTAACGCAAAAAAATTAATCACAATTAATCGCTGTTTCAATCGCACTGTTAAACAATAGAATACCAATTGAAATGTATTCAATATTTTTGGATGTTTTTCTACATTTTCAAATATATTGATTTCAATTAAAACACAGAATACAAAGTGTACACTGCTCACTTTATATTATTTTTGATTACAAATATTTGCACTGTAAAAATGATAAACAAAAGAAGCAGTATTTTTCAATTCACTTCCTACAAGTACTCTAATGCCAACTCTTTATCGTGAAAGTGTAACTTACAAATGTAGATTTTGGATTACATAACTGCACTAAAAACAAAACAATGCAAAACTTTTGAGCCCACAAGTCCACTCAGTCCTATTTCTCATTCAGCCAATCGCTCAGACAAACTAGTTTGTTTACATTTACAGGAGATAATGCTGCCCACTTCTTATTTACAATGTCACCAGAAAGTGAGAACAGGCATTCACATGGGACTTTTGTAACCAGCATTGCAAGGTATTTACATGCCAGATATGCTAAGCATTCATATGCCCCGTCATGCTTCGGCCACCATTCCAGAGGACATGCTTCCATGCTGATGACGCTTGTTAAAAATTAATGCCTCAATTAAATTTGTGACTGAACTCCTTGGGGGAGAATTGTATGTCCCCTGCTCTGTTTCACCCACATTCTGCCATATATTTCACGTTATAGCAGTCTCGGATGATGACTCAGCACATGTAGTTCATTTTAAGAACTCTTATGCTGCAGATTTGACAAAAAACGCAAAGAAGGTGCCAATATGAGATTTCTAAAGATAGTTACAGCACTCAACCCAAGGTTTAAGAATCTGAAGTACTTTCCAAAATCTGAGAGGGACGAGGTGTGGAGCATGCTTTCAGAAGTCTTAAAAGAGCAACACTCCAATGCAGAAACTAGAGGACCCGAACCACCAAAAAAGAAAATCAACCTTCTGCTGGTGGCATCTGACTCAGATGCTGAAAATGAACATGCATCGGTCCGCACTGCTTTGGATCGTTATCGAGCAGAACCCATCATCAGCATGGACATGTCCTCTGGAATGGTGGTTGAAGGGCCATATGACTCTTTAATGCATCTGGCATGTAAATATCTTGTGACGTAAGCTACAACAGTGCCATGCGAATGCCTGTTCTCACTTTCAGGTGACCTTGTGAACAAGAAGCGGGCAGCATTATCTCCTGCAAATGTAAACAAACTTGTTTGTCTGAGCGATTGGCTGAACAAGAAGTAGGACTGAGTGGACTTGTAGGCTCTCAAGTTTTACATTGTTTTATTTTTGAATGCAGTTATGTAACACTAAATCTATATTTGTAAGTTGCACTTTCATGAAAAAGAGATGGCACTAGAGTACTTGTATGAGACGAATTGAAAAATACTGTTTCTTTTGTTTATCATTTTTACGGTGCAAATATTTGTAATAAAAATAATAATATAAAGTGAGCAGTGTACACTTTGTATTTTGTGTTGTAATTGACATCAATATATTTGAAAATGTGGAAAACATCCAAAAATATTTAAATAAATGGTATTCTATTATTGTTTAACAGCGCGATTAATCGTGACTAATTTTTTTAATCACTTGACAGCCCTAGAAAAAAATCCATTCACAAAACGTGGCAGAGGAGCAACCCAGCGAGGACACTAGGGGGACATGTTCTGATGCATCAGCGTGATCTGCGGCACACGAGCTGTCGGAGATGGAAAGATACCACCTGGCTAAAGGAGTTGATAATCGAGGCAGATGAACATAAGACACTGCAAGAAACTTGGAGGGAACTGCTCCCTGTCATTGGTGGGTTTGTTTTACAGCACCTAGAGGGTTCAAAGCCCCCTGATGCTGGATACTATGCAATCTAAGGCTGGATTAGCGCCCTGCTTTTATAGATGGAAAAGGGATGTGCAGGGAGACTAAAGATTTGCTCAACGTCACACAAGGAATCTGTAAAAACAGGGAATTTTTATCCAGACCCCGCAAGTCCCAGTCCAGTAGCTTAACCATAAGGCCACCCTCCCTCGTGCCTTTTCATATCACAAATGGGCAACAGCAGGTNGGGGGGGGGGGGGGGGGGGGGGGGGGGGGGGGGGGGGGGGGGGGGGGGGGGATTTGAGAGAAGAGCATGGGCGGGCACTTGGTACTCTAGGATGGAGTGGGGATGCAGGCAAAGGGGAGAAAAGCAGGAGGTGGAACAGTTTCATCGGCGGGAAATAGCCACCGATGGTTTTCACAAGGACGATTCTTTTCTGGGGCAGATGGGTCGTAGCGTTCAGGGTTCTGACAGGTGCCATCAACGGTACTGGGACCGTCTTGCTGCCATAGAAATGGCAGGTGAGTTGTGTAGTCAAGGACATGACAATCCGCTCCAGGCCTTCCTCCCCTTTAAACAGAGGTGAAAGTAAGCTGGTACAGTCCGGTGTACCGGCAAGATCTGGTACACCATGCCGGACCCAACCGGCTTCCCTAGGCTGGCGATTTAAAGGGCCCGGGGCTCCCCGCAGCAGCTGGAGCCCAAGGCCCTTTAAATTGCCTCCCGAGTCCCGCTGCCGGAGCCCTGGGGTAGCGGCGGCAGGGCTCTGGCGGTGATTTAAAGGGCCCAGGGCTCCGCTGCGGTAGCCAGAGCCCCAGGCCCTTTAAATCGTCCCTGAGCATCAGGGTTCCCAGCCACCTCTGCAGCTGGTAGCTCCGGGGGTGATTTAAAGGCTCTTAGCCGCAGCCCCGGGGCCTTTAAATCTTGTTTTAAGGGCCCCACCTCTTCTAGTTGAGGCCACGCCCCTCCCAAGGACTCCGGCGTACTGGTAAGTCTTTTAACTAAGGCCTGGTCCACACTAGGGGGAGCTATCGAAATAAGATACGCGACTTCAGCTACAGGAATAGCGTAGCTGAAGTCGAAGTATCTTATTTCGAATTACCTCCACTTACCTCGCGTCCTCGCAGCGCGGGATCGACGGCCGCGGCTCCCCCGTCGACTCCGCTACCTCCGCTCGCCCTGCTGGAGTTCCGGAGTCGATGGGAGCGCGTTCGGGGATCGATCTATCGCGTCCAGACGAGACGCGATAGATCGATCCCCGATAATTCGATTGCTACCCGCCAATCCGGGCGGGTAGTCTGGACGTAGCCTTACTTTCACCCCGGCCTTTAAACCTCTTTTTACCACCCTCTCCCCAGCAGGCAACAAGGCCCAGGGGGAGATGCTGAAGGGATGATCTGCACTGAGATGCGCCAAGTTGCATGTGGAGAGAAGAGCGATTAGATGGGCGATTTTAAAGTGCCCAGCAGGGTGCTACAGGTCACATTACAGAGGCAGCCTCTGCTCTGTACACGAACAGTCCACGTTTCAGGCACAGGGGGATGAATGGTGGGCAGGAGGAACAGCAACGGGAGCTATGGAATTCCCCGTTCAGACGCAGGCAAGACAAAGAGGTTCTGCCACGTGCGTTGTCTTTACTAGAAGCTAGCAGGGGTGGGATTTTCCAGGCATGCGCATCGCCTAGTGCTGCTCCCACTGGAGCCAGCAGGGGCTTTACCCTCACTAGGAGCCGAGCGAGGCCAGCCCCGAGCGCGTTCGGAAAATCCCTCCCCACGTGCTATTGGCTCACGTCCTGCAGGGCCACAAAAGGGATTGAAACAAGAGGGGCGGGGCCGGCCTGAAAGGAGGCGGAGACCCACCTGTGGGAGCAGTCCATGAGGCTGGCATCACTGGGAAGCAGAGGCAGCTCAGAGGGGTTCCGATGGGTCCGCAGGGGAGGGCGAAGAGCCGCGAAGAACGGGAGGCGGTGATTGTGGGACCGACAGGCTTAGGAGAACGTTTGCCTGGCAGCATTTTGGACGGACTGGAGGGGACGGGTGCGCAATCTCAAGGGAAGGCACGGACTACAGCACAGCGTGGCAGGCTAGGGGCAACAGCAGGGCACCTGGGTCCTCCGTTAGCCATGGTGCCTCTAACTCGCCGTGTTCCAGGTCACGCATCACACCACGGCCTACTCACCTCCCCCAGCAGCCATGAAGCACGTGGCACAAACCAAGCCTCCAGGTCCCAGGAGAAGAGGAGACCAGACAAGGGGCGTAGCACCGCCTGCACATGCCTCAGCTGGTACAGATCAGCTCCGGTCCTGGCCCAGAGTTATTTGATGGGGAAACAAAGAAAATAAGATGGGGGGGGGGGCCCTTCCGTTACCGAACGGTAATCAAAGAATTCACTGAGGACAGTTCTCATTTACACCAGTGGCCATTTGCGTCATGTTTAGCATTTACGCTCAGTTACACATTATAAACTAAGTAACGCTACTTACATAATACCCAGCAGGGAGTCCCAGAATGCTTTGCAAGCATTCAGTAAGCCTCACAACAGCCTCCAGGGAGATTAGGTTTTATTTGCCCCGTTTGGAAAAAGGGGAAAACGAGGCACAGAGGAGACGCAATTTACCCAAGATCATAGAGCGAACCAGCGGCAGAGCTGGGGAAAGAACCCAGGTGTCCTCTGCATTAGTCACCCAATGCCTTGCTAATTGGGGCCACCAGAATGGCTTAGAAGTGTCGAAGCGTCAGAGAAGCACAAGAACTGGGAGCATTAGGCACCTGCATATTACTGAACACACTAACTCAGGCAGAAAACAAACAGACAGAGTAAGAGAGGCAGGCGGGAGGATCAAAAGCCATGGGGTTAAAGCAGTGGAACTAAAAATAGACTCCAGTCTGGCTACTGTAACCATTACAAGCACTTCGCTTCCATTTTCCAGAACTAGCTATAGTACATGTGAATGTGTTTATCGGGGAAGGCCCAATCCTATAAAACGGGGGTCGGCAACCTTTCAGGAGTGGGGTGCCGAGTCTTCATTTATTCACTCTAATTTAAGGTGTCGCGTGCCGGTAATACATTTTAACATTTTTAGAAGGTCTCATTCTAGAAGTCTATAATATATAACTAAACTATTGTTGTATGTAAAGTAAATAAGGTTTTTAAAATGTTTAAGAAGCTTCATTTAAAGTTAAATTAAAAGGCAGAGACTGGTGCCCAGGACCCGGGCAGCGTGAGTGCCACTGAAAATCAGCTCGCGTGCCGCGTGCCATAGGTTGCCTACCCCTGCTAGAAAACTTTGCTCATCGGAGTAATCCTTAATAGTCTCTGAGAAATCTTTGCTGCTGCAAGTGAAGGACTATTGTCAGGGCTATTGAGTGCAAGAGCCCACTCCTGCTAGCTCCCAGTAATCACACCCACTTCAGCAGGGTAACTTGTCTGGGGCCACAGGGACCCTTTTTCTCCATACACCAATGCTCCCCCATCAAATAAACCCCCCGCACCAGATCACACCACTTTCCACCACTAATAGAGTTCTGACCCCCGGGGCCCAATTCCACCAGCTTTACTCACCGGTCTAGCTCTGATTTGTATCCCACTGAAGTCAGTGGAGCTACTTGCATCGTTCCTTACTTGCGTAAGGGTCTGCAGAATCAGGCTCCTGAATTATAACGATATCTAGGCCAAACAAATGAGACACACACACACAAAACACTCAGCCCAGAACAGGCTCAGTCTAAACAATGTAGAGCACACTTGCTATCTGGCACCATCTATTAGCAATTAAAGAATATCCACAAAAATATATATGATTGTGCTATATTTTTTTTCCTTTTAACATTTTTGCTACACGCAGCGTAGCGGCCTGGGAGATAGCGATCAAAAAAGAAAAAGTAAGTCAGCCTTCTTCAAACTCATGCAACATCTGTAACTGATAAAAGACACCAAAGAGAAATCTTCTAAATTAAACTTATTTTTTTCCACACAAGCACTCCCTAAAATAAGTGTAAATGCAGGCCACCCTCCTCTCCCCCCACCCCCCCATGAGATAATTAAAAAGCCAGCCTTAATCATATTTGCAATGGAACAAATTGTTGGAGCCCTTTCGCCTCCTCTTTTCAGTGTTTGTTATTGTAGCGAATCCTGCTCCAGTCTGGTTGGTAGAGATAAGAAGCCCTTATCTCACTTGGCAATCTTTATCAGTATGGAGATCAGGCCCCAGAGCTTATCAGGAATTCAGATCTCCCGAGAGCAAACCAGAAAGGGAAAAAACAGGCAGGCCCATGCAACGACTGTGAGAATTTTCACATCAAGTTAATGTAAAAAAAAAAAATAATAATAATACAAAAAAAAAAGACACACACAGCCACATCAGCAACATGAGATCAATCTCCTTGTTTATCAGTTTCCCTCATCTAAAAAGCCAGAACTGTAACTACATGAACACGCAGCTGCCAAAAGGTTCACTCATTTTATATATGTGCCCACACTCCCATGTTTGAAGTTAATAAATGTAACAGGCTATCTAGGTTTGAGATCAGCTCCCTGCTTCTTATCAGCCATTCACATCTATCTAACAGCAGAACAAAAGACACACAGAAAAGAAAGAGCAGGCAGCTGCATCTGAGCTTGCTGTATTTTCATAGTCTTTGATAAATACTGATGGCGGGGGAGGGAGAGAAATACAGCCTTGATCACTAATGGAATCAGATTAATTACCTGATCTGTTGCCACCCACCCCAAAAATCTAGCAGTCACAGACACAGAGGGCCAACTCAAGCAGCACTCAGCAGAAGGATTCTCTATAAAATTAAATATATAATGCACAGGGCATTGTTATCAAGTATCTGAACTACTAGCATCAGTTCCTAGTTACAATCAACTTTTTTAATGCCTTAACTCCACATGTCATCTAAGCATAAGCCAGGCCAAAACTACCATGGGGCTAACGAAAGCAGACATTGCTAGCACCTTTCTCTAATGCCCCTTATAGAGCAATTCTAACTGAGGCTTCACAGGGTGCCTGCCACTAGCCCACTTTTCCCAAAATGTTATGCTGCAAGCCAAGAGGCTGTAGTATTTTGGCCCTTCCTGTCAACTCCGGACTGGCAGGCCAAGGACGCAGTTGTTCGCATTGTAGGATTTCAGGAGCTTGTTAAATTAAAAAGCATTCAGCATTTAAAAAAAAAACAACCAAAAACAGTTGGTTAAATATAGTCCAGCATCTGATCTTTGTCTTATCACTTTTGGCAATCACATGCGCTCCCCGAGATCTCCCTTCTGAGCTATCTGCATTTCACATCAAACTGAAAAAAGCAGAACAGAGAAGCACAGAGGAAAAATAAAATAAGCAGATAAGAATCTGGGGGAGGTTTTAATGCTTCAGCTGAGACGATGTAAATATAGACTTTATGGAAACGGGTCCCGTTTGTACATTATAGGAGTCTAGTTACCAGACCCCTGATTCATGCATACTTTTCCCTCCTCAGGAGAGTGCAGTACAGGCAGCAGAAAGCCGCTCTCGCAGCACTAGACATCTCTAATGACTGTTTTCATGTTGACACATACAGGAAGGGTTCCAAGCTTTCAGCTTTTAATCAGTTTTGGCCATCACCATCAGCCTGAGATCAGCCTCCCACTTTATCATTTCTTCATATCTCTGAAGAAAGCAGAAGAGGAAGGAGATAGAGCAGCCTTCAGTACAGCTAATGCATTCAGAACGCTGCCCATCCTGGCAAACATCACAATCCATCTTAAGATCACCTTTTACTCCTTTATTAAGCAGAGTACGTCTTGCAGAGGTGACAAGAAAGAAGCTGAGAACAAATGCACAACAGTGGTTCACCGAGACCTAACAACTCACGCAGACAAACTGGATGGAAAGTTTAAAATAAAGTCTGGCAACAGATCTATGCTGGAGGACAAATTTGCATGCTATTAATATGTACCCTCCTCAGTGGAGTCTTGGCAGACCTGAAGGGCACTCACTTCCTGTCACAAACGAGTGCGGATCCCACATACTGAAATACTTATCAAGAAAAAGATCAGCATTGTTATTTCAGCAGCTGAGTGTCCAATGCAGAGATGCTGCCACTAGCTTCTATAGTCACTTCAGCTAATTAAAATGGGATGGTTACATAGGAGCCCAGCCATTTACTTAATGCCACCAAGAAGGTGATATTTCTTGACCAGCGATGTTTGCAAAAAGAAAGCAACAGAAGTTGGATGAAACTTTTTTTAAAGGCAGACAGAAGTTGAAAGTAACTATTTTTAACTTCCATAGCTGTAAAGGTCTGGTTCTGCCTTATCAGCAGAATCACCCCAGGCAGGCAAACAGGTAGATGCAACGCAGTATTGCAATTATTTCAAGAGAAAGATAAAGCAATATTATCACATGATGGCCAATTTTATCCCCAACATCTCTGCCTTATCACCAGTTTAGATCAGGAGAAAAGAAAAAAAGTCGCTAAACCTGTCAGTGGAAAAGTTCCAGCAGTTTATAGAATTTCCCAAGAATATGCAACAATAATCTCTTTCATCTTTGCCAGACCTGAAATCAGATTCTCCTTGGTTGATCAATTTGGATCTCGGGAAGAATGATAATCCAGAGGCATTATCATCAGCCAGGGGAAACTTGGCCAGAGCCAGAAATACAAAGCAATCCAATGGCAGTCTCTACCGGGCTTTTATCAGAACACTTGATCAGTTCTCCCAAATCTGATTGTGGTTGCAGAATGAGGTGGGATGGACAGGGGCTCCCCACAGTAAAAGGGACGGAGGGTGGGGGAAAAACCAGGGCACATTTTGGTTACAAGGTTTGCAAAGGCATTTTTAAATATGCACAGCACAGCGAGCAGATCTGCGATAAGATGATCCCAGTTAAAGATCTCCAAATACTTTGCATCACATTTTTCAAAAGTCCCCCTCGATGAGGCTTTTTTAATGCAATGGATGTGAGTCAAACACAGATAAGATCACAATTTCAGACCGTCCCGACAGAGCGATCTTATCAGGATGGGACTTGCTGAATGGAATATTTTAAAGCTTTATCTCAGCTCTGATCAGTGGCGGCTGTATCAGGCTGAAACATCTCTGTGGAAGGAGAGAGAGGGGAAGGGGAAAGGTGGGGGGGGGCACTGAAAGAATATAAATAGGCAACCCGGACACAAACTTCTGTAACCACATGCAGAAATCCTGACCAGCCTAATTGGACCAGGCAGTGCCAGCAACAAACACACACACACACACACTACAGCTCTGCCCTGTGTGGATATTAGATTACAGGTCCCTGTGCAAACAGCCACCCCTGCAGCACACCAACAGCACCCACGGAGGGGAGGCAAGAGGTGATGTGGAGAATGCAGGACGCCCAGAGGAGCACAGGAAAATGCACCGGAGGGGAAGGGAGGGGAGGAAAGTGACAAAGACTAGACCCGAGCAGCTGCCTGCCAGACGCACTAGGGACCAGCCCCATCGGAGCCGCCTCTCCTAAATTCGCCTCCTGCCTGTCAGGGCTGCCGCCGCTCCGCTTGTTGGAGGCGTGGAAATCTCGTGGTTTAACGACCCCAAACACAGCCCCCAGCAGCTCTGCGTGGGGCAGGAGGAGGACAGGCTCCCTTTGCCCAGGGAAGTGAATCAGGGGCACGGCCCGTGTAGGAGAGTCCGGGAAACAGAGCCGCGGTGGGAAGAGAGATCCACGGGCACTCGCAGCTGGTGCTGGGGGGGGGACTCTGGGCTAGGATTCCCTTTGCAAGGGGTTGGGAAGGGGACGGATCCAGGTGTATTGACAGCTGGTGGCTGGGCGGGAGGGGCGACCCAGAGTCACTAACAGCTGGTGGCTGGGCGGGAGGGGAAGGGGCGACCCGGGGGCACAAACCGGCGGGCCTGGGACTCCGGCTCCCTCTCCCGGGGAGGGGGCAAAGTTTGGCACTCACGTTTGATCTGCCTGGGGTTGCTCTGTTTCCTCCTGGACATTGCTCGGCAGTCAGCGTGCCCGGTCCCTCCTCCGGCGGCTCGGGCGGCGGCAGGTCGATGGCAGCGCGGGAGGGTGGCAGGCACCCGGCTCTCATGCCCGCCAGGCGCTCCCAGGGCTGGGGAAGGAGGGTGCGGAGCCCCGGCGCGGGGAGACGGGCCCCGGGCTCCCAGCTTGTGTCTCGGCACCGTCCCGCTGGCGGGGAGGGGGGGACCCGGGCTCCCACCGGCGGCCACTAGGGTCCGACTCGGGTTTTTCTCAATGGAACCTGAAATGTATCAGACCCGCTGAACGTTCCATTCGGGGCGGGGCTTTCCCCGGCCGCTCGGAACGGCGGCCGCCCATAGGCCGCCGCCCTCCCGCTGGGCACGCCCACCGGATGGGGTGGACACGCTGTGGCGGGGTGGGCGGGCTCTGGGGCGAGGCGAAGCGGGAGCCCTGGAGCCGGAGCGGAGGGGATGCTCCAGTGGAGCAGAGCCGGGAGAAACGGGCGGTGGGGGGCCGAGCAGGGCGCGGGCGATCCGCTGGGGAGTCTGAGCCCTGGGAGAAGAAAGCGGGCTGGGGGCCTAGGCTAGGAAGCCGCAGGTGCCCCAGGGGGGATGTTGGGGGGCGGGGCTGGGAGTCTGGGGACTTTCGGGGTGTCCCCCCCACATCCATGACAATGGAGTTTAACAGCAAGGGCGAGATAGTCTGTGATGCCTGAAGTAATTGGCACCACCATCCAGAAAAGAATAAATGCCCCAACCCCCCCATCTTGTTATAACCCTTGTCCTCTCGCTCCCTGTCCCATTCCCTTGCGCATCATCCTCCCTCCTCTAATATTTGGATTGTCAATTCTTTGCAGTAAGTCCTAGGGCCCAGATTCCATTTAAAGCAATGGGAGAGAGGTGTAAATAGCTTCTGGGTTCTGGACCCGTGTCTGTCTTTAGCTCCACAGCCTGGAACATCCATCAATGCTGGTCCTTTGGGGCTAACTTTTCAGCCGTGGTTACAATCACAAAAATGGGGTGGTTGGGTGACTAGGAGCAGTTAATGTTCAAGGAGGCCAGAACATTTGTGGAGTCAAAGGCAAACCACGCCAGCCAAATTCTTGCTCTGTTATACTTGTGCAATCTTACTGAAAGCAGTGGGGTCCCACAGATGGGGAGGCTGGACTTGGCCCACTGTTCAGCTTCAAGCTCCTTAAATCCCTCAGATTTTGACAATCTTATTTTCTCTCGCTAAACATTTTGCTTTAGAAGCAGAAAGCTGCCAGGGCTGCAGTGCCGCGGGAGCTCCGAATTCTCACCGGTGGTGCTGCTTTCTGACATTGCCAAGGACGAGTTTGCCAAGAGTTTGTTCTCCATCTGTCCCGCCTTTGCAGACTGCATCGTTTTTGTCTCAGATCAGTTGTTTATCTGCCATTGTTCAGAATTCAGTTATACCATCCAAGCCTTAAGGGCTGTGAACTACTGTAGGCTTGTCTGTGCCTCTCCCACGGATTTATCCTCGCAATAGCCGTGGGAGGTAAGGAAGCACTATTGCTTTCATTTTACACATGGGAAACTGAGGCATGGCAAGGCAACGTGACTTGTTCAAAGTCACACAGTGAGTCAGTGACAGAGGTGGGAACAGAACGCAAGAATTCTGACTTCCAGGCCCCGATCAAACCACTCGATCAAGTGAGGTTTTAGCCCAGCAAATAGGAAACCCTATTTTATATAACTCACTTTAGCTTTAGAAAAGGAAAGGTTAAATAAACCTGGGTATGTTTAGTCTTGAGAAAAGAAGACTGAGGGCGGACTCTCATAAGAGACTTCAAATATATTACGGGCTGTTATAAAGAGGGCTGTGATCAATTGTTCACATGTCCACTGAGGGCAGGACAAGAAGTAATGGGCTTAATTGCAGCAAGAGAGATTTAGGTTAGATTTAGGTCAAACTTTCTAACTATAAAGATAGTTACACTCTGGAATAGGCTTCCAAGTGAGGTTGTGGAATCCCCTCATTGGAGGATTTTAAGAACAGGTGGGACAAACACCCATCAGGGATGATCTAGGTTTACTTGGTCCTGCCTCAGCGCCAGGGGCTGGACTTAATGACTTCTCGAGATCCCTTCCAGCCCGACATTTCTGTGATTCTATGAAACGCACCTCCCCAAAGCCCTTACCACATTTTAAAAAAAATTCAGTCCAGCCACTGCCTACATCCCCTATCCTTTTCTGATTATTCCCATATCCAGCAATTACCCTTTTCAGCTTACTGTGTCTCTCTGCAAACGACCCCAAATACACCAAGAGGTTAAAAAATAAAATTCTGTTGTACAGGGAAACGTCAGGGTCTGCTCATTGTGTGAGCCTTGTGTTGCAACAGGATGCACAAGGGGAAAGTGACCAATAACCTCCTAAAACACATAGCAAAGTAACTGCAGGCTGAGCCCAGATGTTAATTTGTTCCCAGAGCTCAGATGCCAGTGCTGTCCGGAAATAGCTGTGAGCTGGGTTAGAGAGCATTCTGGGTAACGGGCATGCAAATGAGCACCCAGTGCATCCCATTTTCCTTTGAAATTCCTGTCCCTGGCATTGCTGCTTGCAAGCAGCCTTTGAACTGGAGTCAAATTCAGCATATTCAACAGACATGCTTCGAGGGCCTTTTGGGAGTCATCACTTCAATCACCAGTGAGGTTGTCTCCTGGCTTTTGGGGTATATATGGTACAGCTATGCGCACAATGGTAATCTTGCAAGCAGATGACAGGGTATGTGGATTCCTGGCATTATCGGAGAAGTACTGAAAGACTGTAGTCACTGCTATCTCCAGTCCAGCATGCAAATGCTCAGCACCGCAAGACTTGCTGACATTGATCAACGCTCTTCTTCTTTTTTTTTTCTTTTTTTTTTAAGGGTTTTTAATTAACATCCTGTTTCAATAATGAGTTTTAAGCACCACATGATTCCAGGAAAGAGGTCAAGCTCGCCGTGAGGATGTCAAAAGAAATGAAGTTAGGAATTAGGAAGAGTTCCAAGGGGCGGAGGGAGATCTTGCTGCTGTGGAAAATGATTCACTGCCACTGCAGTTGTCAATTCTGCTACCAAATTGGTAGGGGCCAGTCACCCTAAGCAGCCTGGGTAGCACATAGTCAGTGTTTGTCTATATTATTCAGCACATTTCAATTCAGTTTCTTGTCTTGCTGGTTGTAGGTTCCCATTAAACTGCAGGGCTGATAGATCTCCTTCCAGTTCAGGCAGGTGCTGTGGTCTCGATCCTGCCACAACTTACACACAGCAGTGGGGCTACTCACGTGTGTCGAGTTGAGCACGTGTGTAAATCTTTGCAAGATTGGGGCCCATGTGAGCTTCTCACACGTGGGGCTCGATTGTCCTCTGCACCAGCTCATTATCAATCAGACTTAATGCCGTCAAAGGCGGGGGCGTGAGGTACAATGGCGAAAGGGAGAGGAGAATCAGGCCCATCCTCTTTAGGAAATTCTATTTAGCATCTTTACTTTGTATCAGAAAGGGCTAGAATCTCTCTACAGCCGCGGTGTCAGACGTTCGGAGCACCATGGTGACCGTAAGGAGCATACCGGAAGGACGGAAGCCCAATTGGCAGTGGGCAATTTCCATATACATTTAGCTAATTTCAGAAATAAATGCACAACGGTAATATTATTTACTGAGCACCTCACCTGGTTGCTTACGCTTGTGTCTTCCCTGACAGACGATGAGAGAAATTGCTTGGTTGAGTACAACCGAAACAAAAACCACGCAGCTGCTGAGGTTTGTGCTCAGACAGCAGTATGTGAGAGACAGAGAGAGAGAGAAAGGGGAGGTACCTTTATCAATTGGGGAAAAGTCTGGGTTCCCACAGACAATACAGCAAATGCATATAGCCCATGGACCAAATTCAGTACACACTCTGGTGTAAATACAGGGTAACGCCACTTACACCAGTGCAAAGTGAACGCAGAAAGTGTGTCGCTTATCAATATTTTCCTTTTCACATAGACACGAAACTCTTCCACTTTCGGAACTGTTTTGGTTCAGTCACAACAACCTGAGAAAACACGAGCGACCTTAACCAAGGATGAGGACAAGGCTGAGGCTAATCAGATACAAAGTGCTGGCTCTGGGGCAGAAATGCAGGGATAAATGGCTTCAAGGAATCTGTGCTGTTTGGACTGTCACAGCATGGGCCTACTTCTACCAGGCATGAGTGAAGGGAGGAGCGGCTGAGGGTCGAAGGTGAGTGTAAAACTGGGTTTCCATTATACCTTCGACGGTTGTTTTGGCCCAGATCCTGCCAAGACTTGTGCACAGGTTTAACTTTACTACTTGGAGTAGGCCCATTGATTTCACGGTGATCACTCATGGTAGTAAAGTTAAGCATGTCTTTGCGGGGTTGGGGCCTTGCTGCCTTCTCGCCCATTAGTGTATATTAATTGGAGGTTGATAGGCTAAACATTTGCCCTACTGGTCATTCTGAACCTGTTTTCAAAACCCATGCATTGTGGCTTTTCTTTCCAAAAATAACCACTTCCTTGTTACTGTTGGGGGCTTGTTCTTTGTTTTAAATCAATGGCAACCGTATCGATGAGCAACCCGATAATAACAAAACAGCCACAGAGCTCTGCCGTCCGAAGCATCCCTACAAAAACAAAGCACAATGTGGAGCCCAGCATGCGTGAACAATGCTGTAATTGTGAGTCAACGTGCACTGCCCCGTGCTTGTGGGCAACCCTACAATAACGAACCAGTCCTAAAATCCTCAACCAGTGTGAATACATCCCAGGACTCTCAAGCAACCCAACAATGACAAACCAGAGCATGTAGCCCGGTACTCCCGAGAGCAACCCTGCAATACCAAACCAGTGAGCGAGCACCATGGAGGAAAACACACCCTGACATAATGCAACAGGTTTTATTCCTTAGAATTGTACATTCCTTGCCAGGGTCCTTTTAATTGGCCCAGCTCACTTTTGGCATCACACCAAGGCCTATCAGCTCCCCAAGGCCTATGAATCTGCAGCTGCTTTGGACAAGTGTTTCTTACCAGAGCCAAAGTCCAAATCCTGGGGGTTCTGCATGACTGTGATAGCCGCCCTCCAGCCCCTCGTGTTCCCAAACCCCCCTGACTCCCGGCACCTAATGGGGCTCGGGCAGGGTAATCTCCGTGCCAGTCTCCACAGCGGGCGGCCCAATCCTGCCAATGGGCCATAGCAGCCAACTGGTTCCAATTATGTTTATCGAGGTGCAGCTGATCTTGCAGACTTTGGTGCGGAGCATTCAGTGGAGACAGTAACCACAGATAATGGTTGTGACAGCAAGGCTAGCTGCACTGCCTGTATGTGCGGGTGTGTGTCTGTGTGTTTCCCTGCTCAAGTCATGTTTGCAGAGAGATTGTTATATTGTAACAGAATAAATAGAATGTTTTCCAGAGGAGTGAATTACATGCCTGCAGTGCAGAGATAATATGCAACCAGCCCTGGTTCCCATTGTGCGGGAGGTGACATCTTTTTATGGCGCTGTGTACATTTGTATTAGTGCCAATTAATCTGTAGTGATATTATTAGCGACACAGAGCGAGCGAGAGGGAATATGTTGGTGGAGGAATGTAACTGGAAAGGCCAGCTGAGGCTGTGCCTCAGGCATGTTCAATGGGGTGCGGAGCGACCTGGGTGTATTTCGGAACCCTGACCCGCACTGATTTGGGTTGGACATTTAAGAGAGGTACCCAATGGGGCCATAATAACATGGTGGCACGTGGCAGGCCTCACCCATGCAGAACCATCTTGCTGAATATGCAGTGAGGTCACTGTAACAGTCTCCCCCGCCCCTGGATTCTGCCCATGAGCCCCGAAGCTGCAGACTATGTATTTTAAACCTTGCTTGCTGCACACAGGGTCATTTTCACACACACACACACACACACACACACACACACACACACACACACACACACACACACACACACAAAATTCAGAATCGCCAAAAAACTCCACGGCCAAAGAGTGATGTAGAAAGTGCTGCCACCTTCTGGCCAGGCTATTTGTGACTCATGTGTGAGATTCATCCAGCGGCCCTGGTTTGTTCCTATAGGCCGGACATTTCCCTGCCAAACCCTTAATTGTAGTTCAGAGGCGTTTAAAATGGTTTAATCCGAATTTGCAGTGACTGCCTCAAACACCTTTTATCACCTGTGCACAAATCGGTTCCATTTACGCCTCTCCTAGGGTCAAACGCAGCCCAAAGAAAGGCACGGCTGTGCCAGTGCCAATGCCAATGGGACGCTCTGCAGAGACAAGAGATGCCAGGACCATGTCAGTTTATAAAGTGCCCAGCATAATGGGGGCCCAGTCCTGACTGGTGGCTCTGCCTTCTGCCACAACATCTTTATTTATAATAAGCGAATTCTTCCTAGGGGAAAAAACCCCCAATCCCTCTCTGGCCTTGTAACATACCCCACTTACAAACATCCACTGGGTGTTGTGGGTTCTTAGATGCCGGTCTATGATCGTAAGAAACCAGAAAGGTTTCAGGTAAAACCAAAAACCAACAACGAACATGACTCTGGCCTGTATTAAAAGAGCGGTCGCAGCATCTGCATTGGTTAATGTACTGACACAAGCTAAACCAGTGACACAACGTTGTACCAGTGTACCTGAGTCCGCACTGGAGGGTAACGCTGTTTCAACTAAGTCAGTACAAAACCGGTGCTTCGGCAAGCCCTCCGTAATACCAGCCTGCCAGCCCTAGGGAATACTTATGCTGCTTTTCACCTCTTCTACCTGGAAAGCTACGTTCTGCTCTCACTTACCCCTGCGTAAATCTGGAATAAACGACACTGACTTCTAGGTTGGCAGCCTGTTACCCCACTGGAATTTGACCAGGAAATGGGAGTAACAGCTCGAACTTTGGGGGGAAAGTGCCAGGGGTTTCTTTAATGACCACATTCAAAGTTCTCAGGTTATTGCCATCTGCAAAAGCTGGCGAGTCCACCAGTGCAGCGTCTCCTGATGTTCTTCGGGGGCAGGAGTTCACTACTGGCTCAGAGGCCAAAGTGACACCACTTCCCGCAACACCGAGGTTTCCTTTGTTGTCTCCAGTCCAGCTACTGACCTGACCAGACCTGCTGCGCGATCTGCTGAGATCACAGCCAGAGGTGGTATGGCTAAGGAGGGGCTACAACCAACATCCACGGGGAGTGCCACAGCTTTCATGTTTTCCTCTTTATCTCACTATTTCTTCCTGAGATGCTCTGTAGCACCAATGGGCAGCAATGGTGCTCCCTGGGAGCTGCCTTCCGCTAATTGATTCCTGGAGGGATTTGCAGGCACTGCTGCCCTACAGCAGATTGTCCCTTCGCTTCTAAATGCTGCGATCGCCAAAGGCAAATCGCGCTCTCTCTCGTATTCTGCCCATCAACTCCCCCCCTTCTCTTGCAATCCTTGCAAACAACCTCCTCCTCTCCTGGTGCAACCTCAGTGACATCTCCCTGTACGTTAAAATGAAGATGCATTAGCAACAATGAGGTGAGGCGTGTTCCCCTAAGAGTACGAGCGTAATTAATCACTGGAACAATTTACCAAGGGTCGTGGTGGATTCTCCATCACTGACAGGTTTTAAATCAAGATGGGCTGTTTTTCTAAAAGATCTGCTCTGGGAATTATTGTGGAGCAGTTCCATGGCCCGAGCTATACAAGCGGGGGAGGCGGAGCAGACTAGATGACCACAGTGGTGCCTTCTGGCCTTAGAATCTATATGTGTGTATGTGAGTGAGTGTGTGTGTGTGTGCACGCGCGTGTGTAGTTTGCTGTTACTGATGTTTAGCTCCACAGCCGGAGACGTACAGCATGTGCGGCTGCATGCCTTTTGTCTTGGAGGTGATTTATTACTATGATCATAGAGTCATCCTGTAGATGGAAGAGACAGGCTCATTCCGAGAGTCAAGTGATGCTATTCAAGTCCAGGCACTAAGTCTCTCTTGGCAGGATAGTCAAAGGTTGATGATTTGCATTGACGCTAATGAGAGTTACGGGTGCTCACTCACATCGCTTAGACCAGCTGTAAATGACCAGCGATGGCCAGCTCTGATTTTCTTTGTCAGTAAAGTGTGTGTAGGGGGAATGGGAGATAGATTAACCATGACTAATTTGGAATGAAGGCCCATTTTTAACTCTAGAATATATTTAGGCTCCTAAAAAAAACCCCAACCCTTTAGCCTTTGATGGCAGCTTCATGCCCATGGTACCTCTGGTCATACCCAACGCATCATGGAGAAGCTTAAAGCCCTAAAGCTAGAAGAGTTAGGCATGTGGCTTAGAAGCCAGGGCAGCTGAATTCCATGTGCACTGTTGGGAGCAAACAGCTGCTGTGGGAAGTACTGGATTTGCAAGGGAATAGAGCTGAGCACATACAGCAAAAAATAAAACAAAATACCCTGATGGAGATTCTCACAGTTAAATCCTAGCGAGCCTGCTTGGGTGCTACTCATAGGACTTTTTATTCAAGTGTTTGCAAACATTTGGCTGTGCTGAGCAACGTGTTATGCATGAGAACGGCAGTGGAAAGGAAAAGCAGCATGAACATTTTGCACCCAAACCGTTCCGGCGGCCATTTTGACATCTCTCTTTTTTTGTCTTTGGCTCTGCGCAGTAGCTCTGTCACCCATTCCGAACGTTCGCCGATGACGTGTGAACAGGAAAAGGGCCCTCCCTGTTTGTTTTCATCCCCAGAGCTTAGGTCAAATGAATCAAACAACAGCTATGCAACGTCACATGCCATGGGTGACCAATCGCACAGTGCGAATGAACACCGACCAGTTCACAACTGAACCAGAAGCCAGTGTTCACTTGTGTGAAATATTTGGCACAACGGTTGTGAACAGCGACAGCCCCCCTGTAAAGATCACAATCAGGTTGTGGACAGAAAAGCGGGCTGCATTGGTCGATTCAATTATTTGCTGTGCATAATTTGCTCAGGCATAAAACTTTTCCAGCTGCTTTCCTGAGTTCTCTATGCAATGAACATAACATCCGACAGCATTAGTTTCCCTTTGTCTTCTAAAAAGGAAAAGAAGAGAGGGGTTCATATGCCCTGCAAGAGAGATGGATCTCAGCCCAGGGGCACTGAGAATGCTGGCTACATGCCATCCTCTGCCTCTGCGTGTGCCCTCCAGCGATCAGCCCTGCAAAGGGCTTGGGGCTCAGACATTATCTACAGCCGTGCGTCCTCACCAGTGCCAGGGGAAATCCCAACTCAAGCTAGCGCTGACTGGGGCAGCATTAACTTATGCCAGATCCCCACCCCTCCGCACTGCAATTCCCCCCTGAGGAGGGTTTGAGTAGCACTGGTATTTAGGAAAGATCATGGCTGCCTGGCTCTCTCGGGACTAGAGGGGCCGGGAAGGGGTTGTGGGAATGTGGAGGTACAGGGCTTCTCCAGACAGACCTGGGCTTTGCTCAGTCTTAGGAGAATCAGCCTGAATCCCAGGCCCTGTAGGGCCCAGAGAGGGTGGCACCCCCACCGACCTCCCCAGACAGGAGGACGGCAAGAAAAGGCTTCAAGTGCAAATTCATAAAGTTTCCAAAGTGGGAATAACCCACAAAGAGAACAATGCGGCACAGCCCCTTCCCCCATAGTACTGGCACGCACAGTTGCCAACGTTCACATGGTAAATAAGCCCCCCGGCTTTCACAATAAGCCAAAAATCAAGCTAATCCCATTTCAAAACAAGCCAGTCCCTACGAACCCCAACACTCCATGTGACTAGATCCCCCCGGCGTGCAGTCTGGCACTGGGGTGGGCCCACTGTGCACCCCGACTCTCTCCCCACCTTACCCCTGCTTGCCGGGAGCTGATCAAAAAAAAGAAGAAACAAGCTACAAGCCAAAAACTAGCCAACAAGCAACTCACAAGCCAATTAAGTCAAAAACAAGCCCAATTTCTGTGTTTTTCCCCCCCGCAGGTTTGGCATGTCTGCTGGCGCATTGTCTCACCTGGCTTTTGAACCCAACTTCCAAAACAATACAGCACGCAAAATCCTGGGCTGGACGCTCCACTGGTGTAAATCAGGAGAGCGCCAGTGGAGTCCCTAGCGGGTATGAATCGGCGCAGCCCCCGTTGTAGTCAATGGGCCAGATCCCTAGCAGTGTAAGAGTCAATGGAGCTCCATCAATTGACACCAGCTGAGGATCTGCCCCTCTGTCCCTAGTTACAGATACTGTCGGTTCAGTGTCTCCGATGTCTGCTCAGATCTGAACCTCATCTGACCTCCCAATGACACCTATTGTGGCTCTTCCCACACACAGCCTCTCCCCCTGCCTTCCCCGACACAAGTCTCTCTTCTCCCCGGGTAGCCGCTGCGCAGCTAGAGTTAATCTTTCGCTGCAAAAAGCAAACCGGCTTTTCCTTTCTCATTGGAATTACGTTGGTGGGGGCCTGCAATCTTCCAAGTGTCAAACGCGCCAGAGCCGCTCGGTGATAATGCAGGTCTCAGCAAACGCGAGGGCTTCAGGGAGCTGAGTCTGACTGATGGACAGGGGGGTTTCTTTTTCCCAGGCAAGAGCGCCGAGCTGGGAGGCTCCCCCTGCTCCCGCAGGGGTCCTGCTGCGCTTCTTATTATGCACAAGCCATTTTCTGAGCTGAAATGTGAGGGGTGCTCAGGTTGCACGGCTCAGAGGAGACAAAAATGACACATTTTGCCTGCAAAAGGGAAAGTAGGAAATCGGGTATCTCCCCAGCTGTAAATACTTCCTTGTCTCTTGCCCCAAAGCCAAGTCACAGAACCAAAACCTACGTGAGCATAAGTGGTTTGCTGTCCCTGGGGCACGGCAGGGGTCAGAGCCATGGAAGGGAGGAGGCAGATAGATCAGATTCACAGACTGCTAATGCTATCCCTTGGGGGGGAGGGATAGCTCAGTGGTTTGAGCATTGGCCTGCTAAACCCAGGGTTGTGAGTTCAATCCTTGAGGGGGCCATTTAGGGAACTGGGGTAAAAATCTGTCTGGGGATTGGCCCTGCTTTGAGCAGGGGGTTGGACTAGATGACCTCCTGAGGTCCCTTCCAACCCTGAGATTCTTTTTTTTTTTATCCTGAATGGCAGTTACTAGTGGTCCAGATCTAGACACAGTGGGCACAGTTTTGCTCTCAGTTACACTCTGCAATGAAATCCTGTGCTGCAGATGACAGGTACAGTTAGTACCAGATCAGTCACACACAGACACAGAGAGGCCAGGACTAGAACGCTGGGCCTTTAGCTCCAAAACCCGCAGGCACCTGCTACTGGCACTAAAGGAGCTCCCTGTTCCTGGGCCGTGCTGCCAGGGTCCAGGTTTTTTCAGAGTTTAAGCCTTGCGGCGGTCAGCGATGCAACGCCCAACTGATTTAGGAGCCTAAAATCTCATTTTCAGAAGCGATTTGATCCCATCCACTGTCAATGAGATGTTGGCTCCTAAGCACCTCAAACCCTTTCGAAATGGAGATTTACGCTCCTAAATCACTTAGGCGTCGCAACGCTGACTGCAGCAACACCTCAATGCCTTTGAAAATCAGGGCCCAGGTCACTCACCCTTGCTGTGGGGCAGTCACCGGAGGGCCATGTGAGACGCCCCATCCCTCCCCGCCCAGAGGCCGACGCTTAGACAGACTCCTCTGCCCAGGTAGGCCGGGGGCCAGTGCCAGTACATTAAGACACATGCAATTCCACTGAAATCAGTTAAGTACAGGTTGGCCTTAACTGACTTCTTAGAGGCCCTTTTAATGATTTTGTCCTGGGAGGTGGGTTCTCCTGTCGCAAACGCTACAAGCCAAAGGGTGTTTCTAAACCGGCACAAGAGCTGGCCGGGCTGCCCACCAGCCCCTTTTCTGCAGCTCCCGGCCAGCGGCGTCTTCCCGCGGCACTGATGTGCCTTTGAGGGTGCTAGGGAGAGTGGGCCCATGCGGGAGAGACTGCTGTTGGCTTGCCGCTGAGCTGTCTAATGTGCCGAATCATTCCCACTCTGCTAGGGAAGAGACGGGCTTTGTTTAAGGCCAGAATGAGTGAGGACAGATGGCACCAAGCCAGCCACCTCTTCCCCTTGAGCGGAGCCAGTGTCACGGGGAGCTAGTGGCCAGTCTTGGCCTCGTTAAAAAGAAAAAGTGACTGGTGGGCATTTAGGAGGCCCTGACTCACCCTGTCCTTTCCCCTTCTGGTTGTAGGTAGAAGTCCTGCCCAGCAAATACCTACATCATCATCATCGGGGGCAGAGCCAACCGGGGCAGCAGCAGCTGTCTGAAGACGATGGCGCGGGGATGGATGATATTTTTGCTTCGAAGACCCCCAGTCCTAAGAGATCCAGGAAGGAAGAACTCCTGCCCTCTGTCCCCCAGTAAAAGATTTGAGGTGGGGCAGACTATGGAAGGAAGGACACGGGTAACAGTAACAACGGCCCATGGTTATTTAGGCCAGCTACATGCAGAACCAGACTCTGCAGCCCTTAGTGAGGCTGGGTACCGCCTCGCTCTGCACATTGCTCCCCGGAGAGTAAGGTCCCACCTAGCGTAAGTCAGGGTGGCTTTAGGGAGGCTGAACAAAATGTCCCCTTGGAGACAATCAGAACGACTGACCAACAGCATCAAACCCTGATGCTTCCGTGCCCTGCAGCTAAACCTGTTGCTTTCCGCCGAGCTGTTTTTGAGGCACTGCCATAAAGAATCTGGAGGAGGAAGAAAAATGCAAGAGCAAACAGGAATGAAATATTCCTCTCTCTGGTGGGTTTGTAGCCCTGGTGAAATATAGTCGAGACAAAGCATAAAAGTCCCATTTCCAACTCTATAATATTTCCTGCCAAAACCAACTAAAACGTGCTGCTCTAAATTTTCTGCAAAATTCTTCTGAGGTTATTTTCCCCTTAAATTAAGCCATACTAATTATTTTCAGGCGGCTTTATCTCCACTCTGCAACACACCAGGAGGGTGCAGGCGGCAAGCATTTTAAGCCTCCATAAACAAAAGAGTAGTTTGGAAAATAATTCTATCAATTAATCAAATTAATCCTGCAGTTTTAGTTACAAGCCCCAAGTGGCAGGGATTCTAGCCTGCGGTTATGAGCTCTCTCTCATTGACAGCGTTTAAATGTTATGATTGCAACAGTAATTAAAGAATATAATATGCTCACGCTTTGTGCCAGCCTCCTACCTTCAGACCTCACTGCTGTGCAGGCAGAGGTCACCTTGAGGACAAACTGATACTGACCAAATTGTGCCAGATGCGTCCCTCTCCCTCATGGACAAGACACCAGCATCGTTTCACTTCATTACCTTCCAAGCTCTGAAATGCAGTAGCATCTTGTTGATCTGCATATCACTAAACCTCATAAACGATGCAAAAACATCGGGGGGCTCTTTGCAAACGGTTCAGAGATTTTAAAGCCAAATCAGCTCGTGGGATTATCTAGTCTGATCTCCTGTATAACAGAAGCCAGAGAATTGTATCCCGTTACCCCTGCATTGAACCCAATAACTTGAGTTTGCCTGAAGTGTATCTTCCAGAAAGGCTCCAGTCTAGATTTTAAGACATCCAGAATTGGACAATCTACCACCTCCCAGCAGACAGTGCAGTGAGTTCTCCTGTGACTCAGGTTTCATTACATTTCCACAATAGACCACGATGACATCATCAGACATTCAAACTAAAGTGCACTTGACCAAATGATATGAACAAAGGGGTTCTAAGGTGCATGGCCCTGGCTCTTTGTGTTGTTTTTGTTGACCTGCTTGTTAATTTGCCAAATTCATTCATTTGTAGTCAGTGTCTGAGTCATTAGTGAGGGCGTGCTGCTCAAGCAGGGAAATAGCGCCAAACTCCCCTGGGATGTCCTACTGATGAAGTTTAAAGGCCACCTCTGGCCAGCCCTGCACAAGAGTACAGGTCAGGATTCCCCAGCTTGGTGTTAGTATCAGGACCAGCCATCCCAAACCTGAAGCTATGGGCCAGTTCTCCGGAACCTGGTGGTAGTATGGCCCAGCGTTCCAAAACCTAATGTTAAGTAACCATAGACAATAGATCTCTAACTGCCATCTAAGTAACATTGTTGTTATATATTGGACTTGTATGAATCATACATGACTATGTATGATCTCATGTATGATCATTCCATACACATATATGTAACTTACATACCCGATAAGCTAGCACACATGAGGCACGTTGGCCCTTTCCATATGGATCGAGCCCCCCAAGCTTGGTGGTGGTCACATGCGGGCTTTGATTTGGCCTTGACAGAGATTTGAAGCCCAGAGTCAGAGATCTGGTTTTGTTCCACATCTATTTGTTTCTGCATTTGAGGCAGTAGGTTATCTCAACCCCCTTTCTCCTCCCAACCCCTCGTTGTGCAAACTGGCCTGGCAGCAGCTGGTTGCTCTAAGTGTCACATGCACCACAGTTGTCTCTGGGGAGATGTGATCATTCGCTGATCTGATCATGCACCAGTACAGCTGTGACTGTTCACTGCATTATCAATTTCAATGGGATCTGCGCATCTAAATCTGGTAGGCAGCTTTGAAAACTTCAGACTTCATGCATCATAAGCCCTATTCTTTGGGCTCTGGGGAACACACCTATATGAACAGTGTGTAATGCCATCAACCAGACACTGTCCCAACGTTTCTATGAGGCTCCCTTCCCATTTTAGAAAAAATGCTGGCAACTCCCATTCGTGTTGGGGATCGGGCTGAACGTTAACTGATGTGAATTATCTGCCTGGCAGCTCCCATATCTCATGTTACTAGGACAGCTCCCAGTGATACCCCCAAGTGGGGTGAAACATCAACATGACGGCATGTCCTTGAATTCCACTTGCAGCCTGTTCCCTGGAGTTGCGGGGGTCACAGTGCTCAACACATGGAGCTCCTATGGTACAATGTTAGAGCAAGACAGCTGGAAGTCAGGAGACCTGGGTAACGCTCCTTGCTCTTCCATTGACTTGCTGCGTGATCTGGGACATGTCACTTAATCCTTTTGACCTTCAGCCACCGCTGCTATTTCAGTCCAACCATGACCTGTAACCTCCTCTCCCCTCTACTGGTCACTATTGCAGTCACCCACCCAGCACTGCCAGTTCATCTCCTTCCTGACCAACAGTCCCCTCTGCCACTGGCCCCCTCCTTTCTCCGCTCTGCAGGTGCCCCTCAATCTTGACCTGCAGCCCTTGCTATTCCAGCCCTGGGATCAGCTCCATAGCTGATTCATCTCCATACTATCTAGGGGAGGATTTTCTATAGAATTCATTACGAGGCAAATTAAGGCTGCTCCATGAGGTCCCTACTGGACTTAAGGAATCTTCTGCTCTTCCTCTTCCTGGTAGAGAGGCTCTGTCTGGGACAGACACGTCTCTGTCTTGTCTTGCCCTCTCCCTTAGTCATTTGGCTGTGGTGGACATGCTCAACCCATAGGCAGACCCTGCTCACCCACCAATGATTTGTCTCGCACCCCTAGCCCCAAGCTTGGGGAGCTGCACGGCTCCAGAACAGGTTTGTTCTACAGGCTCATGGCTGGAGAGGTGGTGGCTGTGTCCTGACCCGCTCCAGCCTTTGAAGGTGAGGCCAGACGGGCTGTGGCAGTGGGCTGGGTGCTGGCGGCAGCAGGGGTGATGGGCTGGCAGCGACATTCTGTGCAAGCGGTAGCCTCTGCTTTGCTGCACCCCGCCAGCCCTAGATACAGCGAGTTACACTAACCTGGTCCAGAGGTGATGAATGCCTGGATCATTGTGGCCATATCCCCATCCCGGAGGAAGGGCAGACGTTCCCTAGCCAGCTGGAGGGGGAAGAAGGTATTTATTTTATCACGAAGGATATTTGACCATTTAAGCCAAGTGATGACTGAAGCAGGACACTGGGGCTTTGCACCACTTAGACAAAGGGGGAACAGGCATCCTCAAGGGAAGGCGAGGACAATGACCTGGCCAATTATTCCAAATTTCCCATTACACAAAGTTTCCCATGACTTTGCTCTTGCCTGGGTTGCCTCTAAGCCAGCTGCTTTTTATCCAGGCAGCTTTCTCCTTTGGGGCACTGTGACTTCCCTGTGATGGTGTTGGCTGCATCCATGGCAGAAGAGACACTCAGCTGGGTGGGATAGGTGTACTGCTGGCAGAAGAGTCCATGGAGAGTAGCAAGATGCCCAGTGATCTTATGTGGCTACTGAAGCAACTGGAGGCGACCATAACGCTCCATTGCACGCTGCAGCTACAGGACGTCAAGGGTGAAAAGCAGTTGCCCAGCACCACACTTTGGGTCGTGACGGAATGACTCAAGCCAGCGTAGTACTCCAGGTAGAGCACGTAAGCCGGGCAGCAGTGCCCTGGGGCCGAAAGTCAAGTAGGATGAGGATTGAGTTGTGGCCTCCATCCATGGTCATGAGGAGACTGGCTTGGAACTACGAAAGCTGACCCGGGCTGAAGCCTGATTGTGAGGCATCCAGGATGCTGGTAGCGGTCACACGTTGTCACACCTTTCTCAACAACTTTGCCTAGGAATGGGAGGTCTGACACTGGGCAATAGTGGGAGAGCTTTTCTGCACCGAGCATTGGCTTTAGAGGATCGGGTGTGTTTCTCAAACTGGGCCACTTCTCGGCAGGCGGGACTGATCCTTTCTGTTAGGAGCAGACAGAGTGGTTCTCTGCTAGCCGTCATGGCTCTGCTGCAGCTCCATTACCTCTCAGGGCTTCTAGCGCTTCATTCTGGGTGACCAGGCTGAGCTACGGCTGGAGGGGGGGCCAGTGCAATGATACCCGCTAGGATACAACGACTAGCGTGGGGTGAACCTCAGAAGGGTCATTTTTGTTTGAGAGAAGCACGCAGACGTTTAGATGCTGCTTAGTCTAACTTACTGGGTCTGCAAAACTGGCCGGGGATGATCCCATGGTTTCACAAGATTCCAAGTGCCTACTTCCGCCAGTGCAGCTGGGTGACCTGTGGGAACATATTCTCGCCTTGCTGCAGGTCAGATTCTTGATCCTACTAAAAGTGCAGTGGAGTGTGAAAGTGAAAAAATAATGAGACAAAAGCTCACTGTCCTCACTTATCTGATCTAAACCAGTTTGGCCACCTGCGAAAATGACAAGGGCAGTCAAAATCCTCATGTTTCAGGGCATAAGCTATGGGTCAGGCAGAAAGTCTCTTGTGCCCCTTCTGGTATTTCAGACACAGGTGCATTATGGGGGATTTTTCCTGAAGCATCTGCCATTGCTAGAAATAAGATATCAAACTAGATGAACCATTGGTGTTCTGGGGTAGCAGTTCCTATGGATACTACATCACAGTTCTAGTTACTGAACTCATGGATACCGTGGTCATGAATGAGGGGTACATAAACCTACATAGATAAATGGGGCCATGTCACACAATGATTTAGTGCACATAAACTGTGGGTTGTTAACTCAGGTACAGTGAAGGTGAAGGAAGCAGAAAAAAGACTCAGGAGCATTAAAAACATAGGACAAAATAGACTTTCTTTTAATTTTAGGTCCCATAAAAATGGCAATAATGTAGGTAATCAGTTGACGATAATACAACTGCCAGCTAAAGCAAAACCCTCAGAACTAGAATATGCCTTTATCCAATGAAAGGAAATCTTCTCAGGCTGGTAGTGGGCTCTGCCTAAACCCAAGCTTTCCCAGCAAACCTTTGCCTATGTTAACTTCCCAGGTTACACTAAATCACTGGAGCAGGCTTTTGTCTAAGGCAAGCTTCCCAACTGACCTCCATCTTTGAAATCTACAGCCACCTCTCTCGGAGCCAGGCTTCTTGCCCGGAGTGTAGCACACAGGCCTCTGGCCAAGTCAAGCTCCCACGCTACACTGACTCTTTTAAAGTTGGGGCAAATTTTATAGCTCTTTAACCCAGTCCCAACTAATCTCCAGCCAATCAGTAATCACTCTCAGTGACGGTCCTCTCCTCACAAGCCAGAAAGGCCTCTGTGCGTCGGCCGCCTTCACAGTCTCGCTGCTCGCTTCCCAGTACATCTTATCGAACCTCATCTTGAATCCTGGCAGTGATGGTGCCGTTATGGCCCAGTGGACAGTGCACTAAGCTGCCTGGCTCCTAGTCCCAGCTCTGGCACTGACCTACAGGATATGACCTTGGATAAGTCTTGGCCCCTTTGTTTCTCTATATGCAGCAGGAGGAGAACTGACACTTACCATTTCTGGGTAAAGTGCTTTGAGAGGTCTGGATGACAAACACAATAGGTGAGATACGTGTTATTTAAAAACTCCCATCCAGCAACAAGAGGAATGATGGCCTAGTAGTTAGGGGCTTGGAGCCTGAGAGACGCAGGTTCAATTCCATGCTCCACCCTACAATGTCTTGTGTTCTTGGACAAGTCACTCATCTCTCTAGGCCTTAGTTTCACCATCTTTTAAAGGGGGATAATGGCAGTACCTTACCACAAAGGGGTGCTGTGAGGACAGATACTGTGGTAATGGGGCCACCTTAGATGGATAGAAGTCATCTAACCTAGCAAGTTATTATTTATTATTATTTTAGTGGTTATAAGACCACACCAGATCCTATTGTGTATGTACCTGTACACGCACACACCCACACCCACACACACAGTAATAATCAGTCTCTGGCTGCAAACTCCCAGCAAAATTGGGGCATGGGTGTGTGTATGCAGTGCGGGAAAGAAGAAGAAAGAAAGAAAAACATCTGACAAATTCCATGGAGTCTGGAAGTTTCTGTGAAAATATTGGAATATATTTGAAAAGATTAATTAGGTATGATTTTACAGTACCACCCCATATTTTCATCTCATACTTTATTTAACAATATTAAAGAGGCACTTTAATAGCACACATACGACATAATAAAAAGGCATTTCTTGCTCTCTTTTTCCTCTCTGACAAAATATCAAAATAAAAACTTTTGACATAACACATTGCACCCAAGGTAAATTACCTACAATAGTTTTTTATACAATACAAAGGACAGTAAAGATACATATTAACAGGATAAAGCCTCTTTTTTTCCTTTTAAAACTAAAAAAAATTTTTTTTTGCAGGACAGACGCAAAGTACTCTATTTGTTCATATCACATCAGTGCATTACTTCACCTCCTTGACTTGGGAGTATTTCAATAGTATTTAAGTATCTTCCATGTCCTCATTTGCACCTGAGATTTCTTTCTGGTTCAAAGTTCAGTTGTATACCTGCTCGATAACATGACATAACCTTTTTAACACTATGGAGTACCAGCATGCAGGATGTTATAAAAAGTTTTATTTTCCTGCTTTGATTTCTTTTACAGGTCACTGCTACTTCCTATCTGTTCCCTTTTATTTTTAAATCAAGGAAGTCTGTATTCACATTACAAAATAAAAATAGCACCAGTAACTGCATAGTAAAAAGCTGATACCTATATAGCTACTAAGTCAATACAGTAAGATAGTTTAGAAGTTATACCGTTATGGTCACTTGGACAGTACTATTCTGGTCTGGTAAGTTGGCACAGTTTTATCCGTGAAACAAAAAAAGTTTGTCACAAATGTCAAGGTGCAGTTTGCTAGCGTTATTCTCATTTTTCATGCATTTACATAATCTACAGTGGTCAAATAATGGCATCAATGTTTGAAACACTATAATAGGCCCACGCAGCAAGCAAGCTAGTTCATTATTTTCTTGGCAACGTAGAAACAAATTCTTAGGAATGGCTGTCAAAATACGTGGCACTTGATTCTTAATTTAATTTTTTTTTAATTTATCATGTCGTAGGCCAGTTCCCAATTGAATGAATTGTACAGGATTATTTGTGCAAAATCTTTAAAAAAAATTGCTTTCTACAGTGTACTGCACCTTCTGAATAAGACGTCTATGGAATGAAGTTCATCTCTTCAAGTACTTTGTACAAAGATAACACAGAAGCAGTCTCAAAAGGGTCTGAGATTTGCAAGTATCCTTATAACCTCAGCACTTCTGCAATAAAGCAATTGCTCTTGACGATTCAGTCTGCCCAAAGCGATTACAATTTCAGTTCATGAAAATCATCAGCAACATCAAAGTTCTAGCATTTGCATGATAAATCAGGTGAATTAAAGTAGATTAGTAGACACAAAGCAAACTATTTCACAGAGGCTGCAGTGCAAGTTCATTTAAACTAGACAGAAAAATCACGCTACACAAACGAATTTAATGCTTTGATAATTTTTCCCTTGCAAACCCCATGAAAGCAGCTGAGGATCACCATAAGTCACTTTCATAAATTACTCTGAAGTATCTCTTCTTAAAGGAATTTTAAAGCTCGTTAATTTCTGTCCAAACAGTTGGCTTAGGAGATTGTTCTGGGATTCGGCTGTCCTGTAATTGTGAGAGTCAGCAGGTTTAGCACCTTGGACAGCTCTGTGCCTGTTTAAAGAGCTGTGTAGGGACGTGGTGGGGCCTTTGGCTAGGAGATGGTGAAAGGTTTTCCCCAGGATGTCCTTCTTACGTTTCAGGTCTCCATTGGAATGACGATTAGTCACCTTCTTCTGATTGTAGGTGTCCAGCGCCATCTTTTTCAGCTGGTTGCCAACTCCTGACATTCTGGGCTTGGGGATCAGTTTGTTGCAGTGCATTTCCCTCTTCCCGGGGGAAAGGGCAGAAGCCTCGTTGTTAGTCCATTCGGCTCTTTTGAGCTCTCCAGCCCCGTCGCTCCTCCCAGGACCCGGTGTTCGGGCTTTCTTCTTCTTCCCATCTCCCTCAATGTTCTCCCTAGACGCTGAGCTGCCTTTGTGACTCGAAGACTTGTGCTCTTTTCGCTTCTTCGGGTGCAGCTTCACAGGCCCGTTCAGAGCCAGCTTGTCCAAGGATTTACCTGGATCTGAGTGGCCGTGTTTCACAGGGTTGGCCACTCCCTCAGCTTTGAGTTGACTTGAGAGTTTGTTTTGATTGCATCCTATTTCTCGGACGCTGGCATTGGCATTGCCGTCTTTGGCACAGACACCTGTCTCAGGCATGGCTTTTTCTTTTAGTGAGCAGGGTTTCTGGATCTCCTCTGTGCTGTCCAGATTACCAGTTGCAGCGGAGGCAGCTTCACCACTCACTTGACTGCCTGTGGTTTTCTTCTGAGGGGCTGAATCTTTGGCAGCCCTGTTTAGAACAGGTGATGCTGTCTTGTCCTTCAGAGGCAGAGAGGGGTAGGCGGACTCTGAATAATTGGGCTTGGATGCAATTTCCCTAGGAGCATCATCTACATTCGGGCTGCTCCACAATGTTTTATGAGCGTTCTTGGCCAGTGGAGCTTCTACTTTTGGTGCAGAAATTTCTGGGATTTTCTTAGCTAGTTTGAGGCAAGGGATCTCATCGACAGGCTCTTCTCGTGAACTGGGATTGTCCAATATCCCCACCGCATGTTCTCTTTGATTGCCCGTGGTTGGTTTTTCTTGGCCATCTGCATGCCCATGTTTCTCAGTGAGATGAGGTGGAGATAGCTTTCCGTCCGTTGCCTGGTTATGAGCTAAACTAGAAAGGTCCATATGAAATTCAGAAGAGTCCAGGAAAGGAAGAGGCTTCCCATCAAAGGCTCCTTTGTCTAGTTCTTCAATGGAAAGCATCGTGGTGTAACTGAGCTCTGGATCGCTCACGACAGCCTGGGGCAGAGAAGGAGACAGGCAAGGGGGCGGCGGGAGGGTATGGAACTGAGATTTTTCCATTTCAGCCAGGAGGTCTGAGAAGTCACCCACGAGGTCTTCTGTTTTCACAGGGGTTTGGGGCAAAGTTGCTCCAGGGCCATCGCCTGTTTCGGGGCAGGACTCACTGGGAGGTGGTAAAGGCACATCAGCTAGCTGTAGATCATTACTATGGTCAAGGTGCACAGGTGAGTTGTGTGGATCCAAGCTGCCATGGTGTGTGAGCTTCCTTTTCTTGCGTGGTGGCATGTCCTCCCTTGGATAGTTTTCCTCTTTGATTTTCTCATTGCCATCCTTGGAGGAGATGCCAGGCCTCATGACCCCTCTGAATTTGAAAGTCTTGTTGCTTCCCGCCAGGTGCTTCTCCATGTGCCTGTCATACTGTTCTTTCTTAGAGAAGGTGTAGTTGCACATGCTGCATATGAACGACTTTTTGATGACATGCATGACGTCCGCGCAGAGCTCACACGCATACAGCGTGGTGTGCTTGATCTCTGGCTCCTCTGCTATCCCATGATCTTGACTCAGGTGGCTTCGAAGCTCTTTGGTTTCCGGATAGAACATTGGGCACTTGTGGCACAAGTAAATCTTCTGTAAGCTGTGCACCACTAAGTGGCGCTGGAGCTTGAAGGGCTTGGGAAATTGTTTTCCACAGTGATGGCAATCTCTGGAAGGATCCTTGCAGTCTGGATGCATGGGGACAGCTTTTTGAGTGCTTTCACCTTTTGGCATATTGTCTGGAGATGGACTGGCAGACCCTTTGGAAGAGCTGGAGGCCGAGGAAGCTGGTTTAATTCTGACACTGCTTTCCAAGGCGTCTTTAGTTACCTTTGCCTCTTGGTCGGGGGGTGGCTCTTTTAGGCTCTTGTTCTCTTTGCTGGCAAGGTGTTTGCTGGCGGAATCCACCAGCTTGGATGACTTGCTTGGTTTCCGATACATGATGGTGTTTAGGAAGTGGGTGACCGCAGCGTTGTCCTCGCTGAAGCAGGTGGGCAGACCCATCGCTGATTTCTGAGCCTGACCTTTCCGAGCGAACTGCGTGGCGTGCTCTCGGAGATGCTCGTTGTACATCCAGACATCGGAAATCTCCTTCAGGCACATTCCGCAGGCCCACAGGCCAGCTTTGTTTTTTGCGTGCTTCTCTTTTAAATGGTCCCTCAATTGCTCCCTTGAGCTGAATTTGCGCTGGACACACATATAGCAGGTAGGTGGAGGGGAAGGGTTATGGGTGAGTTTGTGAAAGTCCAGTTCCCCTAAGGTGAGAAACCACTGGAAACACACTTTGCATTTGTATTGTTTATCCTTAGTCTTGATGTTCACATCGTTGCGATTTTTGCCTGGCTTCCCATCTTCTAGCTTATTTTTGCTGTGTTTGCTATGCTGGCTTGGCTTCTGCTTGAAACACACCATGCTTTCATCCAAATGGCCAGGATTATCTTTGCAAGGGCTGAAAAAGCACATGTCCTGCATCTTGAACTTTGCACTCAACATCTCAATGTCAATCATATGAAACTCAGGTGAGCCTTGGTCCTCATTTATCTTGCTGTTGAAGGGTTCCTCTTCCAGCTCTGGGGGTTCTGGGCTAGTTTCTGCTATTGAATGTTCATTTTCAAGCTCCGTAGGGGACTTGAACAGTATTTCATCAGCAGGAAGATTCTCTGCCTCCTTTTCAAGACTTCCCCAAATGTTCAAGTTCGGAATGTTTTCCATCTGGTTGTTTTGGCAGAGGAAGGTTAACATGTTATCATCCTCCAGGTCAATGACCTCCTTGCTTTGGCTGTTTTTCTCATAATCTGGCTGCAGTGCAATATTTGTGGAAGCATTGGAGCTGGCATCACATCCCTTTGGCTTACTGCTGTGACACATGTTTAGCATCAAGGCATCGTCAATGGAGATGGTTTCATATTCGCAAGGATCGTCCCTGGTGACACAGAAAGAGCTGGTTTCACTGAGATCTGAAGCCAGACGGATGGGAAAGAAGTCTATGGCACCCACTGGCCCGACATTTGCATCAGTGACAGGTTTGGGTTTCTTGGTTCGTTTCCCATACACGCGCGTGCACTTCCTCCGGGTGAACTGGTTGTCCCTTGGAAACAGCTGTGCGAATGTGACGTCATCATCAAATAAACCCTGCAGGTCTGGCTCAGTTGCATCACCAGTGCAGGACTCCTTTCTCTGTAGCAACTCTCCCTTTCCCCAGGGCTTTGACTCTGCCGAACAAGGGCTGTCATCAGAAGCATTTTCCAACATGCCTTTAGTGGGATCCTTGTTGGCCGTTTCAGATTCACAGGTTTCTAAAGACAGATCTGGTCTGGCAGGACTCAAGGGATGCCTGAAGGCACTACTATGATTCCTATGATTGCTCTCTCCCAAGGAATTCTCACGTTCCTTCACATTTGTGCCAACACCATCATCATGCTGTTCTTTGCATACCTTGCTCAACCCCTTCTCCACTTGCTTCATGAACCCACTTGCCCATTTCTCTTTGGCCTGTGCCTTTTCTCCTTGACTTGGATCTTCCATCTGCTTTTGACAGCTGACGGGGAGCTTTAGTGACTCCTGTCTGTCTGTCTCCATGGAAGAGACGACCCAATCACCCACTTCATCTGCATGCTTAACTATGCAAGGTGACCGTTTTGCTGTGTGAGACTGCTGGGGTGAGCATGGCCTGTCTTGTTCCTTTGCTGAGATGCAGCTGCCTGGCTCAGCCAAGTCTTCAATCACATTTGACAGACTGGAGTTGATTCTACTGGAAACAACATTGGAAGGACCATCAACAGCATTCTTCTCCAGGTCGGACAATCTGTTGACTTCACTTTCATTGGGAAACATCTTTACTTTCCTTCTTGCTTTTCTACTTAGTTTCTTCTCTAAATTTCTATTTAACCCCCCAGGATCTTTGCTTTGGCTTCTTCTGCCTTTTCCCCGTTTATTTGGTTGCTTTCTAGGACCGGGCTTTTCTGTCACTGATTCATCCAATCCCCCTGTCTCTGAGCTATGAGATTTTGTCTTTGTTTCTTTACTCAGAATATCTGTGTGATGACGTTCATGGCACACTTCGAGCGATATGACACTGAGGTCACTGAGCACTCTACTAACTACTTCTTGCATTTGTGCATTGGGCTTCTTCTCTTGACCTGCACATGTTTTCTTGGAGACGTGTCCAACAGCGCTGGTTGGCATTTGTGTGTTATTCATTCTCTCTTTGGCAGTGGCCTTTATGCTTTTCCTAGAGACTTTCTTGGACATTTTAGATGTTTTCTCCAGCAGATTCAAACTGAACTTTGAAGTTTTGCTCGGCAGCAATGTGCCGTCATTTTTCGTCCGATGCTTTACAGCTTTGTGCCTGGTCAATCCTGGTTTGGATCTAAAAGATGCTGAACAAATATCACAAGTGACTTGGAGGCCATTTTGTTTCTTTTCTTTCAGATGCCCATTTCTGGATGCATTTGGGATATTTTTAAACATGCCACTCTCCTCTTCTTGCTCCATGTTATTTAACATACAACTGCTGTCTCCTCCAGTACTCTCAGCCCCATGGCTTTCCGAGTCATCTCCTTTTGAATTATTTTCTCTATTATCCACATTTTTGGAAGGGTCACTAGGTTTCATCTCCGGCACCTCTGTAAACTGGTGGAGCTCTTGATCAACAGGGCCAGAATCTGCTGTCCTTTCAAAAGCAGTGCTTACAACAGTTGGGATCTGTTGAACGACAAAGCTATTGCACGAGGCCTCTGGCTCATTTTGATGTTTATTTCCATTATAATGGCACTTTTTAAGCTCCTTTTCTTGATTTAAGTTTACCTCTCCGTGTCTTTCTCCAACTGGCGAAAGATTAGTGGGCTGCGTTGAGTAATCTTTGGTTTCTGGTGTGGGCTGACAAGCATGGATGCCCTGCAGAGGCATTGACTGAGAATTAATAATCGTGTCTGTGACGGTGCATGTCTTGCTTCCTTTATAAAGAGGGCATAACAGCTCAGCACAAGTGCTTTCCGGCAGCCCATCACCAATGTCATTTTGATCCAAAGGTGGCATGCAGGGAAGAATACAGTCGTTCATTTGCAATTTCTGGGGGCTTTCCATCTCCAAACCAGAAACTGCCAGCTCACCGGGGCATTGTGGAACATGAGGTTCTGCCGGTCCTTCTTTTTCAGACTGCCCAAAATTATTTAGAATGTCTTCGGCAAGACAATGACGAATGTTTCCAATAGCATCCAAAGGTGCGGGAGCAGTGGTGTTGCATTGCTGAAAAGTGGGTTGAAAGACACGTGTGTCTTTCCATTTTCCTTGCTCTAAAGGATTTTGCGTGGAACAGCAAACTAGATTTTTCTCTGAGTCAGAGTTGAACCTTTTTACAATAAATGAACTTGACTGAGTCTCTGTGTTAAGCACAGGGGCAGTGTATCTATCCTCTTCCGAGAGCTGCACACTGAAGTCTGAGAACTCTACATTTTCATTATTACTGTTCTGCAAATATTTGTGGTGAGAAAAGCTAGTTTGCAAAGGCAAACTGGCTAGAGAGTCCTCTTTGGAGTGACAAGCGTCAAGGGCCTGCTTTTTCTTTCCACTGCCATCTTCAGGAAGCTGAGCATTTACTGAATAGATGTTCGTTTCATGCAACAAATTATATTCCTGGTGAAGCTCTTCAGAAGGATTCAAAGAGCTAGCAGGACCCACAGACGCCCTGCAAGGACGCTGTGTCTCATGTCCCACCTGGTTATTGGTTTTTATGGTGCATGACAACTGCATCTGATGACTAGCTCCCTCAGACCAAGCATTACATTCAGCAGCGCTTACTTTGAGTGTCTCTGTCAGTGCATTACCTGTTTCTTTCTCAAACAAACTATGGCTTAAATAGGATTGTCTGTGGTTTTTAAATGCCAAGGTTGCTTTGTTTTTATCTTGCTCCTGCTCCTCCACAATCTGATCAGCTTTCTTTACCTGCCCTAGCAATGGGGTTACCGTTGCGCTGCTGCATGGTGAGAGGTTATTATGCTCTTGTGATACGCCATCTGCACAGATATTAATGTCACTCGGCTCGGAACATTCATCCACTAAGTGCTGCAGCTCTGTTACATTATTGTGCAGCTTGTGGTTCGCAAATGTGGATTGCTCTGCAGTGTAGGTGTCTGTTTCGTTGAACGATTCCAGCTGTTCATCGGCCTCTGGAAAAACTCCAGTTGCTTCTGATGTGGTAGCCGTGCTCTCTGCTTCTCCTCCCATGGGCTCATTCCCCTCTACACATGCATGAACACATGCTGAATTCTTGCCTTCCAAGCTGCCCAGTCCTTCCTCTTCCTGCTCAGACTGGATATTGGCATTTGAAGGTTGGTGGTTGGCAGAGAGCAGTATTGGGAAGCATGGCATCATCAGCTCTTCTTCATTATTCTTGACTGTCCGGGCAACAAACAGTTGGAGCTGCTGTAATGGGTTTGCTGTAGTTTCTTGGGAGGTTAGCACCTTTTCTGTACCACAATCAGTCTCTTTGGACACACTCAGTATATCGAATAATAATGCTTTCCGGTTGCCAGCCTTGTCAAAGGGCCCTGGGGTTTGGTAGACTGCAGGATCCTTACTTTCTTCAGTCTCTTCCAATAAAACAGGTCCATTGTCATCACCTTCAAAGTGTACTGAGCTTTTTAGCACTTTGGGTGACTCGGCTTTGTCTAAAGGTCTTTCTTCTGAGTCCATGTCATTTTTGGCATGAGAAGACAAAGCGAGATCCAAGGTGGGGACCCGATCTTCCTGAAACCCAAATTCAGATTTCAGATTTGGAACGTGGCTGCTGAAAGATTCCAGCTCTGGAGGATCATCAAAGGTTTTATCCATTTTCCCTGGCTCGGAAAACCCGTCAGCTCCGTGTTTACTTGGCAGGGACGGAAAAATATCGTGTTTATTTAGTTCAGCTGCCTCTAGAGTTTTAGGGAACAAGGAATCAGTAACAATGGCAGGGCTTTTTATCATATGGTTTGTGTAGATTGGAGCCTCTAATTTGTCTGGCATGCATGAATCAGGGATAACCTGGGAAGGTTCATTCTCCATCTCTCTGGAGTCACTTTCCTTGGAAGTTTCAGCATCCTTCAGAGCTTCTGGGAACTTATCGCAGGCCTCTTTGGAACAGAAATGATCCACAGAGATTGACTCTTCAGCAGATGGTGTACACATGCTTGATTCTAAAGAATTAAACTCTGCTGGGCAGGGCCAAGAATCCTGGTGGTTCTTATAGTTGCCATCTATGTTGTGAACTGTAGGCTTCTCATTCACTAAACTTTGGCCCACACAGACTTTTGTGGAAAGAAGATTTGTATTCCCAAGAGCATCTGTCAAGAACAAACCCTTTTCATTCCCTGTCTCTTGATCCATATGTATAGGTGAAAACTGGTCAGCTGCTTTTCTCAGCTGTGTGCCGATGTGTTGCTCGGATTTCTGATGGACGTCGGATGCCTCATTATTTAATTTGCTGGTTTGCAGCTGACTTTCCAGTTCCGTAACTAATCGCTTGATCTCCAGTTCATCATCTGATATATTGTTCATAAAAGCTACATTATAATCTCCAATCCTGTCTGACAAAGGTAAAGACATTTGATTGTGCATTATGGCTCCCTCCTCTGGGAATTTCTTAGCTAATGGCTTTTCCACCGAAAGGGTATGAAACTGAGCAACGTCTTCCGACAAAATTGGAGACACTTCCTCCATTAGACCCCAGTCCTTCTCTTGAAGAAACGGAGGATACTGCTGCTCAAACGGCATCGTTTTGCTGGGTGGATTGCATCCAAATGGGACATAATTGTCCTTACTTGTGGCGACGCTGTCGTATAATGGAGTATCAAACTCAGCTACGGGAAGTTCTCCGAATATTGAAGAGGAGTCAAAGCCAAGAGGGGAAGACACTTTGGTCTGCTGATTTTCTGAGACAAAAGGGGGGAAATCAGAGTGCTTCTGCTCAAATGAACTGGTGCTAATGTCATCCTGGCATAAGTACATATCGTCAATGTGTGAGGCCCCCATGGCTGGAGGCTTTGAGAAAAGGTTAGGATCATAGCGACTGGATAGGTCTTTGTGGTCATAAAGTGTGTCGTCAGTGCTCACATAGGTATCGGGTCCTTTGATGGCTAGCATCATTCCAACAGGATCCCCATTGTAACAGCCGACTGGAGCAGCATAATCTTTATGGTCATCACAAAGTCCATGTTCCTTTAAGTACTTGATTCCAGCAGGCGAATAGGTAGCGCTCACCTGTCCAGGGCTGGCATCAGTACCAATGTGAGAGGGAGGAATTAACTCTTCTGTATGGTAAGTGAGGGTGTCCTCATTATAAGCAGCAAACGGACGCCTCTGACTGGTCATTGTCAAATCAGGGGACTCTTGAGCGTCTGGCTTAGGTCTCACTATCTCACCTGCATGGCTAGTGGCTCCTTTCTGCTCTTCTGCATCCTCCTTACAGTAAAGTCTGATGGGACTCTTGTTGAAGGCGTCTCTGCTGTGATGTTGTTTTTCTTTGCTTTCTGGGGAGCTTTCCTCGTTCAGATAACCTGCCGGAGAAATGTGTGACCTATCGCTGTGATGTGTCGTGGAGCCAGTCAGCAAAAATTTGGCTGAGCCAAACCTCCTTGTCCCTCTGGAAAAGCCCGCTTCGGTTTTATTGCTCGTCTTTAGAGTCTCTTTATCAAGAAGGCTCAGCGGGTTCCTTGGAAGTGGTGTGATGTGCTCCGAACTATCTGGGTATCTTCTGTTCCGGACGCTTTCCTTCTCATTGTCAGAGTCGGCCCGTTCAGTGCTTGTGGGGCTAGCACTGGTTTCACTGGACAGGCTAGTGCTATGATTGCTGCCAGTGGACGATCGGCTGCTTCGCCTTCGGACTCTGGCTGCAACGCCATCTTTCTTTATTGCTTCATTGCTTGGGGCCCGCCTGTGCTCCTGACCATCTCTCTTCTGGCTATAGGTCCAGGTTGGCTCTTTCTCTTTGGCCCTCTCACCTCTCCCTGAGCGCCTCTTGCTAAAGCCGTGCTTGGTCCGCCCGTTCAACGCGGACCCCAGCTTCTTTCTGCCACGCAGCTTGGCATACGCCACCCCTTCGTCATCTGAATCCGAAATGTACTCGTACTCGCCGAATTTACTGTCCTGGGCTGCCGGCAGAAGCCTCTCGGTGGCTCTGGAGACCGGCGTGTTCTTATCGCTCTTCACATGCAGCTTGTGCAGCTTGTTTTTCTGCTGCACAATTTTATGAATGAGCTCCTTGCTCCACGTGCCGGTCCTCGGCTTCCGCTTTTTCACGTCCTTCATCGAGAACCGCAGCAGCTTGGGGTTCTTATTGGCAGGCCCTGGGGTGGGGCCACTTGGCCTGATTTCACTCTTCAGATAAGCATCGTCACTAAGGCTTCTGGGCTGGTTTTTATCAGAGTCAGGTTTGGTCATAGTCACTGGAGTAACAGAGCCGCCATCACCCTTCCTCCCCGTCTTCAGCTTGGTATTCTTGTCGGGCTGTGCTTTATCAGTCGTCACCCGATTTGCAGCCTTGCTCTGAGCCAGCTCCTTGACACTGGATTTCTCCAGCCTTTTGTTCCCCCAGTCTGTGAACTTGCCTGCCAGTCTCCTCTTAGGAACATGCTGCGTCCCCGACACTCTGCTCTGAGCCTGCTCTCCGCTGGGATGATCCTCTTCATAGTAACAGACGGCTTTCGACTGACTCGCTGGTTTCTCGTCCTTCCCCACGTGCTTCAGTTTGTTCTCCGAGGCTGGGCCATCCTTCACCTTGTGCGGCACCCCGCTGCCCGTGCCCTTCACCGATGTGAGTTCCTCATCAGCAAACACATCTATGAAGCTACTATCAATCTCGGGGTTATCGGACTGATACTCCAGCCCATTCAGCGCTTCCGTGATCAGACTATCCAGCTTGGCATCATCGATTTCTAAGTCGGAAGCAGTAAGTGGCAAGGGATTTGTGGTTAGCCCATGAAATATATGGCCTTTCAGCAGGTCCTCCTTTGCCTCCCCTCTGCCTTCCCCGTCTAACAGGAAACTGACAGGCTTGTTTAATGCGAGCAGGTGCGAATGGGTGTCGGGAGAAAGCGATGGCCCTGGCCTGGCTTGGGAGTGTTTCATGGACTCCGGGGGGAGCTGCTTCCTGGCCTCGGCCCCCCTGGGAGCGTCTCTCATCTCGCCCTGGAAAGCCGCGTGCGAGCCACAGAACTGGCGGTGCTCCAGGAAGGAGGAGAGGTTGCTGTAGTTCTGGTCACACTGCTTGCAGGTCAGCAGCACGTCCAGCTGGTCCAGGCTTGCGCTGCTCAGCGAGTTCGCCAGCAGGTGATGGGAGGAGTAAGGCGGGGGAGGCGGCTCCCCCTCGAAGGCATCCAGGCAGCCCTTGGCCATGTCGACATCTGGCTTGTGGAACTGGGTCTCCGGGAGGCATTTGAGAAGGTGCTCGTCCTTTGGGGCGTCCAGGGGGAAGTGGAAGGGCTTGATGGAGTCTGGCGGGTGGTAGTGGAGTGAGCTGGAGTTCAGGATGTCCGAGGGGTGGCAGGGATGGTGAAAGAAGGGTGCTGGGGTAAGTGCTGCAGACAGCTGGCTGTCTTCGAAGCTGTGGTTGACCGGGCTGCTGGACATAGGCGAGAGAGAAGAACACGTGCTGCTGCAGGTGGGGTTGGGGACAGGTGACGGGAGCGGAGACTCGCATGGTGAAGCTGCCACCAAGGCCGACGGCGGCAGAGACAATGCCGGATTGGGAGAGCTCCTGGAGGTGGCTGGTGGCACCGTTTGGTTCATGCCGAAGAAGAGGGGTTTGCTCCTGGAGTCGCATGTGGGAGACCCAGTGTCCTTCCCACCTTCAAAGGAGAAAGCGTTCGTTGAGCCGCAGCTCTGCCGGGTGGGGTCCCTCCTTTGCACCACGAGACCCTCCCCTGCCAGGAGCTTCTGGCTGTGGTACCTGGGGGTGCCTTTCTGCAGACTGCCGCCCCCTGGCCATTGCGAGGTGCCCAGGGGGAATGGGAATTTCTGGCTGGTGAGCTGTCTGGATAGCTCTATCCTGTTCTGGCTGGGCACTGCGGAGGTGAGGTGTATTTGCTGCCAAGGCATCCTGGAGTTTTTCTGCACGTGCTGCCTCTGCTCAGGGCTGGACTGGCACTCGAATGAGAACTGACTTCCAACAGGGTTTGAATAAGGTGCTGAATTCTGGTCCACGGGAGAGAATGCCTTACTGGCTCCATCCCAGGCTTGCAAGAGCCGGGGGTGGGCTTGAGGTGTACTGGGCATGCTTTTCTCAAAAGGCACCGATCCTGTGCTTACGCCGCTCGCCGGGGAACCGCAATAAACTTTGTTCTGAAAGTGCACTTGGGGTAGAGAGTTCTGTGGCATATTCCTTCGAAGAGAGTTACCTTGGGTCACGATCCTTTGACTAGGTCCATTGTCTTTCAGTGAAGGCTGCCCCTTGCTCACTGGCTTTGGCATACTAGTCGCATGTAAACTAGGTGGGAAAAGGGATTGGTTTTCTTGGAAAGTGCTTGGAGTTTGGTCGATAGCACCAGAAGAAGAGAGAGCACCATTGAGCTCACCAGAATGCTCGTTCCTTCCTTTGTAGCAAGGCAGAGGGGACTGCTGCTGGACCCCTGGGGCCGAGGACTGTAGGAACTGAGCTGGCTGAGAAGACAGGCCATATGTCCTGCCCTCTGGGGCTACGGTTTCGTAGGAGCCGTTGCTCAGCGCCTCCTCTTGCCAGTCCCTGGAGGAAGAATGAAAGCCGAAAGCACCATGAATCACCTGGTTAGTTGCCAGTGAAACATCCATATAATCTTGGCTGGTCGTGTCATTACGGAAAGGATCCTTTGCTACGTCATGCAGCGGCTGGAAGGGGTATTGAAATGGCAAGGAGCCCAGACAGTGCGTGTTGGCTTTGCCACTCTCGGGGAAGGGGCATGGTTTCGGAGCAGAGATACCATAGCTAGCACCCGGGAAGTTTTTGTCCGGTGAAGGCCAAGACTTATTCCCATTTGCCTGGAACTCTAAATAGTGTAACTGCCCGTTAGTGCCAGGGCTTTTGTGGGGGAGGCCAGCCGACAGCTGTCCTTTCCCGCTGTGGTTCTGGCGTGCGGCGGCTGGCGCGTGTGAGGTATAGTTGCCGGAGGTAAGGCTGGAGGAGACCTCCGGGAAGCACTGGTTGAAGCTCAGGTCCTCTTGCTCGAGCTCCGCCTCCCTCTCGGGGATGCTGGGCACGTGGAATCGGTAGCTTCCCGAGCTGGGTCCTCGGCTGACTTCTGGCTTCTTGGGCGGGGTGACCTTCTGCTGGGGGTAGGCGATGCCAATGGTGGGGTTGGACCGAGAGTTGCTAATGCTGAGCCTGTAGAGCTGGTGGTGACTGCGCTCCCCTTTCCCAGACCGCCTGTTCTTATCCCTCACTCGGCTCTTCCCCGTGGGAGACTGCGGGCTCCCCTTGATGCTGCCCCACGGGCCATCGCTGGAAAACTTGGGCTTGTTGTGGAGGGACTTGAAGTCGATCTTGCCCGCTTGCTGCGGCCTGATCACAGCTTCCCGTTGGCTGTGGGGCTCTTTGTCCTTGACGTGGGGGAAGAGGGACCCGCCCTCGGTCCCGTTGGGCAAGCACAGCTCCGAGGTGTCCAGGGAGCTGCCGTTAAACTCCCCCCCACCTTTCCCACTGAAACGTTCAAAGGCAAAGTCTTTGTCTTGCTCTTTGGAGCTGGACTCAGTATCACTGATGGCATAAACATGCTGGGTCTCTCCTGTCATGATACCGAGGGGCAGGGCTAGAAGGCACTCGTTTCCCTTACATCTGTGGGATTAGATCCTTCCTTCACGAGCATGGTCTCTCGTTGGTAGGTGGCTAGGATGAGGCTTGGTTAAATAGGCAGTGGTACGCCGCTCCCACATCTATCCTGGTTACTGGGCAGGTCTCGCTGGTAAAGAGCCCCTGGGATTTGCCTCATGCTTCCAGATGGGACCTGCAATAGAGAAAAACCCCAATGAGTCTAAGGAGGACAAAGGACATGGGCATGTCTAATAGCACGGAGCAAGGGGAAGCCAGAGCTCAGACGGGGGCTGGATTCTCCCAGCCCGCGCCCTGTGGAGTCAGCCACGCCTGGGCACAGAGTGAGTGTTGAACGCTACTATCCTGATTTGTCAGTGTTTGACCCCCGCCCCCTGCACAGCTGTGAATGACGGCACAAGGAGCCAGGCGGGATGGATCAGGCCCCTCGGGGAGTGTATTTCACCCGTATCTTTCCAGGGAAGTTTTTGGGCAGCCTGACTTCTAGCTAACCGGAGATGGACGACATTTCTACGACAGAAGAAAGCAGTTTGGCTCCGAAACCTGTCGCCACCTGGGAGCAGAGTGATCAGAACATGGGCTTGGGGAAGAACCTCACGCAGGATTTCAGAGAAATTCCTCTGACGGGCTTCTCTCCCCGATTGCAAAAGCCCCTCAAACCTCCAGCTTTGCAGAGGACGTTATACGCCTTTTTGGCAAAGCATGCTAAGGGAGGCATCTTTTCTTCCCTTGGAAGCTATTTCTGTGGGCTTATTAGCAACGTAAGCGGAAAAAGATGACAGAAGAGCTCCACCTATGGATTACTGGCCTTGACGGGCAGGGACAGGCTCTGCACTTTGGCATTTCTTTGAGCGATGTCCTGGAAACAGAGAGCCCACCTTTCCCTATGCCCGTCCCACCCCCTTTTCTCCAGCTCTCCCTTTGACATTCTCCCTTTGACTCCCCCCACTTCTCACAGCTGCAGCTCCTGTGCGACCCCAGCCTTTGAGACAGGAGCTTTGGGTTTCCCCAAGGGCGGTGATCATATCGCTGGGGGAGCCACCTCTCCTCCATTTGGGGAGGCTGGGTGTGCCTGGACTGTGGCCCCGCTCCGAGGCCTGTTCCTGCCCGGCCCCCTCCCTCGAGGCCCCCTCCCCCGCCTGCTTCTCATGCCTCTTCCCCCAAGGCCCCCCCGCCCGCCACTTGCGCGTCTTCACCTCCTCCCCGAGGACACCCCCCCCACCTAGCCATGCACATCTCTTCGCCCCCTCCCCTGAGGCCCCCGTGTGGGTGGAGCAGGGATGAGAAGAGGCGGAGTGAGGGCAGGGCCTCAGGGCGGAGCGCGGGTGAGGGCAGGGCCCAGGCGCCCTTTTGGCAGGCTTAGCCTCCCCTGGCCTCTGATACCCACTGCCCACGCTGCTCCCCCCGTCTCAGCTCTTTAGTTCAGCTGTCCAAGCACAGTCACCCCCGACTAGCTCAGTGCATTGACACATACCATAGCGGAACTGGGAGAGACCATTTCAAAACAATTAACCTACGAACCCCACTGAATGACCATGTTTTCTGGCTTCTGCTAAGGGGAGAACCATTTACTGATAACAGGATGCACTACATTACGGGGCCATTTCTTCTCAAGCATCCTCTTTACAACACTTTACCAACTGTCTGTTGTGCTTTATACCAAAATCGTTTCACCCACCGTGGACTAAATCAGTGTTTCTCAACAACCGGTCCGTGGACTGGTGCCGGTCCCTGACACAGTTTAGGAAGGCAGCAAGCCAGTCCCTGGTATCCAAAAGGTTGAGAAATGCTAGACTAGCGGATCATGAGGGTCCCTTCTGGACTTAAAGTCTATCAGTCTATGAAATGCAGCCACTTGTGGGGTAGAACACAATAGGTCAACAGCACACAGCAACACTTAACAGCATAGGACACGAAGGAAAGAATGCTGTAACCCACTGAAGCTGCAGGCGGAAATGAGGCAGTTGAAATTTGGCCAGCCTTTATCACCCCTGCTCTTGCAAAAAGCACCCCAGGATTTTTAATGACCCCAAGTAACGTCTCGTAGGAAAAATGATCCCGCCAGCAGCACAGTGTCCCCTAGCATCACGCTGGGACACTGGGTTCCGTACTGACTCAGAGCGAAATGCACTTGAAGCAGCAGCCCTGGCTTTACCACGGCGCTCTCCCATGCAGGCCCTGGCCAGCTCTGACCTTGCTTAGCTTAGGAGAGCTAGTGAGGTTGGTACGCAATGTTACAAGGGAGAAAAAAATCTCTTATCGCCGGTCAAGTCAAAATAAACATCTAGGATGAAACGTTCCGTGTCACAATGACCAACATGCCCAGGGCTCTGCTTCACCTGCTGGAGAAATCTCTAGGAAAGCAAGAGAGGTTAGCAAGGCTCCGGGGGTGTCGATTACCGTCGCAGGCAAACTGTGGTCTCGATAATTCCTTCCTGAGTCCAAAGGCTGCTTTCGGTGACTCACTGGTCGGCTTTACGTCAGGGCTTTATTCACTCTTCTGATATCACACTGACGCTGTGGTAGTGCCTAGTGACCACAGCCAGACAGGACCCCTTTGGGCTGGACACCGTGTAAACGTGTAATAAAGAAAAGTTCCTGCTCCAAAGAGCTGACACTCTAAATTCCACTGGATCAGCCCTCTGTGCCTGATGTAGCTGGGGGCGGGGGATGGGGCACAAATGCCCCTCATGACTCGCAGGCGCTGGCCCAGTCCTAAAGCTCAACTTACGGCATGTCTGCACCGGAGCTTGTAATTTCCAGCTCCCGGAGACATACCCGTGCTAGCTCCGGCTGAACTAGCGGGCTAAAAATAGCAGGATAGCCATGGTGGCACGAGTGGTGGGAGGGGCTAGCTGCCCCAAGTACCCAGGCTTTGAGATTCACTGCCGTGGGTCTCTGCTCGCTATCGAGATGTATCCTTAAACAGTCACCCCAGCAGTTGGGACGCCCCGCACATTCAGTGCAGAAGGAATTCAGTTGCTGCCGTGGCTCCCCCCACCCACGAGCACTTCAATTAGGAAAGGAGGTTCTGAATCAGCAAGACTGAACCTCTGAATAATACAAGCCACGTAGCCTGAGTTAGCCCCATGTAAATCCAGAGCAACTCCCCTGCTTCACACCTTGTGTCCTTGGCTACACCTGTCAGGAGTGGGTGTGGCACAGTGAGTGGAGGATTGTGATTGGTGGCCTGTTCCACGCTCTGTGCTTGGATGCACAAAGTCCAAGGTGGGAGGGAATCAAGCCTGCAATTCTGCATTTACACTGCTGCAACTGGCAGAATCACTTGCTCCATGGGTAAAAAAGGTGCATTTTCCAATCAATTTAGCTCAGTGCAATTAGCGTAACATGGTTTAAAAAACCCAACACTTGGGCAGTGTCCACACACCCCTTTACAAAGGTGTTTACCGCCTCAAGTGAACTGGTAATTCACTTGAGATAAAGAGCTATAAGCTTAACTCAGGCTCGTCTTCTCAACTCAATTGTCAAACACACCTTTTTACCCCATAGGCAGGGTCCTGGGAATCTTGGCCCAAATCTTCTAAAGAGGGTGTATGTGGGTTTGAAAATTTGGGAGACACCCGGACAGACAAATACAGGATATATATTTATGAGAACTAGGTAGCTAAATAAAGTTATGTCCTCCAGGCCTAGGAAACCACAACGCAACGTTAGTGTCTGTCACAGGCACAGCCAGCATGAGTATCACCAAAAGATGTGGTCAGAGATATTTGGATAAGGTGGCAGATAAAAAACAATCCCACAGCCAGGAAACATGTGTCTGGGGCCACCGCAGATGGCACGGAGGGCATCTCACCATGCTCAGGGGACAAAGGCCATGAAGTTATGATATGTGCTGAGCAAAGATACGTCGTCTTCGGTCTGATGGAGATGGCTGAAGCAGGGTAGCCCTTTGCTCTCCTAGCAAGGACCAGGTATGAGATTGTTGCAAAGGGACAAGCACCTGATTAGAGCCAGATCCATTCTGGAATGGATTTGCCAAGCCAGATCAGAGCTTTGGACCAGCAAGGCCAGTATCCTGTCCCTAGCAGTCGCCAATTCCTGATGCCAGAGGAAAACAAAAACCCCAAAACAAAGCAAAACACCCATTGAACTGAAAAACCAGCACCGAGACTCTCTTAAGGCCAGGTCTACACTACAGACTTCTCCATGTCACTCGGGGGCATGAAGAGCCTCCGGCTATGTCTACACTAGGAGTGCTGTACTGGGGTGGGGATATCTGCATACTATACGTACAGTCCCATGACAGTCTCTTTATTTTTTATATTTTTCCACTGGGGCAATGGGGGAATTTGTGTTACTTCATTTTATCCTGCCCGTGGGGGTGAGCTCACCCTGCACTCCCCCCACAGCAGTAGCTCCTGTCCCATGGACCTGGGGCCAGCTCCCCATGCTGGGTGTTGAGACCTGGTGCACAGGGACACCGCACTGCTCTGGTTTGGCCTGGCCACCCCTCTCTCAGGACACATCTGAGTGAGCGGCGCTGTAGCTCTGTGCACCAGGTCGCAAAGCCAGAATGGGGAGCTGGGCCCAGCCCCGTGGGACGGGAGCAGCATCAGACGCCACTGTGGGGTGAGTGTCTCATTTTATGTTATTTTATGCGTTCTTTTGAGTTTTATTTAGAGTTATTTTGGATTTGCAAAAAACACGGGGCTCTCATTATACTGGCAAAGCACCTCTTGTGAGGACACAGCTAGACTGGTGGGACCTGGCTTGTAAAGCCACCCACCACGAACCCACTGCATCTGCACCAGGGGAGTCTGCCGGCACAGCTACGTCACTCCGGACGACACCTCATCACACCCCTGGCTGACAAGCTATGTTGGCTGAAGCCCGTAGCGTAGATCTGGCCTTGGTCAGGCGGCGAGCGAAGCACAAGGCAGCGAGTGTTTGTGATATGGGCACGGGGCAGTCTTCACACTCAGTGCAGCAGGGGCTGCGTCTTTAGATGTGCCTGGAAAGAGCCTAGTGCTGTCTAAATAATATATAATAATAAAGATCACTGATCGCTTCTGCGTGGCAAGGCCCATTATATTTGCCAGGGAGAACAGCTAATTAGGCTGCTTTGGATTCCCAAAGGCTTTGAACTGAGGGTTGCAGTTTTACCCCTTTTATATTTTTTGAAGGGTTTCCATTTGTTTCCTTTAGCCTGCCATCAATGATCCCACCTCCCTCGCCCTCACAGATTTGATTCACCCGGCCTCCCAAACGGTCTCTTGGAAAGGGAGCCCAGAACTACATTCCAAGTGTTTGTTTGCAGTGGAAGGGGCGTGACATGTGACTAAAGCTTTTTCCCAGAAAGACCAGCCAATCAATCAACCAACTAGCCAACTGGCAACATGTTCACATCAGCATCTTTCATGTCTACGTGCAATTACACCAACTAGCCAGAAGAGGGCTTCTGTCTCTATGGCAGCCTTGTGACGGTTCTAGGAATGTCTTCTGATTTGAGTTTAACTCGGTAAACATTTCATTATGAGTTACTCTGGGTTTCCAGGTTTTCTTGACTCTTATAGGCCCTTTTATTCTGCTGCCTACCCTTCAGACTTGGGCACAGCATGATTGCATAGAAGACAGGTGTCTGGCAAGGCTCCGTGCTTACATGTCATAGCTTGCTCCTTGCCCAGGTATCTGAAACCAGGATTTGACTTTGGCAGCAATCTCTCTCCTCTGTCATCTTTTCTCGCCGTCACGAAGGGCCAGTTTCCCAGTAGAGTTTTAAGGTTTTAGGGCCACCTCCTACCCTTTAGTTGAGTAAATGAGATCCGCAAAAATGAGGAAAGAATTCACCGGATGACGCACAATACAGAATTTCAAGCCACTAAACATGAAACAAGAATCAAACATGATTTTTTTTTAAAGGAAACTGTCAGCGCAAATGGGCCCCAAATTTAAGTGTTGTAAAAACAAATGTGCACAGTCATTTCAACACATTTCTTTCCAATTCTTTCTTTTTAAATCCCACTGAAAGCAATGTTTTTAAAAGCAAACATTCCTCTGCAGTCTTTGCAAACATTGCAGCATTGGAATAGTGCATGGAATCGCTAAAGGGAAACTGACGAGAAACTGGCTGAGGGTGGGAGGAGGGCGGTACTGGAATTGATCAGTTTACAGTCATTGGCCAAGGGAACAAAAAGAAACCAAAAATGACTGAAAAGTAAAGTAGCTGATTCATGTTTAATAACCGAAGATGTTAATTGTAACATTGGTGAGGCGATTAGATGTTTAAAATCTTTTGATTTGACTTGACAGAATTCCTATACGCCACTGAATCATGTAGCTTTCCCCTATATGGCACTAAATAGACAATCCTGTATGGAAGAGCTTTGAATAGAAAATGAGAACTTCTGCAGCATCTTTAGACCATAGTAGTTAGTTTAATTGAAACAACCTGAAGGTAAGGGTGCACATTTTAATAGTGAGGGTAATTAACCCCCGGAAAAGTTACACCCACTCCATCACGTGAAGATTTTAAATGGAGATTGGATGTCTTTCTATAGGATATCCTCCAAACTCAACCAAAAATGATGGGCTAGATACAAGAATCACTGGGTGAAGTTCTACGGCCTATGTTATGCCCGAGATCAGCTTAGTTGATCAGAGTGGTCCCTTCCGCTCTTAAAATCTATGAATGATAAATAATCCTAGGACAGAATTCTATTTGTTCTGTGGGTCAAAACCACCTCCTGGAGGGAATTTCAATTTTGATAGGGTTTTTGGAGTCATTTCTATAAAGCTCTATTGGTTTTATCCTTATTCGGTTCGACAGGGACTCTTCCATAAAGGAAGAGGAAGAGGTTTTGCACATGCAGCTGCGAGCCCAATGGCGGAGACTCTGAAGTGCCATCACAGTGCAAATGAATAATAAGCATGATACAGAGGTGTGAGCCCGGGAACGTCAGCGCTGCATTCGGGAGGCAGATTGCAGCCCGCGTAGGCAGACCCGAGTCAGCTCTCACTGATCTGCCTTGCTAAAAACAGCAGCGACGCTGCAGCGCTATAAGCAACGGAACAGGCTGGCAGCAGAGGGTCGGGTGGGTTTGTCCTGGCACAGCGAGCCTGTGCTGCTGTGGCTTCACTGCTATTTTTAGTCAACTGCCTCAGTCAAAGCTAGCTCGGGTACGTCCACACAGGCTGCAGTCACCCCTCTGATTGCAGGGTAGGCACCCCCCTCACAGGGGTTGGTCCTGCTTTGAGCAGGGGGTTTGGACTAGCTGCCCTCCTGAGGTCTCTTCCAACCTTAATCTTCTATGATCTCCAACGCCCATCACCTTTCAGCACAAACCGGGTCTGTCCCTCAGTACTCCTGCCCTCCTGTGACCAAATCCTGCCCTGAATACATCCAGGCTGCCCCTAAGAGGAGCAGAGCTTGTCCTCTAGAATTCAAGCCCCCTGTCGCCACGATCCCACACGTGGCTCAGAATCCAGGGTGTAAGAGCAGTTGAGGCCAGGAGTCTTCCCAGGATATTTACCACCTGGGGATATATGTGAATCTGCAGCAGCGCTTTTACCTCCCCAAATGCATTTGAGGACAAAAATCTGCAAGCCCAATCCCCACTCAGCCTAGCCCTGCTGCCTGCCGGTGTGCATAGGACTTGTGGGGAGGGGGGAAACACCCCACAACATCTTCTCCAGCTCGTCGCATTAGAGGACAATCCTGCTAAGAGGAAGAAACCTAAGATCATGCCCAGTCTTCCCAGGGAATGGTGGAGGGCCTCAGCAGCCTTGTTCGGGGCTGATGCCAAGGAGACAGGGTTGTAGGGCCAGATCCTTTTTGACCCCCATTGAGAGCTGTTCCTGCTGACAGAGTGCCCGGGATGCACCCGTGGTCACATGTACAATTCTTTTCAGAGGCACTTTGAGCTCCTCGGACAGAAGGTGCCATAGGGGTGCAAAGCAGCAGCCCTATTGAGACTGCTTCAAAGGGCAGCCGAGCGACCAGACACGAGACAGTGACTTGCTTCGCCAAGGACGAGAGAATCGGTCGACCACGCGGCTGGGGGAGGCTTCACCGAGGCCTGCAGAGGTGGGTTGCGTCTCACTATCGACTGCGTGGCTCTATGATCCATCTGTTTAGCTACCTGCCTCTCAATCCGGGCGCTGCCAACAGACACTGCCATTCTACAATGCCGCTGTGGTTTCACACTCCGCTAAGCAAACTGAATCCCAGACTGATACGGCCAGAGCCCTATCTCTCCAGCCCCTGCCGAACTAGCCAAAGTGAACACACGGCCCTTCGGCATGCATGGATTCCGCGTTCACAACAATGCGCCACTTATGCTGACTCAAGCCCCGGCCGTAAAGCCTGTTTACTGGTGTTTAAATTTGCACAGGCTCCTTGCCAAGAGAAAATAACCAAGGCCAGAGCTAGTTACATTATCACAGTCGTGCTCAGTCAGCCACATAAAGGAGCCATTTTTGAAGGAAAGGCTCACTTGTGTATCCCAAAAACTGCAACATTTGCATCGCAGGGGCCTGAATTAACTGTTGCATTATTGCTGGGAGCCAGGATAAATAACTGCCAAACTTCCTGCCCGGGCAGCCTGGCTCAAAGGTCCAGCAGTTTAAAAATAAACAAAGCCAGTGGCGTGTGGAACCGTCCTATTAATAAAGGAAAAAACCCACAAAAATGATGTGCTCAACGCTACCATGGAAACAGTGTGCTTGCAAGGGACCTGAGAGGAGATGCTGCCCCCTCGCAGGAGGAGGATAGGCTTGTGGGTAAGGGGCTGGAGTGGGACCCAAGAAAGCTGGATTTAATTTCTAGCTCAATCTTCCTGTGTGACCTTGGGCAAGTCACTTAGGTCTTTCTGTGCCTCAGTTTCCCATCTGTATAATAGAATAATACATCCTTTGCCTGTCTTGTCTAGTTAGGTCTAGGGGTACACAGAGGTCTTCCAGGGGGTACATCAACTCATCTAGATCAGTGTTTGTCAACCTGGGGGTTGTGAATCCCCAGGGGGTCCTGGGACAGGTTTAGGGGGGTCGCAAGTGCAGGGCCAGAATTAGGGGTGGCAAGCAGGGCAATTGCCCGGGGCCCCACGCCACAGGGGGCCTGGCAAAGCGAAGTTACATGCTTCAGCCCCAGCCCCCCATTCGGTGGGGCTCAGGCTTCAGGGGTGCAATAGCTTGGAAAGGCTGAGAACCACTGATTTAGACGGTAAGCTCTTAAGGGAAGTGACCGTCTCTTCCTACGTGTCCGTACAGCGCCCAGCACACTGGGTCCTGGATCTCACTGGAACCTCTAGACACTCCCATGATATTAACAAGCATTAGCGTGCTCTAGCCAGTCCTGCAATCACTTTGGATTTTATTTTAAAAGTGAATCTAGATGCTAGAGATTGGAGCCTCCAGAGGCTGAAGTCCTGTATGCCCAGGAAGGCGGCAGTGTACAACACGTGCAGCCTGCTCCCAAGGGAGGGGGTGGGCACTTGCTGGGGGGGCCATTTTGGATGAAAATGGCGAGTTTATGCACATGCAGTTGGTGGATTTGTTTGCATGGTGGCAACAGAGAGATGAGCACAGCAGGGACACGGTTTAGGAATAGGAATAGGTCATTCCAACATTTGACCGATCGGACATTTGAAAAAGTTGGGTGTTTTGTTTTAAAGGGACACTCTCTAAGCAACTGTTCACACTCAGTACTGTAGTGTCTGGTGATACGAGACAAAAACCAGCTTGAAAAAAAATCACCTCCTGTGTTACTGAAAACAGAGAATGAAATGGAAATGGGAAGATTTTCTAAGAATATGCTTATAACCACCTATGCTGTTTGTTTGCTCTTTTACATTTCGCTCAGCTGGGACTGGTCTGGTCTGTTTCACTTCTTGTTTACAGTCAATTTCATTTCTTGCTTCTCAGGTGACTACCACAAGCGGATTGTTTCTAAGACCTGGTCTACACCTAAAACTTAGGGCAACCTAGCTATATAGCTCAGGGTTGTGATAAATTTCATGCCCTGTGTGACCTAAGTTGACCTAACCCCAATGTAAACACTGCTAGGTTGATGGAAGAATTCTTCCATCATCCTAGCTACCCCCCTCAAGGGGGTGGATTTATTACATTGATGAAAAAAACCCCTTGCGTTGATGTAGAAAGCGTCTACACTACAGTGCTACACGGCACAGTTATGCCGCTGGAGTGTAGACAAAGGCTGAGCTTTAGTTCCCAGCTGTGCAGGTGGGTGTGTGGGGTGGGAAGTGTGGGATGTTTACATTTAAAAAATGAGTTACATTTGAAAACAGTCTGGATGGTGCTGGTGAGAGCCGTTCTCCTGCACAGCTCCTGCTGCCTGGAGCAGCCTCCCCGTATTTCTCTGCCTCACAGACTCTCATCTTTCATTGCCTCTCTCCTCCTTTGCCTGCACCTCAGAAACGCTCCTCCCCCTTTGCTACCCTTCACTTTAACACTGTGTCTCTCCCTAGGAAGTGGCTTTTGGGCTGCAGCTTGGCTGAAGGGAGCTACACCGAATGAAGCTGCATTTGACCGTATTGCCCAGCCTGACGTTTCTGGAGCTCAGCTTGATCCCACTACTCCCAGCTATAGCCCTGCTGGCCCATCCGGCCATCAGTGTATTGATACTGTGCTTCTCACCAGGTCGCCCTGCACCATTCCTCTCTCCCCTTGGAAGTGTGCAGGCCCCATGCTGGTGAGCATTTCCTTGTGTACCTTGCATTGCATGGCTCGGAGGAGTGCTCCGAAACGCAAGGGCCATGTTATCAGCCCCTTGGCGAACACAAGATGACCACCACTGGGGACCTCCGGAGGTAAGTGCATGAGCTGCTACAGCTTGAACCTAAAGAACCATCACTCTCTGCTTAGGCGCTTTAACAACTCATATCCTCCGTGGGTCAGTCCCGCAGGGGACCCGCAGCTCACACTCCCCATGGGGTTCCATTCAGTACTCCACACACGCATGGAGACAGGTCTGGCCCCACTTCCTGGGTGGCTTGTGCCATTGGTCTGGGTGTTAGAGGCAGGGAAGTAGGATCCCTTTCTTTACTGGAGATGTTCGCAGCTTTGTCTCACTTCTGAGATGAACGCAGCGGCGGCTCCAGGCACCAGTGCTCCAAGCGCGTGCCTGGGGCGGCAAGCCGCGGGGGGTGCCCTGCCGGTCCCTGCGAGGGTGGCAGTCAGGCAAGCTTCGGTGGCATGCCTGCGGGAGGTCCGCCGGTCCCGCAGATTCGGCGGCAATTCAGCGGCGGGTACGCTGAAGCCGCGGGTCCGGCGGACCTCCCGCAGGCATGCCGCCGAATCCGTGGGACCAGGGACCTCCCGCAGGCACGCGGCCGAATCCGCGGGCCCGGGGACCTCCCGCAGGCATGCCGCCGAATCCGCGTGACCGGGGGCCCCCCGCAGGCATGCCACCGAAGGCAGCCTGCCTGCCGTGCTTGGGGCGGCAAAAAAGCTAGAGCCGCCCCTGGATGAAAGCCCCTTTTCGGGGAGCTCTGTAACACGGGGTGACTTTAAGGAGCTTCTGCCACTTTCTAATGGCAAACACTGATGCGTTTGGCCAAGTTCAGAGTGGAGTCTCAGGGAGTCTGACCCCTTCTTCCAGCCCACATGTAATACCAGCACAGACCCCTTAGACTCACTGGGACTCACCCCCTCTTACCAATGTGCAACTTACGAACTGGGCCTGCCGCATCTGAGCTCATGTCACTCACAAACCCAGGGGCCTACGGAGAGCAATGCCGCAAGAAAAGCAACGCCGGCAGGGGAGGAGGGGCAAGGCAGGGCCATCCCCTACTTTCACTTACACCTCCAGGCAGCTCTTCAGCGTGTAAGTTCAAAGTCCTGCACATGTTGAGCGCCCAGCTGGAAGCAGGTCTAAGCTACTATAAGGGCATGTCTACACTGCAGTGAAACACCTATGGCTGGCCTGGGTCAGCTGGCCCAGGCTGTGAGGCTAAAACTAGCAAAGTCGACGTTTGGGGGCTGCACCCTGGGCTCTGGGACCCTCCTCCCGGGTCAGGTCTCATTTGGGCTTCGGCTCCAGCCCAAGCTCAAATGTCTACACTGCAATTTTATAGGCCTTCAGCATGAATCAGCTGAGCTGGGCCAGCTGCGGGTATTTTATTGCAGTGCAGACATGCCCTGAGAGTCCAACACACCGGCCTACACACCACCTCGGAATTTGGCTCTTTCTGATTCTAGAAACCATTCTGCTGGGTTTTCACACATTTTTCCTCTCTCTCTCTCCCTCATTCTTTATTCCCACCTGCATCAAAGCAAGCTCTCCACTGCTAGATCACAAGATCCTACTACCTAGGGATAGACAAAGCCCAATTAGGCCATTCCTGCTTCTGCCAATGCAGCCTCTGGGCAACAGGTGATCAGGTGTTAAAATGCAGCTATATTCAGTCCCAGTCGAGAATTCCACCGGCTGCTCATTCGCTGCCCAGAATCAGGATCTTCCAGGTGTACCACAGCTGGTTGTGGTGGAAATGATTGTGATGTCACAAACGGTTGTGCAAACATATTCAGACAGCTTCTGAAGCGAAGGTGGAGGGGCTCAGGGGAGGAGACATATTTTTCCCGAAAAAGAAGCATGTTGTGGTTTTTCTCTTGCAATTTTGGACAGTTTCCCACCTTGTTCCCATCATACTGCCCTGGCCAATTGTGCCATATTATATGTACATGTGGAGGAAAAAATTCCTCCCTTTCTGCTGAAGTGAATTTAAGCCTGATGAATGATATTGTGGTTAAGTCACTGGTCTGGGACTCAGGAGACCTAGATTCAATTTTTGGCTTAGTCACAGACTCCCTTGACCTTGTGCAATGACCTCATTTGAATCGCTCTGTGACTCGGTTCTCCATCTGTAAAACGGGGCTAATAATATTTCCTTTCTCCTGTCTTTTGTTTGTTTCGTTTATTTAGCCCATAAGTTCTTCAGGGCAGGGGCTGTTATCACTATATGTACATACAACTCCCAACACCGTGGGGACTTGATTTTGGTTGGAGTCTATGCAGCTCCCTGCACAATGGGGCCCTGATCTCACTTGGGGTCTGGACAGTGCCCGATGCACTGGGGCCCTGATCTCGGTCAGGGCCTCTGGGTGCTACCATAATACACACAATCATCCTGAGTTTGATTACCTTTATCAGAGCGTGTAGAACTGCCCAAGCCACCGGGGATGACCTGATCATTTCCGGTAACTCCAGCCACAAAACACACAATTGCTCAAGATGAGGAATATACAGAGGGAGTGGATGAAAAAAAAAAAAAAGATCCCGTGGGGTTTTTCAGGCAAATCCCATTTACTGATGAGGGCAAGAGAAATGCCGAAAATACGAGTATGGTTTGTCAGCAGGCCCCACAGCGCTTGCCTCTGCATGCAGGGAAGCGGCACCCACCACTAGCACCCCTCCGGAGACAGGAGAGGGGTATAAACGAGAGCCCAGCCCTGTAGTGCAGGAAGAATTGGGCTACAGTTAGAAAAGTAGCCTCTGGACTCACCCCCTCACCCCCCTCCCCCCCCGTCCTCCCCCTCCAGCCTTGTTTATTAGTTTTAAATGAGCTCCGTGAGAAAGAGCGGTGGTGATGAAAACACTTCTATTTTGTCTACCGTGAATATACAGAAGGCTCTTTAACCAGCGGCTTAAAGATTTAAATGATACTCCGGCAGGTTAAATAGAAGTCTCTGAAGCCAAGTCTTTGGCTGGGGCTGTGAAAAATCACTTCCTCTTGTCAACTGGCCCTTTCTCAAAGCCAGGACTGTGCAAAGTTTCTGTCTCTTCTTGCTAGGCTGCAGCTTAGCGTGAAACTCCTGAGCCCGCGAGGGAGCTGGCGACTCCACTTAAAGTGGCAACAAAGGTCAAGAGCAGGGGAGGGCAGGCAGTGTGCGGGACGGGGAGGGGGGGGGTCTGTTTGCTGGGGCATCATGGAACTAGCACCCAGGGGGAGTGGGGAGGAGAGGCATCACTGCAGCCTGTCGGAGGATAAAGAGCAGAATGTCTGGATTGCAGAGCTAGCCCCAAATCCCGCCTTGTCAGCTGGCCATACCTTGGAAACTTGCCGTCACTCAGCTACTGCCGGGGCTCAGTTTAACCTCCCATGAAATGTGAATTTCTTGGCTGAAAAGAAAGTGAAAAATATGTCAAGAATGTGTGTTTGGCTTGGCGGCCGGCGTGGTGGATCACAGCTTCCAGGCGTCTGAGCCGGGCTTTGACGTGCAGGGAGTGCTCTCTGTCCGCGGCGAGGTACGCCGTGCTGCTGGACGTGCGGAGAGCCGGGGCTCCCACGGGACTAATGTACAGACAGCCTGCACCACTGCCTCTGAATGACTCAAGTGAGCCGGTTTCAAGTGCAAGCTCCGGGTAGTGGGCCAGAGACACTGGACTTTCCCAGGAGCTGCCAGCAAGTCATCGGCTGTAAAAACTTAAAAGCCCTTTCACTCGGCTTGTCAGTTTTGTGGCTTTAGCTGGACCTTTGCCAAACAACAACCGTACTCAGCACTGACATAGCATATTCTCAAAGCACAGGGCAAGCGTTAACTAATTCATCCCTGCAACACTCTCGGAGGCACCATAGGCATGGAGCATGATCCCCATTCCACAGGTAGGGAAGCTGAGGCACAGGTAAGCAAAGGGGCTTGCTCCACATCTCAGTGGTAGAAGCAGGAATAGGACCCAGGAGTCCCGTCTCTCATTCTCTGCTCCCATGCTGTTGATGGCAGTGTTGCAGAAATCCCACAGGCCAGATTCTGATCTCAGCTGCATTGGTGTAAATCTGGAGTAACTCTGTTGAGTTGTTCCAGGTTTACACTCCTGGTACTGAGATCAAAATACAGCTTCTCTTTCTTTATGAGACTAATGTGATCGTCTAAGGGCCCGAGGGATTAAAAACCGGTGCATCGCTGCCAAGAGGTTGAAAATAGATGAGCCAGAGGGAGACTCAGTAGGAAAAAGTGAGGTTCAAGATGGAATAAAGGCTTAAAAATTAGATGGGAGGAGAGCAGCCCAAACCATATCTTTCCCATGGCAGCAGCCAATCTGCTGTAGGTGTGCTAAGGAGCCCCTGGCCCCTGAAGCAAACTTCTTACAGAACCGTTTGCTCATTTCTGTGGCACAGCAACACATGGATGTAGGGCAGGCTGACCTGTGGGCTCCAGGGTTCCCTTTCCAGGATCCAAGATCTTACAGTGTGCGATGAATGGTTCCCGACTTCAGAGGTCCCATAAAAGCTAAGAAACTCTCCAGAATCATCTCCTTCCTGGGGTTAGGAAGAGCCCCAAAAGAGGCCTCCCAGCCCAGTACCTTGCCCTGGGTTATTCTGCCTGCTCAGCAACCTGGGTTAACCAAAGCCAGCCACATTCCAGCTCCAGATCAGAGCTGCCTGCAGCCTCAGTTTTCCTTTCCCCTCTTGTAGGCCCCATGTTAGTTTCACCTCGGAGACAAGGAGGGCAGGATGTGTGACTCCCTCCTGAGTCCATTGGCGCCACTCCAGAGAGGGTCAGGAGAAGCCCCATCTCAGGGCGCTAAATTTGCTGCCTTCCCAGAACTCCCTGCTGCTGCTGGATTGGGGAGAAAGAAGCTTAGTTTGCGCCCCAGACTAGAATCCATCCAGCATCATCCCGCCAGCCATGCACCCACCCTGTGTGCCAGCTGAAGTCCACTAAACTCACTTCTTCAGCTGAGTTTCCCCTCGGAAACTTCTGCAAACAACCAACACCCCCTGTCCCCCCCTCCCAGTCACACGAGCAAAAAACCAAACCTGTGAAAATCAATCAAGCAGTTTCTCCTACAGGCGGGGAAGGAAAAAAGTGATAGAGATTGTTACTGTTATTTTGGTAGGTGGCGCTAGATAGACGGACAGAGGGGTGGTGTATATGGGGATGAAAAGGTAGACAGACAGAAGAGTGGTGTGTATGGGGATAGACAGAGGTACAGAGGGGTGTGTATGGGGATAGACAGCTATAGGGGTGCCTACGGGGATGGAAAGAGAAAAAGAGAGATACAAAGACAATGCAGTGTGATGGGGAGAACTTTAACTCCAAAAGCTGCATGTTGACTTTGATCAACACAAGGGAGAAGGTTTCCCTTCTTGTGTTTTGCTATTTTTTCAAATAAAACACCAACTACGTCTTGTTTCTAGCCTCGTCCCTCTCCCCAGCCATGGGTGATCCATATTCCTGGTCTAACTCCTGCAATAGGCTGATTTCAAAGAGGATTTTCAACCCAGCAGTTTTCAATCCAGCTCTGACCAGGCCCATGTCCTCCAGCGGATGGAGCTCAAGCATTTCCCTGAGCCAGGCCAGCTCTCCATTAGCTGGTGAGTTGAGTGTGCCACAGGGCGGGTGGTTCAGCTCTTGGTGGACATGTGAAGCTGGAGCTGACACAAACACACACGCGTACTTCGTGGGGGGATCAGAGCCCAGCTGTGCAGACACTCTTCACGTCTACTGCATGGCATTAGCAATATCCTTTTTGAGCCCCACATCTCAAGCATTTCTCCTTCTCTCCCAGGTGTGTTTTCCTCATGGGGCCCTTCTGCAGCGACATTCTAGCCACCACCGCTGCCGTGGGGGCTGGACAACAGGGCTGGTCATGGAATTCAAGTCTCCCACAGGGCAATGAAGAACTTTAGTCCTCAGAACAACCCCTCAGGCCTTTATTTCTAAACTCTTTATACTGAAAACAGTGGGAACTCCAACAACAGGGGACTGGCCCATCTGTACGGTCAGTACTGAGTTCCACTGTTAACTGTGGACAGAAATTAGACTACAACCACCACTTGAAGGCTGTGTAGACCCCTGAATTACAAGACCTCCACCAGCTGGGCTCCTGTCATTCAGAGACCCATAGAAAAAATTGGGTTGGAAGAGGCCTCTTCCAGATCATCCAGTCCATCCTCCTTGCATGGTGGAGGAGATACTGTTGTCATCTTGCAGCCAGACTCTCTCATGCTGTGATCTTACCAGACCTCAGAAGCTAAGCAGGTCTGGCCAGTATTTGGATGGAAGACTTGACCATAAAGAAGAACCCAGGCTGCTGAAGGAAGTTAGTGATTCAACAGGTAGCAGTCTACTTCCAAAGACAGTACAAAGTCAATGCCTGGTTCAGTGCCAACAGGCACTGCACTGCTGCAGATGCTGTCTTTCGATGAGACGGGAAACCATGATCCCCAGTAAATATCCAATGATATGTTTCAAAAGAGTGGAGGTGTTAACTGTGGTGTCCTGGCTAAATCCCCGCTTGGGTAATTCCAGTTTAGCTACTGACATTCCTTTTAAATTTCAATTCAATACAGGCTTATTCTTCATTTCTTGTCTTGCATGGGAGGGTAGCATTGTTGCATGCTGTTAAACAGCCGCCACATACCACCCCAGAACTGGCTGCATTTCAGTGGTGGATGAAGCAATTCCAGTGTACACTAGCTTGCAAAGCCCCTTGGAATTAGCTGGGAAGAGAGCCGCCATTCAAAAGGCAAGGTGGTTTTATAAAATTATCATCATTCCCGAGAGACCGAGGACACTTCTCTAGCTCTAGATTTCTCCTGCAAAGAGTTAACAGGCATTTGAGTTCCCTAGAAGTTTAATAATCGCATGGTCAAACCAGAAACATTTCTTAATCCCTTTCTGACATTAACTCATTTCCTGGTCAAATAAATAAAAAACAGAATGGGAGCATCTGGCCTCTGTGTCACCCTTTGGAAAGCGGAGTTCAGAGAAAGCCAAGTCTGGGACCAACAAAAACAAGGATAGCGTTTAACAATTAGAGTTTTGATAATTCCTTTCTCCTGCCTCCATGCAGAGAAGCAAAGGGCTTCTCCTGGGTAGTATATTTCAAAACTACCCTCTCCCACTACTGCTGCCTCCCTGTGCAATGGACGGGGGAGAAACACTTCAGAGCCCCAGGTAGATATAGACTGTAACTACCCCAGTTTCCAAATTACCACCAGTGGGGGTGGGACGTGCGCCTCAGTCTGATAATGTACCCAAAACGGATTGCGTTGAGAAAGCAAGACAGGTTCTCTAAGCCAGGCAGTGCTGAGCTCTGGCTGGGAACTAATAAGCAATTGTACATTGTGGGAATCACCTGGGAAGGAGAAAATAAATGATAAAGGCCTTAAAATTGGATCCCGTCTCTCGCTGGGAAGGGATAGAAATAACATGCTGCTTTTGACCGGCACTAGGGATGGGTGGCTCACTGGCTGTACACAACACCAATGAAGCCGAGCCTCACTCCTAAAGCTTGAACAGAACCATTTGAGGAGGTCTGAAAAAGGCGTTTCATGGTTTGTTTGGTTTTTTGCTTGGGCTGCTTCCGACCACTCCTGGGAGCAGAAGGGCTGTTCCCAGGGGATTCTTGCTAGTGACGGTTGGTCACTTCTTGCTAGTGATGGTCCTGGCTTATAACATGTTTGGAATCCAAATTTGGATCCACATCTGGATTTTGCACCTGGTATTTATCTTTATCAGGCTTCCACTATTATGAGAGAACATGTTTGCCCATAGGGTATCTGAAACCTGCATCTCTGTTCTATCGCTTGGGCCTACCTCTAGCACTTGTGTGTTTCCAACTCCAAGAGACTGGGGTAGTCCAGAGACAGGTGAGAGAAGAATTTGCACTTTTGGGTGATCAGTCCTATTTGGATAATCATCCAAACATTCTGAGCCTTGCTCCTCGGTCCAGCTCGTGCGATCTTCGTGAGAGAGGCACCTGCCTGGTAGAATGAGCCCAGATTGCGGCTTTAGCTGTACTTTCTAGGATGAGCCATGATTTTCAGGGAATGAGAGGGAGGTTGTCGGTAATGTTGGAAACGGGAGGAAGATATGGAATGTGGCTCCCACCAACTCTAAAAGTTACCCATCCAGATGTCCACTTTAAAATGATTGCACTGCTCAAGGTGACTTGGGAAGGCAAATCCTATAATTCCCATAACTTACTTTTGGGACAGCTCAGAGTCAAATAGCCCATCTGGCTGATAAGTAAGATGAGGGAGATTTTTAGATTCTTTCTTGCCCGTGGTAGCAATCAGAAATACATTTGAAATCTGCTGAGTGGGCATATGTTGGGCCAGGAACCATTGGGATGGACTGGCACAAAACAAATGAGAACGAACTTTAACTGGCCAAGGTGGAAGAGGTCAACTTCATACCAATTCCCTTGAAGTCAATGGCAGTCACACGGGGGATGGATGACTCGGTCCATGGCTTTGAGTATGGAGTTCTGCACGTGGCCATCAATTGCTTCTCCTCGTTCCAGAGGCACTACATTTTGTTTAGTCCCCAGTACACATTTATGTGGATGAATATCACATTTAGAAGAGATGTAGTGCTCATGAAAGGAGGCAGACTGGACTGCACGGAATAGGAACAATGCAGTAACTGGAGGGAAGACAATTTTGGGGGAGGGTCTCACTTGCTAGTGGGACACAAGCCAATATCACAACAGCCATCATCACTGCCAGTGCTCTTTGCTGCAGATCCTGGGAATGAAACCCACCTCCACACCCAGGCTTTCCTGCGGGCAGTGTCCTGACGGGTGTTCTTGCATATATGCCCCAATAAAAAAACAAAATGAAAGGACCAAGCCTGCTTCTTGTCAGCAGGGAAGGGAGAGAGGAATATTGCTGTTGGTTTTTACTCGTGGGAGGTGCTCGGATATTTTAGTGATGGGGGGCCACAAAGGGACCTAGATGAATGGATGGAATGAGCCATGGAAACTGACTGACCAGGAGCTAATGCCCATCAGCAGGAGAGCATGTGGGAAACTTGTGCTGCTTCTTCCCGTGTCTGGTGGATCAGAGATGGGACATCTGCAGAATTTAGGCCCATCCCAGAGCTGGGGAAGTGACATATCCAGGGATGTCCCATTATAAAGAGAGGGGCTGGATTTGATTCTGAATTCAGATTTCAAACACTCCTGAAGTTTGGGGTTGTTCAGGTCCAGGATCTGGTTGCGGTCCATTTCATAGTGCACAAGATTTCACTTTCAGGGCTGTCGATCTGGCACCTTTTCAACTGCATTAAATATACTTAAAATTGTACAAAAATGGCATCTAACCCCCCCCCCCCCAAGCCTGCAGTGGTTTTAATCTCCTACGTGAATCAGAGGGCCTGGGATTGACAGCAGCATCTTTGTGGGATTGTAATAAAGAATGACTTATTTTGACACTTATTTAAGAAATATTAATCTTTCATTTTGCTTCTAAATGCTCCTGTTTGCTAAGGAACTATCTGTTACCTGAGTGTTCTGATAAATCTTCTAAGGTAAAATTATATGTTAGATGCTGCCAGAAGGGTACATTTAAGAATGCTTCCCAAATTATCAACTGCATTAATCTTAATTACTTTGGTAAAAGTAGAGTCTGGCATTAGGGTGAACTAAATTGAACGGGTGTTTGTTTGTCTTTATCATATCGCATATTTGAGATCATTTAACAGAACGGAGATAAAAGGAACACGGGGCAAGAAGGCAGTGAGCAGGCTTCCTAATGAAAACGATGGTTTACAAAGGACAAAGAACAGGCAGAGAGGGACAGAGGAACCCCTGGGGTTCGCAAAGCAGCAGACTTGCCACTGAGTCAGCGCTGTTCGCAAGAGCGATATACAAGCAGCTCAGTATAGAACCGGGATGTACGTTTTCCACTGCAGCACTGTAAAAAAAAAATTAACTCCTTAATTACAATCTCCAATGATTATAGGATTAAAGAGGAAGCTTCATCTCCTGGCTTCCTGATGGCAAGTCTGCTTTGGTGACAACTATGAGGATGGTCTGACCCCATTTCATCTGAGGATCTCAAAGTGCTCTACGCACAATAATGACATAGACCTCCTAACCTTCCTGCCTGTTTGGGATGCATCAATATCCCCATTCGATACGTGGGTGAAGTGATGTACAGAGACGTGACATGACTTGCCCACAATCTTGTGAGTCAGTGGTAAAGGGAGGCCTAGATCCCAGGTGTCCTGACTCCTAGTCCCCTTGTGTTAACTAACAGACTGCCCTCCTCCCCAGAGCTGAGGCTAAAACCCAGGAGTCCTGGCGCCCAGTCTCCTGCTCTAACTACTAGACTCCACTCCCTCAGCCAAGCTGGATAGGTTTCCCTGACTGAAAGACAAAGATTGGCTCATTATGTGGAGCCATGAATATTACAGATAATGTCTCATATTTTCACAACCGAAGCCAGTTATAGGGCCCTGCCGTTTAAAGGCATACATGCTTGCAGGCAGCTCTGAGGCAATTCGATTAGCAATGAAACACTCCAGCTTTTGAGGTCTCTCTCTAGATCGTGTGTGCCCCTCACAGCCCGCCTGACCTGCTTCTACTGGCTGTGGGTGCAGCGAGCTCACCCAGCAGCCGCTGCCGTGACCTGCAATTAGAAAGCGGTGTGGAACCAGATCTTCATTCAGGCTAATTAGACACGTTTGCTGCTGAGCGACCCTCAGTGTCAATAGTAGAGGATAATAAGCAGCTTCCTCTGTTTCCAGGAGCCACCATTTTAAACTCTCCCTCTCACTCACACTCCAGCAAGTGAAGCATTTTCCCAAGTGTGGAAGGCAAACCAAGAACTGCCTACTTCATATTACAGGGCAAAGCCAGGAATTCAAACCCCCTCCACCCTGCTAGAGTTTTCACCGGGTTGCTGCATGACAAAGGATTCTATTGTTTGGCAGGAACAAAGACATTTTATGTATTTCTATGAATGTCTTCAAAATAACCCCCAGAATTTATACTTGGAAGCATGCCTGACACTTGCAGAACAAGATTCTGCCGCTGACCCTCCGGTTAAACATCTCTGCTTAAGTCCCATTGACTACTTGTTTTTTTGGTTCAGGGCTTTATGAGTCCCACAACTTCAATGAGACTTAAGCACATTCTTAAGCATTTTGCTGCAGAGAGATGGACTTAAGCACATGCTAAAATGCTTTGGGGAACTGGGGCTTTGGAGAGGCATTAAATATTGCTGATGCTGTGAGGTGTCCTAATCTATCCAGGTCTGTGTCATCTGAGAAGTTTTTTTTATCATAATGGAGTTAAATGGAACAGGCCAACGTTTCTAAAGTGGCTTCTAGTTTCTTTGCACTTGCAAAACTCTGGATATGGAAGCAAATACGTGCAAATAACCCTCTGGTTATTCTAACCCTATGGTTCTATGATTCTATTAAATCATATGGTTGGATTTGGCTGGGTTTGGGGAGGTGGGTCATGCCATCTGTCTACAGATATTTGAAGGGACCATGACACCATGAGGGGGAGCAATTATTTGGTATGGCACAAGGAGGAGAGAAAATTAGGAGGGGTGGCATGAAATTAATAAAGGGAATATTTATGAGGAACATCAGGAACTCACTCCTGACAGGGCGATGTAGGAATGTGTGGAAAAGTCTCCCAAATGAGGGGATGGATGCCCCGCTGCTTGGGATTTTTATTTATAGACCGGGTGTGACAATGGTAGAAGTGAAAGTGTACTGGATGTGTGTAACCCACACAGCTCCTGGGTGTGGTGCTCTGTCCCATCTAGTGGCACCGAGACCACTTAGAGAGAGAGAGAGATTAATGAGTCTGCTCTACAGCCTTAGCTAAGGCCACGTCTACATTACCCGCCGGATCGATGGGTAGCAATCAATATATCGGGGGATCGATATATCGCGTCTCGTCTAGACGCGATACATCGATCCCCGAACGCGCTCCCATCGATTCCGGAACTCCACCAGGGCGAGCGGCGGTAGCGGAGTCGACGGGGGAGCTGCGGCCGTTGATCCCGCGCCGTGAGGACGGGAGGTAAGTCGAAATAAGATACTTCGACTTCAGCTACGCTATTCCTGTAGCTGAAGTTGCGTATCTTACATCGACACCGCCCCCTAGTGTAGACCAGCCCTTAGTGCTTTTAGCTCATGTGTAGAGGCTCATGCATTTATCTCCAGAGGTCCCAGGTTCGATCCTGCCCGCCGACAACCAGGGTCTGTCACTGTTACAGGTGCACTGGGAAACAATGGTGCCCCATCAGGGAGATAGACTGGATAGCCACATGGGTCTTTCCCATCTCTCACTCCTATGATTCTATGAAGACAGTGACTGTGTATGTATGTACGTCTCTATAGATCATTACTATGGTGTTGCTTCTTCTTAACATTATGTGACCCCTGGGCCTGATCCAACCCCACTGAAATAAGTGGGAAAGAATCCCATTGCCTTCAATGGGGTTTGAGTTAGGCTCTGTGGGCAAAAACAAACAAACTTGACAACAGTTAGGCAACTGGCATGCTGAGACCACTGCTTGTCACACTGACCAATACTGTCTCATTGTTTCATAAATTCCCAGGCCAGAAGGGACCACCATGATCATCTAGTCTGACCTCCTATAGAACACAAGCCAAAGGACTACCCCAAAATAATTCCTAGAGCAGAGCTTTTAGAAAAACATCCCCTCTTGATTAAATTGCCAGTGCTGGAGAATCCACCACAACCTTTGGTAAATTCTTCCCATGGTTAATTACTTTCATTGTTAAACATTTACACCTTATTTCCAGTCTGAATTTGTCTACCTTCAACTTCCAGCCACTGGATCGTGTTAGACCTTCCTCTGCTAGACTAAAGAGCCCGTAATTAAATATTATCCCCCATGTACATACTTATACACTGGAATCAAGTCACCCCTTCACCTTCTCTTTGTTAAGCTAAATAGATCGAGCTCCTTGAGTCTATCATGATAAGGCAGGTTTTCCAATCCTTTTATTATCCTCATGACTCTTCTCTGAACCCTCTCCAATGTATCAACATCCTTCATGAATTGTAGAAAATGGATGCAGTGTTCCAGCAGCGGTCGCACCAGTGCCCAATAGAGAGGTAAAATAACCTCTCTGCTACTCGCCAGTCCCCTGTTCATGCATCCCAAGATCACATTAGCTCTTCTAGTGGTTTCCTCCGCTGTGTCTATCTGTATCCATTTTGTTGTCTCTCTTCCTCTACTTAGCTTGTAAGCGATGCGGGGCAGGGACTGTGTTTGTCCAGCCCCTGGCACAACAGGGTCCTGGTTCACGACCAGGGCTCACAGGCACTATGCGAATACAAATAATAATTAATAATGATCCAAGCCTGAAGGGCGGATTGTGGTAACATACCCCCTAAGTATCATCGCAAGGGCAACCCGGGTGAATGGATGAGGCTTCGGGGCAGCATGGAACTGTTGATCCTTTAACGTAAAGGCTGGGGCTGCACTCAGCCCGTTGATTTCATAGGCAGCTTCCCTTTCCCTTTAATATCATGGTGGAAAAACAACACACGTTAGCTGACCTAAATACAGCTCTCAAGTGAGTCACTGCAGGGTCACGGGTCAGCAGCTAACTCCTCACTCACCCAGGCTGTTACATTTTTTGCTGTCGAGGCGACGGAGGAGATGCAGCCACAGTGTTTGATAGCGATGCCAAGTGAAGTCATTTGTTTGTGTTGCCGTATTATTGATGACAGCAAACCCAGCTCCACTCTACAGGGGGGCGGGGCAAGGGGGCCGTAGCTGAAATAGCCAAGGGGCTGAATACGGCACTGGGTTGTTTCGTTGTTGTTGTTGTTGCCGCCGTATCAGCTGCTGTCCCGCTTTCCCGAGACACGGTCTCGTTTTGACACACGTGTCCCTCCGATTATCTCCTGGCCTAAAAAAAGCCAGTGGAATGCTTCCCAGACCAGTATCACATTTCCTTCCTTCTGTCTGCCTGAGTCTGGGTCCGTCCCAGGCTGCCCCCCTCCCTCTCCGTTCCTAGTTTAAGTTCTGGTCATGTAGGGACACGGATGTACAGGGAGCGTGCAACGAGCAAGCACATTTCTCAAGCTTCCCTTAACAAACTGCCCCCCCCCCTTGCCTTCGGGAGTAGGGAACACCTTTGCAGATTGACCCGGCTGATTTCTGTTGGATGGTGCATCGTTCTAGAGGTAGAAGGCAGTGAATGCGGACCCCCCAAGTGAAAGCTCCATTGCACCGTCACATTTAAAATGGGGTACCCAACCCTCAGTTAACACAACCCAGTGTCAGATGTGGGATATTTCAAAATGGAGGGAGGCACGTTCACCCCTAGGTACCTCTAATATCTGCAGAGCCTCTTGGGGGGAGGCCTGCTGAGACCACAGCCTATCATGCCAGATCATCATTTCCTTGTACTCTGCCATCGGGCTGTGTCCAGTGGTTGTCTCTTGTCTTGGATTGTGAGCTCTGTCCCACGCAGGGACTGTCTTTGCTCTCTGTGTTTGTACAGCACCAAGCACAATGGGGTTATGGTCCATGACTGAGTCTCCTAGCATCATGGCTGGGTCATGGGCAGCAAGACCTAGCAGTCGGAGCCAGAGCCCACAGTCATGAGGCAGGAGTCAGGATAGCAGGAGGTCAGAGGCAGGAAACACACAGGTGGCCCGGAACCACAAGTCAGATGCCTGGAGCAGGAGGCACACAGCTCAGAGCAGGTTAGAGCCCAGTTGTTCAGTCAGCTTTCTGCGCCTGCTGCTGGCATAAGTAGGACCAGTCGGCCTATCAGCTGCTCCGGGGCTCTGCCAATCAGACTTCAGGGGTGGAGCCTCACACTGGGACTGGCCTTCATTGGTCCAAGGTGGTGGGTTGGAATGTGGCTGGTCCCATAAACCCTGCAGACCTGGGTTCGAGACCCATGGGTCATGACACTTCGGCACTACAGCAATATAAATAACTAATGATAAGAAGAAGAGATTGAAACATTGCTCTTTCTGGACATTTCCCAGAGCTCTGAATCCTTTTTCCAGGCCTCTCTCTAGTCATGCAGGTTTGCAGCCTCCAGAAGAGCACTCTGGAAAATACCGCTTGGAGTTCCTGGGCTTGCGAGAGAGAACTGGTTTGGTTTTGGCCAGGAAGGCTACTGCACCTTGATTCTGCCCTCCAGTGCTGCCTCCCTGGCTAACTCGCCCATCTCCTCACCGCTTCGCAACGGCAGGGCCTTACCAGTCCCTTGCCCTCACTAAGCCTGTGTCTCCTACCCCACTTCCCAGGCTCCCCCTGCAATGTCCGAAACCTTGGCAGAAGGGCTTAAATTCTCACGGAGTATTTCCCGGAGCCCTGGGGCTCGGGACTTCAGCCTCGTGGGTAGTGCTGGGGATGGACGGGCTCCTGCGGATTTGAAAATATTTACCAGAGCTCTGCCCCAGACAGCTCCGGCTGAATTTAAGCCCTGTTTGGCAGCAATGCCCAACTCCCTGCTTTTCCTAGCCAGGAGATGAGAGAGAAGCAGGCTACACCGTCCTAAGGGATGGCCGTGGGTGCATCTTCAGCGTACAATGGGCACCTTGAGAAGGCATTTTGCCCCATGACTCTGCTGGGGCAGTGAAGCCCTGCATCACCCCAGCACAGGCCAGCACACAAATCTCATCTTGCCTTTAGGAAGTAAAGGAAATGGAGAATTGGTTTGTGAGACTGAGGGTAGCTTAGCCAGTTACTACAGACCCTATTCTGGGCTGGGCTGGGAGCACGCTGTGGTTTAGTGCTCACTTTTGCCCTCCCCCGATCCGGCTGCTGCTTTGTGCAGAGCCAGTGCTCCCAGCACAGAGGCCTGAAACGGAGACAAGGATCCGCCTGCCATATGGACTCCCAGCCATGGCTCCTTTCCCTGCTAGACCAGCAGCCGGGGTGGGGAGAGTGGCAGAAAAGTCTTGTGGCTGGCTCTGTGCCTCTGTAAGATCACCCTTATGCTGCCTGACCGGGGAAGCCAGCGTTGGGGCTGGAGGAGTTTGGAGAGCCAGCTGGTGTGCTGCTAGGGACAATAACCGAACCTTGCTGGGAGATTATCACGCTGATCGCAAACCTGGAGGGTAACTTTCTACAACAATAACAATGATAGACAGCAGCACCAGGAGACTCACTGATTAGCAATGAAAACCAACACAGAGCTGCTCCTATTCTTTGTGCTTTGCTCTGCACTGGATTTCGGCGGGTAGGATCACGCCATTTTTGCCCACGGCTCTCCCTTCCTTTGCCCGTCACCCGCAGACAGCATTTCCTCCTCTCCCTGTTGATGAAACAGTTTGGCTCTAGCATACTTCCCATGGCACGTCCCCCCTTCCTGGCTCAAGTTGAAGCTGCCCTGACAATGTCGCCACTGTGCATGTTTCTCTACTTCCAGGCTCACTAATGGCCTGGCCCCATTTCCACAGTAATAAATCCCACATCACCACCACGCAGAGAGGAGATAAAACCCAGCTGCCCCCAGCAGAGAAACCTAATGCAGGTCACCTGCGCAGCCACAAAGACAAAGCCCCTGTTTGCTATCAGACGGAGAGGCAGGAGATCACTACCGGGCTATGAAGAGTAGGGAACTTCCAGCCGGGTCCTACTGACCAGGGAAAGATGCTAAATCAGAGCAAAGGAAAATGGCAGTAAAATGATGTGTCCATGTTTTTCACTCATGTCCATCCAAACAGTTTATATCTGGGGGACACATTGCAGTGTGTGTTTGGGTTAAAACAACACACTATAGGAAACGAGAATGAAGACCCATGAGCAAACACTGTTCTCACTTAGACTATGGTGCAGTAAACCCAAAGCAACTCTATTGAAATCAGTTGAGTTATTCTTGATTTACGCCAGCGTAATAGGCAGCACGGTTTAGCCCACAGTGTGCCAACCACACACAAATGCCAAGGAACAAATTCTTCTCTCACTTCCCCACCCACAATGTAAACCCAGAGTAACTCCACTGAAATCAAGAGCTGGAGTAACAAAGATCAGACTCTTTCCATAGTAATTTGGTCAAATTGTGCCCTTAGATAGATACGCCCGTATCTCCCACTGAAGTTAATTGGTTCATTGCGATTCAGACAGTCCAAAGCTTTGAATGGAGTTTCATTTCAATGTAAGCTGGAGACATGTTAGAAAGGATGCAATCGTGGGTCTCCCTGGCTGTGCACGGCCCTTCTGCACCAGGGGGTAGTTTGCTCATCCCAGCCTCCTTAGGTCACAATAAACCCGATGTAAGAGAACTCAGTCTGTGCTTTGGATGCTCAGTCCAAATGGCCCCTGCAGCTCAGTTAAAATGCTAGTCATCCTCCACTGACAGCCCCTTCTACCCGAAAACCTCTTCCAACAACAACAACAAAATAGAAGCAATTAATGCAATGACAAAGCAGAAGCAAAAACCCCACCCCCAAGCAGCGTTTTGACCCCAGACAGGGAGAAGTGTCAGAGATCCATGAAGTCCACTGGACATTTTGCTATTGAAATTGATTTTAAGTGGAAGGTGCCCAGGTACTACAATGATGGATTGGTAGGGGAGAGATAGCTCAGTGGTTTGAGCATTGGCCTGCTAAACCGAGGGTTGTGAGTTCAATCCTTGAGGGGACCATTTAGGGATCTGGGGCAAAAATCAGTACTTGGTCCTGCTAGTGAAGGCAGGGGGCTGGACTCAATGACCTTTCAGAGTTCCTTCCAGCTCTATGAGATAGGTATATCTCCATATTAGTCTAGGTAGGTAGATAGATCAGACCGCTGTGAAGACAGCAAAGTTGTCGATTTCCAGTTCCAATATCGTTGTTGTTTAAATGGCAAAATTTCCATTAAATCAAACCAGCCTGCGATACTCTGATGCTGGGAGATGGCTGGACCAGCATGAAAGCGGAGATGACTGATGCAAAGATTCTGGACTGACACAGGATGAATGGACATGGGTCGGGTGGAAATACCAGTGCTTTGCAATGTAGCAGTGGGTCTCAATAAGTACTTATAACTCCCATCGGGCCTTAAGTCAGCAGGGATCTTTAATTAACACCGTAAGATTCTGTAACCTGGTACAGAACTAGCAGCAACAGGGAATGCACCCAACTGGGCTGGAAGTCTGCAACGTGCTGCGAGCACGCACCTATAATGCCCTTCCCAGGCAGGGCTCCTGATCTGGGGGGACAGTTGTTTCTCCTTTGCTTGTTCCAAAGTCCTGCTCCAAAGGGGAGCTGTCCTAGGCCCTCACAGACCCCAGTGATGAGCCACCCGGGAATAAATAAGCCTGAGATCCCCTGTCTTGTTCCAGATCTAGTTGCACAGTTCGTGCCAAAGACTCCTTGCATCTTCTCCCTCTCTGATCATAAGATTTCCACCACCAGCGACAAAGACACTTATTTTAGCGTGAACTAGTTTAAGTCAGGATCTGATAGGAGAAGACTTCTGCCAGATTTGGGGCGCGGTGGGGGGTTCAGCTGTCAACTTTCCTCTAATTATTAGCAATGTTTTAAATCAGCTCTCTTCTGAAATTTGCTTCTGAAAGGCAAGATTAATGAGCATTTCCTTTGGGGATTTATTGCACTGTTAATTAATCTCCCAGAAATTTGGTTCAGAATATTATCAGGGTTTTTTTTTCAATTAAAAGTGATTATAATTTGGTTCTATGTAAAAGAAAAGTAGATTTAAAAAAAAAAAAATCCCTTCCTGATTAAGTATAATAGTAGAACGACTGAGATAAAACTAACCAGTGGCCCCTGCAGAACATACCCTTCAGATTTCAACTATGCAAACATACACTTGACGTTCCCCTCACAACCGCTCCCTTCTACTCATTAAGTTCCAACACCAAATCGAGATGGTGGTACAAATAAATGCACAGACGGAGTGTGATGCTGTTTATTCAGACTTCCCGAAGAGGGAGCCAAAGCTGTCTAAATAGGGAGTCCTCTCTTTAGACTTAACTTTCTAAAGGGATGAAATGCAAGGAGGAGATTGTACGGGAGCCACTGGGTCCTTCCTAAGGGAGCGGGCCAATGACCTGCGTAAATACCCTTGCAAACGGGATCCTGTGCCTTTCCTCAAATGGGCACCTTCTCTCAGGAGCTAGCCTCTTCCTTAATTTCTAGCCGTTCAGATCAAATGGGCTCTCAGTTCTGTCAATCTAAAGGGAATTGCTATCCCAGGCACTGACAGCAAGAGCTATTTTGGGGGAAATCATTTTTCCCTTCTGATCTCCTACTCCCGTAACACAGAATATCAAGTAGGAAGATATCTACGGTGCTCAGTAGATTAGAAGTGCAGAAGTCTGACCGAGTATGTACTAAGCTGAGCTGAAGGGCTCACGATAATTAAGGGTCCAGTAGGGTTTCCATTACAAAAAGACTTTCCCTTCAGGGTTTGTACCTTAGTTGTAACAGTTCTCTCTAGGCTGGAGAAAGCTGCTCAGATTCAGGCTTCAAAAGGCCCATTTTAAAGCTCCGGGAGTGAAAGTCCCTGGGGTTACACTTTCCCAGCCCCTTCTGTCAGATGATCTCCAGGTGTTGCACAAATGCTAATTAGGAACCGTGCCTCTTCCCCGTGAGCTAGATCCTATTACCCCCACGTTACCCAGGAGTAACAGGGGCTTGCACCAAATTACACAGCGAGCTAATGGAAGAGCCAGGAATTGAATCCAAGGGTGCGTCTACACTGCAAAGAAAAGCCCGCGGCACCAAGTCTCAGAGCCTGGGTCAACTGACTCTTGCTCATGGGGCTTGGGCTGTGGGGCTAAAAACAGCAGTGTAGACACAGACCCTCCCCCCTTGCCAGGTTTCAGAGCCCAGGCTCCAGTCCGAGAGGGAACGTCTACACTGCTAGTTTTACAACGGATCTGGGCTCTGAGGCTCAGTGTCGCAGGCTTTTCTTTGCAGTGTAGATGTACCCCAAGAGTCCTGACTCCCTCATCCGCAGCTTTCATCTCTGGATTACACTGGGCCTTTTTAAAAAGCTACCGGTTTGCTGCCTGCTACTGCAACACAGGCTAAGATGGGAGGAAGGGGGCAATTGGAAGAATGCAGCCAGGGGACATAGGTCACATTGGAGGACAGTTTTTAATTACTCAGGTGCACCACTTCTTACTGGAACAAGCAGCTTTGTCTGGCCTCTGGCTGATCCGTGGCTAGATGTACCTTGCTGCCCCTTCGCTGTGAGTGACTGCAGCGTGACCCAAAGGAATAGGCGCCCTAGACAGGACCTCAGGAGAGCTGTGTTCTAATCCCAGCTCTGCCATTGGCCTGCTGGGTGAGCCTGGGCAAGTCAATTCAGTCGCTCCATGCCTCAGTTTCCCCACCTGTAAAACAGGGATAATGATATTGACCTCCTTTGTAAAGTGCTTCGTGCTCTATGGATGAACAGCATGACATAAGAGCTAGCTATTGTTATGCCTATCGGCATGTAGGGCCTGCGAGATTATGGGATGCTGTGGGCTGTGCATACAAGCTTCACATTGCTCCTTACACTCCTGATCCAAGCCACCTAATTTCTGACTAGCAGCAGCTTCCCAATAAACAAACAATGAAAACTTCCTGAGGAGCCTGGGTGAGCACCTGGGGCTTGTACACACTACCACTTTTGTCGGTACAATTTATATCGCTTAGGGGTGTGAATAAGTTACTCCCCTGAGCGCCGTTACACTCACCTAAGCGCCGGTGTGGACAGCTTCTCCTGCCAACAGCTCCCGCCGCTCGCGGGGGCTGGGGTAATTAAGTTGACGGGAGAACTCTCTCCTGTCAGCTTAGAGCATCTGCACGAGCAACGCGCCAGCATCAATGCTGCACTGCTGTAGCGCTTCTAGAGTAGACTAGTCCTTAGTGTGTCCAGACAGCAGCAATGCAGAGCTGCGTACCATGTCAGTGGCCCATGAATGGAGGAGGAAGCACATGGTAATCCATAGCAGCTGGCTGTCGGGTCTGCAGTCTGCATTTTAAAAGGGTTCCTCGGTCCCTACTGACTACATTACAGGTCTGTCGCATCTTAGGCGCATTTAACATGTGCGATTTCAGCTTTACGCGGTCGGCAAAAACAAGAAAAAAAAAAACCCAAAAGAGAAAAATAGCAATTTAAATACTGTTTCTGTAGTGCGGGCGATTCTGCCCGCCATTACACTCAATGGAATTTTGACTATACGCGGTTTTCGCTTTACGCGCTGACCGTGGAACGTAACCCCAGCGTAAGATGAGACAGACCTGTATACCAAGGACTCATTAATTCAGGTTTCGCTGGGTACTCTCTGAATCGAGGTCAAGACCCAAAGAGGGCTCAGGCCTGATGGAGACCGGTAGATCTCAACCCTTCCATTCAAGAGCCACCGTGATTCCAACTGCATAGCTCAAACTGGCCTACAAGGGGAAAGAAAGTAAGTTACTTTGGAAGCTGAGTAGATTCAAGTGTCACTGTATTCATGTATCTGTTTAAGTGCTAGTGCCCAGATACCATGGGGAGGGGTGCCTTAGCGAGAGGGTAGATTAAAATAGATTAGACAGCGTGGGGAGGCAGTATGGTCTAGTGCAGTGTTTCTCAACGACCGGTCCTTGGAAATCTCCCTGATACCGTTTAGGAAGGCAGCAAGCTGGTCCCTGTTAACAAAAAGGTCGAGAAACACTGTAATGGCGAGCATGCTGGACTTTAATTAAAGACACGGCTCCTGTTCCAGGCTTTGCTACTAATATCCTATGTGCCCCCGGGGCAAGACACTTACCCTCTGTTTTCTACGTGCCCCTGCCCCCGTCTGTCTTGTCTGCTTAGACTGTAAACAATTTGAGGTTGGGACTGTCTCTTACTATGTATTTGTACAACTCGCGGCACAATGGAGCCCTGATCTGTGACATATACCAATAAGCCTGTGTATGTTCAATCTATATTAGGGGGTACAACTCTTCTCTTACAAACACACACCAGCGTAACTCCACCGACTTCAACGACTGTATCTATGTGTGACAGCTTCTATCTTGGCCAACACACCCAGGAACCGGCAGAGCTGCAATCATGCGTCTCTACAGCTTGAGCGAAAGAACCGGGCTGTGTGACTGGGAGCTTTGAGAGTCTCACAACTCTGTGGATTGGGACACGGACACACACACACACGGACACACACACACACGGGGACACCCCCCCCCCCCCCGTATTCCTAGGACTGGGACACACTCAAATACACGGTACATATTCTTACACTGTTCCCGTGCAAAGTCCTAGATGTTTCTAGTGCAAGGATAACACTGGAGAAGGAACTGTCATTGCACACGTTGTAATTTGAGAAAATGGCACAAAAGTATTTATCAGAGTTTATGGGGGGGAAAAGCAGCTTTTTGCTCCTGGAGTCGGGCAGAGAGTAACAGGCGAGGCAGGTATTAGTCTCTTTTCTAGCCCACTGTATTTCGATAAAAATGATGAAATCTCTTTCCCCTGCTGCAGGAGCCAGGACGACTCCAGCACATGGCTGGAGGAGAGGAGATAGAAAAGAGAGAGGCCCACTGCTCTCCCAGACGGCCTAGACTCTCACTGACCTGTAACTGGAACACAGACATTCTGATAAAAAAAACCCCACACTCACAACCTTCCTCCTCCCCCCAAAAACAACAACCCACACACGTCATTGCTGGAAAACGGGGACTCTTGCCAACTTTCACAGCTTACAGAGAGAGGTTTTTAAAGCTGCTTCTGTCTGGACACTTAATTTACTGTGTATTTACGCCTTCTTTAAAATGATGCTCTCTATTAATTTTTTTTTAAATAGGACCCCATTCCCTATTTCCCCAGTTTATATATGTATTGAAATGTTTCCCTATTGTTCTGCCAATGCCGCTTGTCAACAGCAAGGCCTCCCGTTTCCTACGACGCCATCTCCAACTCCAAAGGGAATGAGATGCAGCCAGTTGCGGGGTCTTGAACTTTGGGGTAACTAGGTGCCAGAATGGCATGGCAGGTTTGCAGAATTCCTAGGCGTACTGGAGACCAGGAAGAGCAAGTGATCATTTTGGACAATATTCAGCTGGGATATTGTGTGTGTGAAGCACTGGGTCAAAAGGGAAGAATGTATCTGCAGCAACCTCATCATCCGAAGAGGCGAACGTGCCCTGGAACAAAGGGAATTCTGTCTGATGCAGTACAGTAGGCAGTACCTCCTCCTTATGGCCCATGGCTTCTCACTGGCAACTCAAAGAACAACTAGGTTTGGCTTTCCGCAGTCTGGCTAAGAATTGGCCCCTTTGTTTGAAGAAAAATGTCCCTTGGTAAATAACACAGACAGCATCCTCTCCAGCACGTTAAATAATATTCCCTGCTGGATTCACAGCATTTTATAGGTGGGAGAGTTAAGAAATAACCCTTAGCAGTAAGGACCGGCTCCATAACAGCTGGCTCGTTAAGGCACAGGCTCTTATCATCCCTGCTTGCTTCTGTTCCACGGCAGTTTGCTCTTCAGATAGAGCTGGATCCTTGGGCCGTGTCACCAACTGGCTCTCTGCCGGGGGCGTCAACACACTGATTTGTTGTGTTGCAAAGTGGTGCCTAGGTAATGGCTGCTGTGTATGGACTACTCATGTTTCCTTTAGGGTTGCCACCCATTCTCTCTGTCGTGACCCCATCCCCTCCTCCTGCAAAGTTAAAGCTCCCACAAATATCCTGAATTTAGCTTGGATCCAAAACCTAACCCCGCGTGCGCGTCATGATGCAATGGAAACACGCCATCCGGAAAACTTGCCACTGAAGTGCTGTGGTCAGAAATGGAAGAACTCAGTGTGCTAAAGCCATCAGCCACAGACTCACTAAAGGTTCTAGTGAACATAAGAACATAAGAAAGGCCGTACCGGGTCAGACCAAAGGTCCATCTAGCCCAATATCTGTCTACCGACAGTGGCCAATGCCAGGTGCCCCAGAGGGAGTGAACCTAACAGGCAATGATCAAGTGATCTCTCTCCTGCCATCCATCTCCATCCTCTGACGAACAGAGGCTAGGGACACCATTCTTACCCAGACCTTAGTGCAGACCTCAGGCCTTGCATTGGTTAAATTTCAGCTCCCTGCTCTGATCCGTCAGGCAGGGCTCCCTGCAGCTCTGAGACAGGGTTTGTCCTGCCCTCAGGTTTCTCTGCTAAACTGGAGATTTGGCAGCTTTTGGGTCTGTGTCCTGGAGCTCTGCATCCACTAACCATCCCCAGAGCCTGCTTGTATAGCCCTGTGTCCTCCCAGAAGCCTTTGCAGGTCTCTCCTCTTTCTAACTCGAGGGCTATATATTTTATTTCAGGGTGAAGCCTCTCTTCAAAAGCTGCTCTGTGGCCCACTCCATACAGCTGTGGGGATATAAACATTGGCCAGTGGCTTCCAGTCCTCACTCCGGTGCACTCTGGGCTTCCCTATGGAGATTCGGCTTCAGCAGGAACGCTTCCCTGGTCTTTGGGGATCTTCTTGAATGGGACTGGACAGTGTCAGGGCAGAGAACCCCTTAGCCAGAAACACAGAGGAGAGAAAGGGTATGAAAGACTCATTCTCACGTCCACGGGTGTATGGCAGAGGAAGGGGTTTACGATTAGGTGGGACAAAGCACTCGAGAAAATGTCCTGTTGCAAACAATCCTGTCATGGCTGCGGATGGACCAGCTGCTTAAACAAAATCCTTACCCATCGCTAACTCCCAGGATGGGAATCTCTGCAGCTCAGACTTTCCTGATGGTACCAGCCCCACTACTTGAGTATCTGAAACCAGACTAAACACTAAGCAATATGCAGTAGGGAACAATCTTGCACTGGCCTGGGCACCTCAAGATGACCTCATAGGCCTTTTATATCACCATCTTCCCTGATTCCCAGTCTCTGTCTAGCAAATCAGGCCCTGTGAGCACTCAGCAATGGTAGCTTGCCTTGCACCTGTCATCTGGGCCCTTGTTTTTAAGCTCTACTTGCTCATTTAGGCTGAGGAAACTCCCTCGTGGTGCAGACTTGGGACTGACCTTGACTGACGCCAACTGGGCAACCGTTCCATTTCACTCTAGCACAAAGCAGTTCCTCCCTGGTGTTTCCTGCCAATGCTGCAAGACAAGAGCGGACTGTGGTGGGGTGGGAACGCAACTCTTCAAACCGCCCATTGCTCTGTCCAAGCGTAGCATATAATGATGGGATTTCCTCCATGCTTCGCAATTCTGGGCCATCGCCCTGAGCGTAAGAACCCCTGCTAGGCCAACCTCGTATGTAGCAGCAGGTCCTTCACCTCCTCCCAGCCCTAAGAAAGCTGTGAAACGTGACGCTCTCCATCTGTTTGGCATGGAAATGCATCACGTGGTTAAAATCTCGGCACTGTAGGAGGTTAGGTGTCCCAGGGAAATTCAATGGAAGTTGGGTTTCTAACTCACCTCGGCTTTTTTAAAACCCCCTCTGTGCTTCATGGGCTGGCTGAGGTTTACCCAGTCCCTCCCGGTCAATGTAGGATTGTTTCCCTATCATGCACTCACTGGTGTTTTATCCACATTAGTTTTAAACATGCCATCTAATGGTGCTTCCCCCCGCGGTCCCAGTGAAACGACTAGATCTTGCTGCCAGGAAGGGTTTCAGCCAATATCTCTCCCTTTCCTGCTTTTGTCCAAGCTCTGCCAATCAGTCAGTCAATCTCTCTGTGGTAATGGGATTCCCAGGCAGGAACAGAGCAGTGCAGGAGCTCCAGAGCCATATACAAGGGAAGCAACACCTCCCTGTATGAAGCACATGGCTCGGCTCAGCACCGAGAACTATTTATTTAAATTTGTTTAAAGGCACTAATCGTGGATCATGCACATGCATAAAACTTCAAACAGCGACTAAGCGAAAGCATGTACTAATTGGCTTTATGCCAGCACAGAACTGTTCCCAGCCATCACCTCTGACCCCTGAGTCAGCACATTTCCCTACCCGTCTGTCTGGGAAGGGCTGCAAATCCAGGGTGTGGCAAAACGCATGGCGGAGTCAGTCACAGAGAGGAGGGTGGCACTCTGAGAACGCCCTGCCAGCAGCATTATGGCGTGTAAACAAGGAGACTTCTGCTGATAACAGCTGCTGTGGCATCATGCCAGGAGGCAGAACCTAAAGGAAACGTCCCAGATGGCGGGTTCTCACTAGCAGGGCCCTTGTTTCTCATGAGTATCTCAAGAGACACTTCTTTTCCACAAGAGTTGGGTTTGGTCCTGCTTTGAGCAGGGGGTTGGACTAGATACCTCCTGAGGTCCCTTCCAACCCTGAGATTCTATGATTCTATGATTCTAGGAGAAACGTGATAAATAGGCCGAGTTACCAAATTACCAAAGTTTGACTCCATTATAACACATCTGAGGCTACCTAGGACTTCGTGATTGTCAATGGACTGCCGGGCACGGTCATTCTGAACTTCACGGTGACACTGAGGCGAAAACCTAGATCCCACCACCCCAAAAGCTTGGACTTTAATTGCCTGACTAAAGAATGAGCTATTAGCAGTACAGGGCCTATGAGACACTGGAGGGCAGTTCTGATTCTATCCCGGAGCGGCTAGTTGAGCATCAACACCCGATCCACTTCATTACAACAGATCAAATGAAAAAGCATAGAGACAGCACCGCGCAGGTTAGAAACAAGGAACGAGGGAACCCACTTGGAAGCATATAAGGACAGCCCCAAACTTTCTCCTGTTGGCCAGACCCCAACACAAACCTCATTGCAGGTTCAGAACGGCTCCGTTTCATTTTCACAGGCAGCTCCTGCAGTTTCTTGTCCCACCTTCAACAGTCGGTGCCTAAATCTCTCAGGGAAGGTGGATCTCACGGCACTTCTGGCCTAACCAGGAGCAGGTATGGCGGTTCCAGAAATCCCATGAGACAACCTGTTCGGGGGGGGGGGGGGCTGCCAGCCCCCTCTTGCTTTTCTCAGCAGAACCTTTTGCCCATCTCTAGTCAGGGCGATGCCTGCTGTAAATGACTGTTACTATTGTACTGTGTACTTCCACTACTAATGGTGTGGTGTTATAGAGCCCCTGACTGAGATCAGGACCTCACTGTGCTAAGCCTGTACATACGCATAGTAAGAGACAATCCCTCCCCAGCAGACAAGACAGGAATAAGCAAGTCACAGAGAGAGGAAGGGACAAGGCAAAGATCACCCAGCAGGTCAGTGGCAGAGGCAGGTGTCTGAGTGCCAGCCCCATGCTCTATCCACTAGACAACACTGCCTCCGAACAGAAAACGTCGTTCCAGGAAGCCTACAATTTACCCGGCACATCACAGTCACAAGACCCCAAGACAGAAACCGTGCTGTGGAAACTCTCCACCCTGGTGAATTGTTCCCTGTTCCCGTGGACATTCTGGAGACTCTTCGATTTGATGGTGGGTGCTGTTTGGGCTAAAATGCTTTAGTTTGCGCAAAGGGGTGGGGCGCCCCCCCCCTCCCTGGAGAGACAGTGGGGTAAACACACTATGGAGGGGAAAACTGCTCCCTCCGTCGTCAGGTTCGAGACCGGAACATCGTGCGGATAACGCGGAGGTGGCTGGCAGCAAGCCAGTGTATTTAAGGTATATGCATAACATAACGCTGGCTGAATTAGTAAGTGATAACCCAGCACTTTAAAAGAGGTGAACAGCCAACTGGAAAACGAACCTCACCTAGTAACGGCTGCTGGACATTTACAGTCTCTTCCCCTCCCCTCCCCCCCCCCCCCCCCCCGTCCTTTGTCTGCAGATATATGGGGATGAATTAAGTCAGTGGGAATGGGAGGAAGTATCTTTTGTACTTGGCGATGGCAAATTAACCCTGAAAACGCCCAACTGCCATGACTTTGGCCCATCACGATACAGTGGGACGGACCCTGCTTCTGTAATAAGTCACGGGGGAGTAGGGAAGGCACATGAAGAGCGCTGTAGGGTTCCCCCCTGCCCCTTAGCTGATTCCCAGCGCACGAATCCCAGTCGTTACCAGAAAGGCAGCCAATGCCTCCACCGGCAAACGCAACAGGCAGTAATTAGGCCGGCCTCCGAAACCCTTTGGGGGAAGGATTCCGCTCACCTTTCTCGCCTCATTCTTCAGTGACAGAAAGCATGGACGGCAGATGTGTCTAGGGAAACATCTCTCGCAGCAACGGCAACCGCAGAAAGAACACACACTTCATCAACTGTGAGGGCTGCCAGCTCCCAGCCAGGCCAAGCACAGACCAGGCCTTTCATAGCATCACTATCTCTCAACAATGGCAGGTTACAACACAACTCGGCCCCACGAACCCTGGCTAAGGGAAACTCAGTGGATGCCTGTATAGATATATATTTTTTTTAAACAGGCCCCATCCGTGAGTAAATGTGATTGAATAATGCCAATATTCATCCACGAGACAAGCACAGCCTCTGTCTGGTTAGGAGGTCGTTTCTTCAGAGAAATGCCACGGGATAAAAATCCCCTTCCCACTCCTATGTACTTTTCTGTCATCGGTTCAAAAAAAATTAAAATGGGATATTTCAGGGGGCTGAAGAAAGGCATCGTGAAAATATTTTCCTTTCGCCGCTGCTGTGCGAGGTGGAAAAGTATTTCGGATGCAGCGATGTCTCTCTGCTCCGGCACTGCTCAGGACAACGAACCCCAGCTGGGATGTAGGTGCCATGTTAAAGATCACTGTCCCTGGTCAAGTAGAACATTACTCATCTTAAAATATTCCCAGAATATATCCTCTAGCCAAGAGAGGACTGGGAAGTTCCTACTCCCTCAGAGTATTATTCTTCAGGCAGGGACAGGAGCTTCTAAAGAAATCGATTGCGTAAGATCAGTTCCGAGCTAAGGATACTGCTGTAATGCCTGTAACGGCTGCCGACATTCAATCACCCTCATTTACTTCCAACTGGAGACTGCCGTCTGCCTGCCTGGTTATGGAAACTCTCTGGTCTTGGAAGTCTCCTCCTCTTTGGAACAAAATATTTGCCCCGGGGATGGGGTGTGTGTGTACCAAAGAACAGTCTTTTAGTGATGAATTGGTCCCCTTTGGAAGGGCATCCCCTGGGCAGTAGCATGGCGGGCGGAGTGCTGGCCGTTTCAGCATGGAGCGGCCCTTGGTGTCTTGCCCTCACGTGTTGGCTTCGTGGCAATGCCTCAGGCCTGCGTGATGGGCAAAAGCTGGCACTGGCAGGGGCTCCTCGATCCCCGTGAAGAGAGTTCCGTGCCAGTCAGCTGGCCAGGTTCAGCCTCTGGCAGCATCAAGAAGGGAAACAATGCCCGCCCCCCACCAACAAAAGGGATCTGGAAGCCAACCCGCTCTCCTCAAGAACAGCCACCACACTGTGTGCAATGGGACAGCCTTTAGGTTGGCCAGCACTGGGAATCGAAGCTGGGAACTCCAGCACTGAAAGCAGCAGTCTCTATACAGCTTCAGCTCCTCCGGTGTTGGACTGATGTCCCTGGAGACTGACCTCCTCTATCCTTAGCGCAGACACAGTGCTGGGCAGCAGCACAAGATTCCCCAGGCCCCGTACAAATATATTCCAGCCCCTTTCTGGAGGGCACTCATCTAGGCATGAGAAAGCCTCCACAATCCATTCAAATCTCTGCTAAGCCCGACAGCAAGGAGGCGAATTAGCGCCAGCGGCATGGTAAGATGGACATTTGTCCACAGAGACCTACAACCCAGGCTACTTAACAACCCCCCACCCCCAGTCGTTCTTGATGCTTATGTAGGCTGACTATGAACCAGTGACTTAGAGGTGAAAGGCTGTGTAATACATCACCCAGACTCCAGCCCTTACAATGCCTTCCTAGTCAGGACATAGCTACAGCACATTCACAATACATGTAACTGCTTTGCCTGGGCCAGAAAGGCCGTAAGGACGCAAGAGAACAGACCAAGGTTTTCTGCAGCACCTTCCATACTCAGTATCCCAGACGGCTGTTGGTCCTTGTGCAGATGTCACCCTAAGAACACTGATGCTTGGAATTACATTAGTAAAAGGGAGTACTAACTTCTCGCAGGCTTGCCAAGATTTCCACTCCACTGAAGAAGCACATGCATCCAATTATTAGAATCTCAAATGACGAGACGACCCGAGATGACCTGAAAAGGCATCGGGGGTTGGTGGTCTCTGACAAGTTCCAAGAGGACATTTGTCCTTGCCACACAAATCACTGCTAGAGCTGATGCTGAAATTGCAAAGACTTCAGGCTGCTAATTTTAATTCCATAGGTTTCAAACAAGGATCAAGTTTAGGTTTATTCACAAAGTTTTTATGGAAAGTTTTCAAAATGTTTGTCCGTCAGGGCCTTTTCCTCTCCTTTTCTCCCCCATTTCCCTTTTGCTGCCGAAAAGGAGGAGACAGCAGAAGATAGAAAAAAAAAAACCCAAAACCTCTGGAAAAGTTCTTTTTTGTGTGTGTTTTCAGGTTTTGTGAGAAAAACGAAGAATTTCCAAAATGTGAAATTTTCTCATGAAGATTTCTGTTTTTTGGGGGAAAAGGCTGTTTTTCAAGGAAGAACATTCATTCCGAGGTTTCATCCAGCTCTAATCACAGCATGAGCAGTGATATCTGGTTAGGGGAGACCCAACCATTACACAGCAGAGGCGCTGCAAATCATTATTCAGTAGCATTGGCAGAGCTGTGAAAAAGGAAAGCATCTACTTGCAATGGGCATGAACACAGATGCTGGATTGTTTTCCCTCCCAGAAGAAAGCATCCCAGACAATCCCGAATCTGATGGACACTAGAAACTGTTTATATCGGCCAGCTGTTTAGCACTGTTGAATCAGCATGAATTTAGGATCACATTAAATCCTGCGTAGTCTGACAATGAATTCACAGAACAATGTGAAAGCAGCAAAGAATCCTGTGGCACCTTATAGACTAACAGAGGTTTTGCAGCATGAGCTTTCGTGGGTGAATACCCACTTCTTCGGATGCAATACCCACTTCTTGCATCCGAAGAAGTGGGTATTCACCCACGAAAGCTCATGCTGCAAAACCTCTGTTAGTCTATAAGGTGCCACAGGATTCTTTGCTGCTTTTACAGATCCAGACTAACACGGCTACCCCTCTGACACAGAACAATGTGGTTGTTACCTCACCTGGAAATCCAATGATGTTTAAACTTGGCACAACCATCTTTGAGAGGCAAGTGACCCAGCAGAGCCAGTCACTGCAAATATTAGCCATGAGGACATGTCTACTTGCTGAGACACCGACGGTTACATGATACACAAAGTTTACCCCTGGGCATATCTCTGACTCCAGTGGATGGACTTACTCAGAAATGTCACAATACCTCAGACTGCTGGGAGATGGGAAGTAAGAGGGGCTGGGATTTAGATTATTTCCCATAAAAAGCAAAATGTGTTGTTACATTTTCCAACCCTACAACGGGCTAAATGTCCTGAACTCCCATTGTCTTGGGGTTGTTCCAAAGGGTGCTATTGAGAACCAAGTTTTCAGCCTGGCCTCACCTACCCTCTATTTTTGGGGATACAAGAGTAGGAGCAAAATATATATGGGTGCCTTTTTGCACCCACAAATTAGGACACTTAGATGTTTAAATCCATGATTTGCTGGTTGGTGCCTGATCCCATGTTCACTGGAGTCACTTATGGACTCAGTGCGCACTCGATTAGGCCTGTAGATATATAGGTGAGTATACGCTGGTGTATGGGGGCACAAAACTGCAGCTTCAGTTACTTGCACCTGGAGAAATGGAGCTTAGTGTTTGAAAATCAGGTCCTGAACGTATAGTAAGAAATTATTAGGGGCCTGGGTAGTTTGGAGGATTGACAGTGGGGTCTCTCACTAGATCATGGTTTCATACCACTAGTAGCTGTTCCAGAGCACTAGTGTTCTGTGTGCAACTCTGCGTTTGGTGATTCTCACTGGGAAAAAAACTGGAAGTGTCAAAACACCACGAAGTTTCAGTGGAAGCTAAAGAAGAGCATAAAGGGGCAAATTCGGCTCCCGGTGACACTGGGGCAAACCCGGAGCAACTCCTGTGAAGAGTGTGCAGTGACTCTGGGTTTGCACTGCGAGCAGGATTTGGCCCATTATGCTTCCTGCACTTTCCGCCGAAATGTCACAACTGATCATTTTCACACATGTTGCCTGCACACAAGAGCTGCTGCAAAGTGGATGTTTATCTCATTAACAATCGCCTGCAGCTATCAGATTTAGGAAAGGGGGTGTCGGAGAAGGATCCCTGTGCTTTGTGGGGTATCACTTTACCCCAGAACTTCCTGCCCAGGTGAACCCACACAAACCAGCCTGGGTTATGGAAAACATTCTGCATCCTAGACACGTTTCCACTCAAACACAGGTTGCGATTCAGCTTCCCCTCCGAGCCTTCCAAGACGTCCTCCTTTTAATATAAAAAGTAGCATTTATCTCAGGATTCCTTAAACCCACATTATATATATTGCCCCAGCGACGTCTGCTCCCGTGCTTTCAACATCCTTGTAATCAATATCTCAGGGGGTGAAAGCGTGGCAGCTGCCCAATAACATCTGCTGGACAAACTGAACAAATCGCCTTTCTGAACACCTGTATCGGCGCAAAACTGGTGCTTTTCAGAGACCCCTGTGCTTTGAAAGACTCTTTCTGCCACATCCTCAGCCGGGGGAAATCAGCAATGGAGCTATGGCCATTTACACCCTCACCTTCCAGGCTGAGCTGTGTCTTAAATATTTTTCAGCTCAGCACTGATTCGCCAAGGTTTTGGGATCTGAATGGGAGTTTGGTATCTGGAGTACTTCCAGGCTAAAGGGGTTTGGTTAAAAAAACTCACCTTTATGTAGTGAAAGATAATTTAATAATTTATAAGCTCTGCAGGGCATCTTTCTATGTATTTATACAACGCCTACCACAGTGGGGCCTCGATGCTGGATGCTACTGCAATATAAAGGAAGAATAATAACAAGGTTGTCATGGATTTATCTCTGGAGTACGAGTGAATGTTCTGAGCCCCTCCAGATGCCATTGGGTAGGAAGACAGTTCATTTCCAAGGATCCAAGGGATTTCGCTAAACAGCAGTGAGCAAAGAAGTCATTTAGAAAAACCGCTTTTGAGTCCCTTTAAATATAGGTTGGATGGCATTAGACTCCAGAGTGATTTCTTCCCTCTCTGTTCATAGGATTTATTGCACTTGGGTGACTAGCAGAGAAGCCACGCCGTGCCAATGATCTTACACCATTCAGCAGGGTTATGGTACCTCATGCCACAGCAGAATGGCACTAGCCCCTTGTGCTCCATAAACAGACACACCTCCTTCCCCATCACGGCGTTCACTGTGGATGTCTGCTTCTTCCGCTACCAGGAGATTCCCAGGCAGTGTCATTCTTCTAACAGACTTAGTGACTGATCATGCTCCCAAGTCAATGGCAAAACTTCTGCTGATTTCAACAGGAGCAGGATTTAAGCCCTGGTTTATCCTTTGAGCATGTATTTGTCTGCATAGGTCTCAGCGGGCCTGAATCCTCGCCCATACCCTCAAAATCCAGTAGATGGTGCATCCGACAGCTTTTTCTTCCAGTCTCCTTCCCGCAGATCTAGTCTATGCTTTAAGGACACCGATTGCAAAGACTGAGATTTTTCTTCCACTCACATTTTACTTCTTTGCTAAATACAGGGCTTGAGAAATCTACTTGCCCACTCACCTGCAGAGAGGAAGCAGCTTTACGCCAGGCTTACCCATCAACTCCTGCAGATTCTAAGCTTTCATTTAGAGTTTTCACTCAGCTTCCATCTCTTATGTTGCAAGGGAAACCTACCAGCCGTGAATCTAACAGGACCGCAGCTGGGTCTTCTTGTTCCTGAATCTGGAGGCAGACAGCCCCTGAAACAGCCCAGACACACGCTGAACCTCAGGCCTAATCCTGGCCCCGCACACACCAACACCCAGGCTGAAGAAGGAATTCTGCCACTGTGATGCAATGGAGCTGCTCTGGGTTGCTACGACAGGGCCAAACAGCCTTTGCATTGCACCCCAGCTTTGTGGGGGAACAGCCTGTGGATCTGCAAAGCGATGGCTCCACCAGCCTGGCCTCCCACATACCTGCTGATTAGTGGTAGGGAAGGAGCCCGTTCAGAGGTGGATTCTGCGGCATGCAGGTAGTGCTCATGCCTGACACGGTCCTCACAAACCCTGCTATGCTCCCTGCCCTGCAGACCTGCAATGGCACAGCTCACCAGTGGTTACATTTCTCACAGTGAGGGGGAGGGGGAGAATCATTTGGAATCCCCTCAGTATCCACCTTAGTGCCACACCTCCGAACGGCCGTGTGCCCAAACCCTGAGGGCGCTGGATGCAATTTGCCTCATGGGGGCTCAGCGCTACCTAGACCAAGTGCTGGTGTAACCCACACGCCTCCTTCCTGGGTGTGGTGCTCTGTCCCATCTCGTAGCACCCAGATCACTGAGAGAGAGATGAATAAGTCGGCTCTAAGCTCCAGAGGTCCCTGGTTCGATCCCGCCCGCCGCCGACCGGGGTCTGTTACCATTACACTGGCCCCTCCGCACGGGGGCCGATGTCACTCACTTTGAGCAGCGTAAATCAGAAGACTAGTGACCAACTGGGTGGATCAGTCGGTGCTAAAAGGCAGGCCCGGTTTATCCCCTCTCCCTGTGCATAGACAACCTTCTATTTCTAGCTGACTCACTCCCTAAATAGATCATGTTCCTTGGGGAACTCCTCTAAAGTGATTTCATCAACTCAGCAGATGTCCAAACCCACAGCACACAGCCGGCACGGCTAGGTGGAGTCCGCAGGAGCCGCTGCTTGACAAGACCAGCAGGCCAAGCGTTAACGACAGATGTACATACTAGGAGTCGGAGTTGGCTCTCAGTGAAGTCAATGGACATCACCAGGATCAGGATTGGACCTGATGCAAGTCTCTAATGAGGAACTCAACAGAGAACCCCTATAGCCCATCTGCTAGGACACTGCCTGGCCTGTTGGTCTCACTAGTCCCCGAACCCAGCCATCAGTAACTCTGCTTTTTCTGTTCTCGTTCACCGCATAGATTTTTACACTGCATCTTTCCCCCTTTCCCAAATGAAATGCTTCCAATGCTCTTCTGTGTAAACAAACAAACAGCAGGAGGGGCACTCATGACCAACCCTACAATAAGAAATTCAATGGGCTTCTCTCTCTCCTGCCTCGCTCCCGCAAAACAGCTGTGCAATAACAAACAAGCTTGTACGGCCAGCCCTCTGCGGGCAGTGCTACCATAACAAACAAGTGTGCACGGCCCCTCACCAGCGACCCTGGACTAGCCAGCTAGCACAAGCAGTCAGGAGCACTTCAAAGACCTAACTCAATTAACCTTTTCAACTCCCAAGAGAAGAAAGTATTATCGGGGAGAACTGGGGCAGACAGAGATTAGGCAACTCACTCACACAATGTGTCAGTTGTAGGGTCAGAAATAGAACTCAAGCGTCCTGACACCCAATCTCTCGCTCTAACCTCTACATCCACCACCCTTTAATCTTCCTCTCCACATGTTTCTAAATCCAGAATTACAGAGATCAACCAAAGCAGATGCATTTTTAAACAGATTTCGAAAGGCAGCAAACTTTTCTCCCTGCCTCTAGCTCGAGGTTAGAGAGATCATCGTTTCACTTCTAAAGCTTAATGACTTTCCAGCTGATAGTTAACGAATTAACAAACAACCCCTTCCCCCAAAACATATATATCCACATTTCAGTCAGAGTCAGACTAGAACACAAACGGCCAAAATCAGAGAAGGTCAAAACGGATGTATTTGGTGTGGACGGGGAGGGGGAGAGACAGACAGATAGTCAGTGTCGTTCTCCATTAGGGGCTGGCCCCACAGAGGATAAAGGATGTACTATTAGTACCACTTACGGGACAGCACCTTTAGCTCAAGAGGTAGAGTCCTTCTTTCTTGGGTTAAACTACCACAGTGCCAGGCCCAGAGAGTGTGCATGTCATTTGTTACACTGCATTCAGGAGGTGTAATTGCAGCACGTGTAGACATCCCGGAGCTAGCTTTCATCCCGCTCGCTCATGGACCAATACCAGAGCAGCCATGGCAGCAAAGCCTTCGGCACGGGCTAGCCACCCGAGTTATTGCCAGGGTCCCAGGTGGGCTTTGGAAGCCCTGTACTGCCACGGCTTCACCGATGGCGGTACCCGAGCTAGCTAGCTCAGAGACGTCTACACGTGCTGCTCTTACCCACACCGACTGCAGCACAGCATTCCCTAACTGGCCACTTGCACACACAACTGTGGTAACTGCACAGCCCCTGGGCTTCTTGGTCTTGTAAAATCAAGGCCTTCCACTCCCAGCGCTTCGCTTTTCTCCAGCTGTCAAAGGAGGATAATGCTGATCCAAGCTCCCAGGGCCCGTGGGCTATTGCTAACAAAGCGCTCCGCAGAAGTGTGGAGTATTAATTACGGCTGGGGGGAGGTGTGCACTTAAACACCTTTTGCAAAGGTATTAGCGGGTACGTCTCCAGTGTGAGCTGGGGGGGTGATTCCTGAGCTCGTGCACACGGACTCGCACTAGCTGGGTGAGAGTGAGCACGGGCACGAATAGCTGCGGTAGAACAGGCAGCGGCAGCACGGCTGAGCCCTGCCGAGTACAAACCCGCCTGAAATTGATGGGTACATACTTGGCATGGCTGAGCCTCGTCTCTGCTGCTCCCTGCGCTACACTGCTTGACTCACTCTAGCTCACTGAGAGCGACCGTGCGTACGGGCACACGAAGCCAGCGAATCACATCCCTAGCTCATAGTGTAGACGTAACCTGTGGATTAGGCTTGGTAGCTGAAGAAAACCCTTTTGGAAAATAGTACGTGGAGTTCTATAATTGTGCTTTCTTGCACAACACACAAGCACACTCTCAAGTGTGCACAATACCCACCTCAGGTACTTATATGGCCCCTATTTCTGTAGTATCTGAGCACTTCACAATCTTTAATGAATTTATCCTCACACGCCTCTGAGGCAGGGCAAAGCTCTTATCCCCATTGTACAGATGGGCAACTGAGGCCCAGAGAGGCTAAGGCAGAGGTGGGCAAACTATGGCCCACGGGACCCTCCTGCCTTGCCGCTGAGCTCCTGCCCAGGGAGGCTAGCCCCCGGCACCTCCCCTCCGGTTCCCCCTGCCCCGCAGCCTCAGCTCGCTCCCCTGCCGGCACAATGCTCTGGGCGGCGGGGCTGCGAGCTCCTGGGGCAGCGCTAGTCCCAGGCTAGTGCCTCACACATGCCACGGCATGCAGTTACATGTACACACATGCCACCGCATGTACTCACACACGCACGCACACGCCACGGCATGCAGTCACACATGTATACACACACCAAGGCATGTCCCCTCTCACTCATACACACAAGCCATGGCATGCACTCACACACGTACACACGCCAAGGCATGCAGTCAAACACATACACAAATGCCAAGGCCTGTCCTCTCTCACACATACACACACGCCAAGGCATGCATTCACACACGTACGCCCACGCCACGGCATGCAGTCAGACTCATACACACACACCATGGCATGTACTCACACACGCACACACATGCCAAGGCATGCAGTCACACATGTATACACACACCAAGGCATGTCCCCTCTCACTCATACACACAAGCCATGGCATGCACTCACATACGTACGCACGCCAAGGCATGCAGTCAAACACATACACAAATGCCAAGGCCTGTCCTCTCTCACACATACACACACGCCAAGGCATGCACTCACACACGTACGCCCACGCCACGGCATGCTGTCTCTCACACAAGTGCCTTTTAAATATCTCCCCCCCAATTTTGAAGATAAATCCTCTCCCCTCTCAAGACGCCTGAAGCATCTCCGGCTCCGCACACTGCACTCCCACCTACGCACGCTGCGGCGAGTTGTACTCACACAGAATGCACTCAGGAAGCACGCTGGAGATCCACAGCTCAAGACACAGAGGAGGATTCTGCCCTTAGAGTTTTACAATGGCCAAGCCAATGAATCGTTTTTTCTTTTATTGGATGCCAAGTTTCCGCAGGATTTAGACAGTCAAGTCAAAAATTCCTGAAAGACGGGGTTTAGCGCAGAGGGAACACAGATGCTGTCTTAACCCTGGTGCTGTAATTACACCACCAAACTTAGAAAGCAGAGGAAGTGCGCTATGTAGCACTACAATTAGGAGGAAGTTTAATTGCAGCCTGATTGCTTATTGTTTTCCTCACCACCACTCCACTTGCCAACAACCAGTTTATCAACAGGAGAGTTACTCCCCAACCCGGCCGCGCTGGCTCTCGGAGACATGGAATCACACTCACCGGGCACGCACAAACCCATGCGTGCAATGCACATGTAATAATGCACCTAGGCGGGTTGTTGGGAGGGATGGCCCCCGGCCCCTTCAGCGCTAAGGGCATAAGCCACTGCTATGTGAGCTAAAGGACCAGAGCCATGTTCAAAGGCAATAGGCATACGCACACCAGTATGCACCCTCCGCCCCCACATGCATCCAATATCCCTTTTCCCAAACATACTGGAGCCAAACTGGCAGCAAGGGGAGGGGGGCAGGGGGAAGAAGCAGCCATCTAAATATTTACCTAATTGATGAAAGCTACTTTTCTACAAAATTCTTCCCCTTGCTCAGGGATTCCCCCACCTCTGCCCAAGGCTGTCCACCACGTCACCGAAGAAGGATTTCTCCCTGTCGGACTGGAGATTAAAATGGATAGATGTGTGGGAATCAGCCGCCAGAATGGAAATGACATAAGAGAGCTGCTGATTTCTATCGTGCTGCCCATGAAAACGGCAAACGTAAATCTGCCGCTTTTAATGGAAAAGCATGAGTCAAAGTAGCACTTAGAAACTTCGCTTTATCTCCTCTCCAGGGTGACTCATCCTCGTCAGCGCCAGAGTCTTGGTAAAGAGGGACTGTGATAAATAATCACAACGATCCCTCGTACCGTTCACCCAAAGATCTTAACGCATTTCGCAAAAAGCATTACTACCCCCAATTCCCATTTGATGGGCAAGGAAACTGAGATACAGCGATAACACAACTTGCTCCCTAGTTCACAGTCAGGGGTAGACTTGGTAAGAGACCTCCAGTGTCCTGACTCATGGTCTCCTGTTCTAACCACTAGATTTTGTTGCGTCCCTTCTGGTTTTTGTTGGGAGTAGAAACCCCACTGTTGACCCGCGATGATGTTCAGCTAACACAGAGTGGAGAGAGATTGCACGGCACTGTGTTCATTAGAAATTTTTCCCACATCCCACTTCCTTTGACAGCCCTATAATAAATTCAGTGACCTGTGGGCAAAGTTGTTACAGTTCACAAGATTAGGGCTGGACTGTGATGCTAGCCCCAGCCCTGAGCAAGGTCTGATGTGTGAACTGCTCCACTGAAGTAGCAGTCCCAGGAGGTGCTAGGGCTCAGGCCTGGTCTACACTACGGAGTTAGGCCTAACTCTGTGAGCGTCTACACTAAAATGTGGCTCCCACCGATGTGACTTGCCCACTACGCCGACTTAACCCCCCCCCCCCGGGAGAGGCATAGCACTTCGGTCAACGTTGTTAGGCTGGCGCAGTACCAGCGTAGACGCTGCATTGCTGACAGCAACTGTTGCGGCCTTTCAGAAACCATCCCACAGTGCCCACACGGTCAGGCCAATCAGTGCAAGCACTCCCGGGGAGGACGCTCGCCGCCGACACAAGGAGCGTAGCGTGGCCGGTGCGTAAAACGCCTGCTTCAATGTATTATTACTGTAACACCTAGGAGCCTCGGTTACGGAGCAGGGACCCCATTGTGCCAGGCACTGTACAAACACACACCAAAAAGCGTTTACTATCTAAGTATAGGAGAAGAGACAGACCGATGGGGGAGTACAAGGAAACAATGAGACAATCTTGGGCACCTTGATAAGCAGTCGTCTCAGCACACCAGTCTAACACATGCCGAGCGTACCAGTTCATTTCACAGGGCTGTCGCTCGGGGACTGGCATGCCAGTCCATTTCTCCTGCTGTAACAGAGCTTAGAGGCAGAGCACGGGTCTCTTTACTGCAGCCAAAAGGGACTTTCCTTGCTAGAGTCTGTTCTTTTCTACTGGCACATCAGGACATTTGACTCACTGAGGAGGTGTTTGCATAACATGCATTATGTAGGAAGGCAATTCCTGTTATTTTCACAGCTGATGGCGGTTCTGGATATGGTGTAATGTAGATACACTGAAGAGGAAATGCATTAGAGGGTCAAACTACAGCTGTCTGCAGTAGTTCTCTGCACCTGCAATTGTTTGTAAAGAGGGAGCGTTCCTGGTGGGTGTCTTGGCTCATGCTGGCAGTGATGGATTGAATCGGTATGGGGTGGTTATGCCATATCAGCACTTCTCTGCTGGCTCCTCACTTTCTACAGCATTTCAAGCTTTCACGTTGGAAAAATAAAGTCTGTCTTGTTCTGACGGTTGCAAAGGAAATGTTCCTAATAAGAGCTGATGCACTGTCAGAGTATAGTTAAAGGTGTGTTCATAACTGGGGTGAAGTCACTTGGGGTAAAACAGCAGTGAAGACAGGGCAATTCGGCTTTTCACTTGGGTTAGCAGCATGAGCGAAAGCCAAAAGGGCAGCCTGGTTATCCTTGTATTGCTAACCTGAGGTAAAAGCTGAGTTGCTCTGTCTTTACTGCTAGTTTAACCAGGGTCAGCTAATCTGAGTTAAGGATGCACCTTGTTTTTGGCAGTGTAGACATACCCAAAGCCCTGCTCTCTCTTGAGTTGGCAGGCACACACTCTGAAATATTAGTGCTGGGGAAGGTACAAGCTACCATGATCATCTCTAAAGGGGTTTCAGCTCTGAAGACTCATAGAATCACAGAATATCAGGGTTGGAAGGGACCTCAGGAGGTCATCTAGTCCAACCCCCTGCTCAAAGCAGGACCAATCCCCAGACAGATTTTTGCCCCAGATCCCTAAATGGCTCCCTCAAGGATTGAACTCACAACCCTGGGTTTAGCAGGCCAATGCTCAAACCACTGAGCTATCCTTCCCCCCCCATGATGGCAGCATAACTATTTCCCATAATTTTAGCTGAAACACTGAGCTGTTTTGCAGCTGTGGGTGGAGCTTGGGACTGTGGGTGGAACTAAAGTAAAAGTCCACCCTCCCTCCATCTTCTGCCTCCCCGGGCACCCTTCGCACAGGTCTGAGAGATGGAAGCTACAGGTAACGCATTTGCAAGGGAACGGGCAGGAAAGATCTACTGGGAAATCTTTGTAATCTACAGGGACCCATCAGAGGCTGCCAGATAAAATCAGCATCAAAATCAGTGGAATTTGCTTTGGAAAAGTTAACTAAAATCTGGTCCATGAGCACCCTGTCACCCCTTCCCCTGTGACCCATGGACACTCTACATACCCCACTGCTGACACCTAGCACTGCCTGCTCTGTTGCAGTACGTGTCCATGGAAGTGAGCAGCGCTTCCCATGTTTACTAGATCCCCAGTGATACACTGCAAGCGAGAATGCCAACGGCTTACAACACACGGGAAGATGGCCACATTACTGCAGAACTCTCAGCCTAAGATGTGTGCCCCAGAAATGCACCGAAAGAGGAGCCGTGGGAGGACAGAAGCCCTGGAACAGTCAGAATAGAGGAAGGAGCAGAGAGAATGGCTCGGCCTGTGCCCCTGTCTTAGCCAAGGGAGAAAAATGGACAGTCCCTCAGATACCACGGAATAAGAACCCAAATTGAGTCGATACAAGACCGTCCCAGCTGAAGCAAGAGGACTGTAGCGTGCAGTGTGCTCCTCACATAGCATTGAATTGCAGCTCCTGGTTTAGCTGGGAAGGCGAGAGAGGCAACGTCCTATGCACTCCAGGCGTCTTCCTTCAATGTTCTGATCTCTCTTCACAATAAAGTTACGGGAAAGAAACGCATGGAGAGCTTTTACGGATGTCCTTCCGTTACCATTGTGAAATGGCTCCCAGAAGGATACAGATAGCCTGGCCAGCGCCAGCCTACGCCTGTCCCGAGCAGCAAGTGTCACAACACAACTTGTCCTCCTCTTCAAAAACTAAACACAAATAAAGAGCACTTTTCTTCCTTGTCTGTTGACACAGCTGGGAGGACAGCAAGCCAACAGGCTCCACATACTGGCTTTGTAGCTCAGGCAGAACTGGAATAAGCAAACCTCCGTCTAGCTCGCATGAGCTTCCTGGGAAAAAGCCCCTCAGATGTCCCCTTCCTCCATCAAGGGGATTTGTTGAACTTCCTAGCTCATTAGGAGCAATTTAGGTCAATAGGAACAACATGTCTCCCCAATCGACTCCCCGGTCAGTCCTGTCTGATTACACAAGCCCCAGAAGGGAGCACTTCTGGTAAGTCAACATATGGCCATGGAACGCAGAACGACAGCGCCACGTCTCTGTTTGCTCAGCCTATTGGAGGTTTCTGGCCACGTTCACAGCTGTGCAGGGACCTCCCCTGCCCAGCCAGCTAGGGAATTCTCTCCTGTATCTCATCTTCCCAACAGGAAGACTGGGCAATAATTTTTAGTATCTGCCCCGTGAGGCACTGTCAACATCATCACATCCTGCCGACATTGTCCCAGCATAACGGTGTCACCATATTATGGTTAGCCATCTTCACCCCATGAGGCTACATCGCCACTGTGCACTGTTGCAACATGGCCCGGCTGTGGCGCTTCAAGGCTACTGATGAGTGAGGTATCAATGCTTAGGGCTGGCAGATGTATTAAGGCAAAGGCATGACGAACAATACATCCGCCCATCTCCTTAGTGGAGCAGGTCACCATAAATGCCCTACACCTTTGCCCCCATCTGCTTCTGGGTGCACTTCTAGGCACTGGCTAAAGACCAATATGGTTTGATACCTGGCTATTTGATAGACCATCTATTTCCCAGCGCACCAGCACAACAGCTGTATTTTATTTTTCTGACAGCCCCTAGAAATACACTCGAGGCATCCGGGTACATTCTGTAGGCCGGTACAGGTGCTGATAACCACTTGGAGACTGGAGGTGAAATTCTGGCCCTACTGAAAATAATGGGAGTTTTGCCATTAGTTTCAATGGGGGCCAAGATTTCACCCTGGGGGTTCTTGGTGGAGAGCCCCAAACCGGAATTTGTTCTCTCTGGTGGGCTGGACCTTGTCGGCTTTCAGAGCACATGTGGAAGGCCCAGTGTTTTGGCCAACCCTTTGTCAACTTGGGTAAACCTTAAGGCATAGTCTCTTCTCTATTTCTTTTCCGATTCCTGTTTTAGAATTTCTCACACTGGTTAGATGTTTAAAGCAGATATTTTATTGTAATTTATTCTCAGTGCGTCTACAGGCACATTAAAGACATGTGGAGGAGATCAATTAATAAACCACAGGGGCTCGTTACACATTTCTCAGTCAGTAAGCCACCGTTTTCACGGCATGCGTGTTCATAGATGCGAAGGGACATCGTTGCGATTCTCTGTGATTTTAGTTGGGATGAAGTGGTGTTTCTTCTGGCAGACAGATTCTACCCTGCAGGAAAAAATGTAGGGCCTGATCCTGCAAACATGTAAGAATATGTGTAACTCTGTTCGTGTGAGCAGCTCCATCAAGTTAAAGGGGACTTGCTCTGTGAGTAACGTCGCTCACGTGCTTAAATGTTTGCAGTATTGGGTTCTTGGTTTAAGTGCATTTGCCCCAGGTAAATTCCCACCGATGGAAGCTGCCTTTTTGGTTTTGGAAATCATCAAAACAGTTCTGGCTTTCAAACCTGTGAGCTCATAGGCCAGATCCTAGCTGGTGTAAATCAGCTTCATTGACTTCCATGGAGCGGTGCTGATTTCCACCAGCTGAGGATCTGGCCCCATGTGTTTGCAGGGAAGAGGGAAGAAGGCGGCCTTGTGTCAGTTTGCCACCCAGTGTCAGTTACACAGAAACCCACAAACACGTTCCCTCTTTTAACAATCCTGCCTCCCTATTTTCCCCTCTGCCAGCCTGGACTTTGGTCTTGGCCCCTGCAGCCAGATTATTTGCATACATGCCCCTGTCCTACAAAACAAGGAGCAAACTGGAAGCAGATCCTTGCTCAGGGGACTGGACCCAGGTTTCCCTGCCACAGTGCGTGAGCAAGGTTTTCCAAGGGATGGGACATAGAAAGATTCATTCAGCCCCCTGTGAAGCAGAGCAACTAGAGGGTCCCTGGATAATACCCCAAAGGTTTCAGATTGATCTCTCATGGAAGTCAGCGGAAATTTTGCCATTGACTTTCATGAAGCCAGGCTCAGGATCTTGAATGAGCTTGGATGTCCCAGTTGTGTGATTGGTGGGTTTGTTCCTCTTTGCCTCGGGGCTCCGAGACACGGAACAAATGCAAAGCATGCCTTTATCTCCCTGCCTCTATGGAATGACAGAGGCAAAGCAACCAAATGCATCTTTGAGAGAGCTATAAATTTCATTTCCTTTTAAACCATTTGCTTCCACTTATAACTCAATGGAAATCCTGCATTGCTGGCAAGGCTGTGACTTCATTTGCCCTCTGATCAATGTATATACCCAAAAGCTGAGCTTTCTGGATGAGCTTAAAAGTTCATGGGGTCGGGGGGAGAGAGACAACTGTGGAAAATTCTTAGGAAATTAAGGGCCTATTTTCCATCTTCCTTGCGACCTATCAAGCGAGGGGTACCATCCGCTCCACGGTGGCCTCAGCTGCACAATCAAAAGCTGCGTTTGTTCGCGGTGCAAAAGTTCGTCTCTGGAAGCTCCTGGGATGTGGAAGCTGAGAAAGCCATTCTTGATGAATGCTGACTTATTGCATGAGGATGGCTCAGATACTGCGTGGTCCAGCAGGGTTGAGGAAATGGATAAGCTCCATTTTACCAGGGGTTTGATTACAAGGCCTGCCAGGAGAAACAGCTGGCCGAGAGTAGCTCGGCACAGCTCAGGGGATGGTGCTATTTAGGTCCACTTCAAGAGACACAACTGCTGTCTGTGGGCCATGAGTCTCAGCTACAGTGATGAGCTTGGACTATAGACAGTAGGAGGATACCTGGCTGCTGGACGAACTGCACGCCACCCCCTGTGCTGTCAGGCGTACCAGGTGTATATCGCAGGCCTGCAGCTCCCATGGTGCAAAATGTCCCAGGTACCTCTGACAAGGGTGCATCTCCTTTGCTGCAGAAGGTAAGAAGTATATCTGGCAAGTGGGCACTCACTGTGTTGGTGAATGTGCCAGGTACATCACCCCCCTGTAATACTGAACAAACCAGATACATACATCAGGTGCCCTCGACTACGGTGCTGCCACATGCACCTCCTGTGCTAGTGAACACACCTGGTATCATCCTGACACGGTTCTGATTCGGAGTGATCGTTTATTCTGTGTATTGCAGTAGCAGGGATCCGATCCGGGCCCCACTGAGCTACAGAATGACACACCCAGAGAACAAAAAGCAATCCCTGCCCCAAGGAGCATGCAATCGAATGGCAGCACAGGATACATGGGCCCAGCAGCCCCTCGGCTAGCTGAAGGTTAACGTTCCAGCTCAGGAATAGGTAGGAAATGGCACGTGGGTGTTTATTTTTTAATCCTCTCGAGCAGACTCTTCTTTCAGCAGGATGTAAATCAAAGCAGGGCGCAGGACTAACGCTGCTCCTACTCAACACCCTGTGTTCATATGGAAAGCTCCTGAATGAAAAGCCTCAGCCGAAATAAACCAGGCACTTGCTGCCCACGCAGCAGTTTGACAGCCTCGGTGCAAGAGACCAGTGAGAGATGCACAGGCAAGGAGGTGGCCCTGAAAGCCTGGGGATCTCATCACTCACTCACAGGCAGGTAGCACATGCCATCCCCTCTGCTCTGCTGAGTTGCTGTCTTGTATTACATCCCCTAAACATCAGCCGAGACGATGAACCGGTTCATCCTTCTCCACTTCGGCACCATCCCTTGTGTCTCTCAGCTGCAATGGGGATTAGAGTGAATTTAATCCGATTTCCTTCCTTTGAACGCCTCTACAACCCCTCCACCCTCCGAGCCCTCCATCCACATAGAAAAGGTTCTTAAATGAACTCCCAGATAACTAGCTGCTGGCCTGGGGAAATGCCCACAAAACTAGGGACTGAAAGACGACTGCACGTACACCCTTGTTATAGCTTAGACTCGGATGTCCCACGTACACCGCTTAAGAGCATCTGATTTAACAGCGTAACCTACATGCCACACAGGAATCATGGTGCCCCAGTTTGGCTCTCTGCTGATTCTCTACGTGTTCCTGCTCTCTAGTGGCTGGTCTCCGGAAAGGACAAGGGAGCTGCTATTCCTAAGAGAAATCTTTCTTGGCTCAAGTGGTAGAGGCCTGTATTTCTGAAGCTAACGGGCCAAGTACTACTAGATATGAAATAATAGCGAGAGAAAGCACTGCAGGTTGTTGGACTCCAGGGAAGGTGGATCTGAGAGAAGAGGGAGTCACCAGGCAAAGAATGGACTCAAATTCTACCACGGAGGGAGAACTCTTGCAAGGAGAAGTGGGAAATAGTTTTTAAACAGGAGCCAGGAGAAGTGCACCAGAGCAGTAGCTCTGCCTGCACCCGACTCTCACTCATGTCGTTCCTGGCTTTCCAGAGGAGGAAGATGACAGAAAGCAGCCACAGGCACAGTGGGGAAGGAGGGACAGCGAATACACAGTACTTAGCACTTAGACACCCAAGCGACATGCAGATGGTAGTTCATTAATCCTCTGAGGGAGAGCAGTAGCATCATGGCCATATGGAGAAACCGAGAGATGACCAGACTGGGCCAAGGCCTCACAGTGAGCCCAGGGCAGAGTTGGGAATAAAACCCAGGAGGTTGTGGCTTTGCCCTGCTTGTGAGGCCAAATGGCCTATTTCCACTGAGAAAGATACCAGCCGAATTACCAGGTTCATGTAGCGGACACTTGCTTTCAACGCACGCTGCGGGGAGGATGGGAGTGAGTGAAGCTTTAAATAGTGTCAGGTCAGAGTCATGGTGACCAGATAGTGGCAGGTGTCCCGGTAACACCACTATTTAAAATAAAAGGGGACCATAAAACACACCAGGCAATGACAGATCAAAGGAGGTAGGAGGTGGGCGGCCCACCTAGGAGAAAGCAGAAACCAGTGCAAATCTCTTTCCCGGGTCTGAAACGGCCCCATCCACGCCTCCCCAAAACAAAACCGACGAAAGCTTTATGAAGCCCCCACCAGAGATTAGATGATGAGGCCAGTGATTGAAAATGTAGACAAGTCTAAGGCAGGAGGCAAGTGGAAACAGCAGAAACCGCCTAATTAACGGAGCAGTCATGCAGGGCATGAAGGGGGAGGGATAGCTCAGTGGTTTGAGCATTGGCCTACTAAACCCAGGGTTGTGAGTTCAATTCTTGAGGGGGCCACTTAGGGATCTGGGGTAAAATTGGTCCTGCTAGTGAAGGCAGGGGGCTGGACTCGATGACCCTTCGGGGTCCCTTCCAGCTCTATGAGATAGGTATATCTCCATATATTATATTATGAACTCAAGCTTGCTTCAGAAAAATTACTGATAGCCCCAGCCAAGTTAAAAATAAAGGCCCCCCTGCTCCACAGTGCCAGGATCACTCAGTGCCGCGTGTGCGATGTTATTACCTACTGGGAGAAAGGCCGGGCTGTTGCATGCATACAATTCGTGACGTGTCAAAAAAGGAGAAAATGGCTGAGAACTTAAGAACTGGACAGTAACAGACGGTGAAACCCAGTGATGATTGAAGCTGGTGATATTCTGACCCAAAACACCTCTCAACCATGCTCGTAGCTGTTCCCATTGCTTTACACTGACTCAACAGACGGTCTAGGCTTCAGCGTGCCACACAGACAAGTGACAATCCTGGAATCTAATGATAGAGATGATAGGTACTGCAGTGTCCCTGGGCTCAGCCACGGACCAGGGCCCTTTTCTGCTAGGCACTGTCTAGGCACAGAACAAAAAGATGGTCCTTGCCCCCAAAACGCCGGCAATCTAACCGTGTGCGCAGCAGGGAGAAATGTACACCTCTGATTCTCAACAGCCCCAGCCCACCAGTGTAACTCAGAGCAGCCCAGGTGGTGTTCTAACTTATACCAACTAGCTACAGGCACTATGGGTATGTCTGCACAGTCCCTGGGAGGGAGCTTCCCAGCCCGGGCTGACAGAGTTGGGCTTGCAGGGCTCGCGTTCTACAAGTAACAGCCCTTTGGAGTTGTGGCTTGGACTGGAGCTGTGAAGCTCCAGCCCACCCTGCCAATTCACAGCGCTGTCTGCAGAACTATCCAGTGTGAGCACCGCTGGCCCACGTTGGTGGAGCCGGGCTGGGAGACTCTTTCCTGCAGGCTGTGTAGACATACCCCCGTATACCGATGTGAATTAGCGGTGCACAGGTACGCCCCGCCCCACCCACTCCTGTCCTCAATATACCCCCTAAGCCTGTGGGTGGGCAGTTGGCCTAAGAACCACCTATACCACTTTATTACAGCCGAGAGCCCCTTATGCGGGCGGAATGCTCCGCTGGCCAGTTGGGGTCAGGTTTGGTCACTTTGCGCCATCTGGTGTCACACAATGTGTCCGGAACAAGAGGAGACAATCTTCGACAAAGGAGCTAATATGGGGAGATGCATCAGAAGAAAGAGCAGGGCTGCAGCTACTGTGCAAAGCCTCCATTCTGCTTCATCTGGAGCAGTGGTTCTCAGCTTTCCAGACTCTGATTTGGCTTGCGCACCCCCAACTTTCACCTCACTTAAAAACGTACAAAATCAGACATCACAATTCAAAAGTATCACAGCGCACAATTGCTGACTTTCTCTTTTTCCCCATGTCATTATAAATCAATTGTAATATACATATTGTACTTACATATCAGTGTATAGTATACAGAGCAATGTAAACGAGCCATTGTTTGTATGAAATTTTAGTTTGTACTGACTTTGCATGTGCTTTTTAGGTAGCCTGTTGTAAAACTAGGCAAATCTCTAGATGAGTTGATGTACCCCCTGGAAGACCTCTGCCTACCCCTGCTTGAGAACCACTCATCTAGAATACGGGGTGTCCTCTTGTTTCCCCATCCCATAGTGATTGCCCCGGAGAAAGTGCACTCTCAGTGTGACCTGGGGTGATCCCAGATTGGAGAAAGCTCATGACAAGCAGTGTGGCTAAACCTCATGGGAACAGAGCCAGATAAGGAGAACTAGGAGAAGTCATGGTGGGAATTCCTCAAGTGGAATGAAATACAAGGTTCTCCCCGGCGAGAGGCTCAGAATCCAGCGGGCCATGCTAGCAAGAGACAACGCTGGCACTCAGGCAACACTGGTCCCCAAGATAACGTAGAAGGGCAAATTCAGCCCCAGCATAAAGAGGCACAACTCCCAGCAACTTCAGGAGGAGCTGCAGCTACCTATCCCAGGGCTGCGTTTGCTCCAGAGAGATTGCACAGCCATGCTCATGACCAGCTCCTGGAATTAGCAGGGTGCTGGCTACATATCAGTGATCCCTCCAACAGGACTGCTGGGGATATCCACACAGAGCACATTGCACATCTCTCCCCTGGGACTGCAGCCACGCACCTTCCCGTCCGTATCTTTGGTGCTGCGTTTAATGCCTGTGCAAGGAGCCCGACTGACAGGGCTGCAGACCAAAGGCTTCTCTCTGACCTCAGAAGAGAAACAGCTATAGGGAGCGGCCGCATGTTCCCCACTAATTCCCCTCAATATGCCTCAATCTTGGCCTAGAGCCCCTCTTAGAGATAAGAGAGAGGTTCACTGTCCATGGCCCTTTCAGTCCTTGGATAACACAAGGGTAGGGAGCAGTTAGTGCCAGTTGGGTTATTAATTCCATGAGCCACTGAGACAGAGAAAGAAGCTTATCCTGAGGCAGAAGCACCAATATTCCACGGGAAAGTGTTTCTTCACTCTTGTCTCATCCAGCTGGGGCTGTAGGTGGAAGCTCAGAAACACCTTACGGAGGGCTGTTCTGGTGAGTTTCCAATTCCCTTTTACACACGCCTGAGGTTTGGTCAGGAGTATCTGAATGTTTGGATATTTATCCAGGGCTGACCCAGACCTGGAGCCTTTGCAGGGTCACCCACTCTGAGGAACCACACACCAAAAAAACCAACAACAACAACAAAAATCACACTGGGGTAAGGTTTGTTCCCCCCCGCCAATGCACTGCTTTACAGCTGTCTGCCATCCCTTCCAATCCCAGCAATGTGTGCAGGCCCACTCTGCCAGGCAGGCAGGGGGACAGGCATTGTGTAATCAGATGCAGCGCATACCACTGCAGCCACAATCAGATGAGAGGTCTTTCTAATAAAATGCCAGCTAGAGGAATCTCCGGCTGCCAAAATGGAGCACGCGGCTTGTTCCAAATGTAGATCCTGGCTTAAGCAGTCAGGGAGGCAGTTCACACAGAGGGAATTAGGCCACTTGTACGTTACCTTTGATTTTTTTTCCCCTTGGGTCTGCCATTATTTTCATTGCTTACTCATTAAGAAGCATTGATTTCAGCCTCCAGTTGCCCATCTCACAGCAATTTGTTAGGCTGCTTCAATGGACTTCTATTTCCCTATTAGTCAGTCCATCTGAAAATAGTTTCTTCTCCTAGCACCAGTGCAATCAAGACCCCCAGCACTTACACAGAAGGGAGGGAAGCCAGGGTCAGAGACACTGTGTTCTGAAACCAATATGTGGCTACGGTTACACAAAAGGGACCTTTAGATAAAAAACATGCCCCTGAAAAATATTTCTTATGTATCTTACATAGCACCACAGACGATCAGAATGGAAAGACTATTAAGCACCTGATTTATGTGTCATCCTTTACTAGGCTGCTAGTGTGCACAAGCCACTGTCTATCATGCTGACCAATCCTGTCTCATTGTTTCCTTGAATTCTCCTGCTGGTCTATATGTTGTTTCTTGCCTTATAATTACATTGGAAGCTCCTTGAGGCAGAGACGGTCTTTTTTGGTCTGTTTGTACAGCACCTAATACAGAGAGGTCCTGGTTCATGACTGGCGTCCTAGGGAGTACAGTAATACAGATCAATAGTAATAACACAACACTGGTAATTAAAGCTGGATGGAAGTTCCGTTTGGCAAAGGATTTCTAAATCTGGCTTTGTTCTGANTCCCCCCCCCCCCCCCCCCCCATTTCTGGTCATTTGAAACATTTTTGTTTTGATCAAATTGAAACGTTTCAACCTCCATTTTTATAAATATGCCGTTACAGGATAATGTACTAGATAATACAAAATAGACTAACCGAAATAAGAAGTCGTGAAACATTGAAATGCTTCACAAAATTAGGTCTATTTCATTGGAATTTTGTTGAGGAAAAAAACCCAGTGCCTGGAAGAAATCGCAGCAAGCCAGAGAGAAGACAAGAGTTAGCAATACACGTCCAAGCACGATTGTGGACACACCATGTCCTCCAGAGAGCCACGGCTTTTTCACTAACTAAAGCTCAAAGAATTGTATGGAGCAAGTCGAACATTTCATCCGCTTTAAGCGGGCTGGCTGAATCATTAATTATTAATACTATTTGTTAGTTACTTAGCCTCTTTTCCGGTGCACGATTCATTTGTAAGCTCAGCCCAATTCTCTTTATCCAGGCGAATACAATTTTAGGCCGTGGGTTATTCACAAACTGTCCCCATCAGCAATTCGCTATTTGGGTGGGGACGGCTAGGTCTCATGCTATTGCTTCTGCGCCCTGATTGGATGAGTGATTCTTTTTGAAACAGGAAAATAAGGAAGAGAGAAAGATGCACTTTCCAGTGCAAATTTTCAGACAAGTGATCGCTTGTGCTAAAATTTGTGAAACTTTCAGGATTCAGGAATGGTTTCAAACAAGCAACCCCATCAATCACAATACAATGAACTAGCAGCTTTTCTTCACAAATCAGGGCTTTAACTATTCACCCAGTTCTAGCTGCGAGGAGGGAGGGCTCTGATTTTCAAAGGGGGTGCTGTTAAAGATACTTCAGTGCCCAAATCCCTTTGGCTTGGTTACAACCCACAGCTGTCATCTCTGAAGATTAAAATCACTATGAACAGGTTAAGCAGAACTAATATATGTGAAAGGAGGAAATCTTTCATCACACCCTTTTCCCCCTCCATAAACTATAAAACTGGCGTCCAAACCAGCTGAGTGTGTCCCTTTAAAATCACGGTTTATGCATCTAAATTAGGGGCGATCTGTACAAAATGTCCACTGCGTGGAGGGTATAAAGCCCCCAGAAGTTTAAAGCACAACATGAAGCCTGTCATAGCTGACTTCAAAGGGCTGCAGCTTCCTACTTGATAACATCAGGAGGCCGAATCAAAGGCCGCATCCCAGGAAGTCCAGAGAGGGAAGAGACAAAATAAAATCACTTCCTTGAAAGCATTTCTAGCTGCTGAAATCAAGCTGTTGGTTTATGAAAATTAAACCATGATATTAAAATGATAGATGGCGTCAAAGCACGACTCTAATGTCTTCGCGGGGTGGAGGGAAGAATTCGGAATAGCTTTCATTGGCCTATATTACTATTTGCCCGAGTGGGAGAGCTCAGGGATAGCAGCAGATTTCAGGTGCTATTTTAAATCTCGCCTTGCACATAGGGCAGCAGCATCTTGTCTTGGTCAAGCTCTGTTCAGTGCCAGACCAGCGGAGGGCAGAGCACAAATGGATTTGCTCTAAGTCCCAGCTGTCCAGCCAACACTCTAAAGGGCAGTTCCATCAGCTGGGTGAGAAAAGAGGGCTCCAGCCATGATCTCCGTACAAAGGGCAGGGAGGGGTGTGCTGTTGAATCGCTACGCCGGCTCTAGCCACCTGGTGCTAATAAGTTTCACTGCCCTGCTCACACGCAGAATGCATCACCAGTGAAATGAAAGCGCGCGGCACAAACATGATGGAGAGGAAGGGTAAGGAGGCCAAATGGAACAGAAAGAAGAGCAGGGAGACAGCAGAGAACTTGAGAGTGGAGGGGAGGCAGATACTGGCTGGGACGTGCAGGGCGCTTCATAACTGACTGTAATTTACTTCTTCCGGAGGGATATTTTCCCTCGATCTCTATCCAGCTACAGTGCTTTTGTGTAATGGTGTGACTATCTTGGGAGATTACAAGGGAAGACAGTGGATCAGCGAGTGTGTACGGTCAGGCTCTAAGCTACACCCCTGATTTGAAGAGAGAGAGAGACTAGGCAGTTCCCAAAGAAAACCAGAATTGGAATAGTATCAGAGGGGTAGCCGTGTTAGTCTGGATCTGTAAAAGCAGCAAAGAATCCTGTGGCACCTTATAGACTAACAGAGGTTTTGCAGCATGGGTATTCACCCACGAAAGCTCATGCTGCAAAACCTCTGTTAGTCTATAAGGTGCCACAGGATTCTTTGCTGCTTTTACAGAATTGGAATGAAGATCTCAGGGTGGACCCCGCCTCAGATTTCACAGCGGGGCCAAGAGCACGCAGCACTCCCACGCACCTTGCCCTGCATACCTACCATCGCCGGGGGAAAAACCCTCATTCCTCTTTATAAGGCAATTTCCCACCTGCCACGCCGTTTTTGGTTACAAACACAGCTGGTGCGAGTGGTGGGGTGTTTGCAATCCTCTCCACTTTGGGGCATTATCAGCTGGCAGGGATCCCACTGGGGCCATGACATCAGCACCATGGTATGTCTGCTTGTATATATCCATTCCAGCCAGAAGAGATCGGAAGGAATCGGTGCTGAATATGCAAGGGAGTCTGAGTCTGATTGTAAAATGCACAGTGGGCGGAATCACGCCTGGGGGCGAGAGAGATTCTGAGAGCTCCCCCAGGGCAAAGGAATCATCTGTTTGGGGACACCTAACGAAGGGGACAGCTCTGCAGGCCTGGGGATGTCCCAAGAGCCACAAGGAGGATATCCACACAAGGAGGAAATCTGGGGAAGCTGCTGTAGCATTCATGCTAAGGGCAAGGAACTGCCTGGGTCTCCTTGGAACAGCAGTGCCAGATGTAGACATATGGTCACTGCCCCCCGCCTTCTCTTGGCCTCTACCCTCTCAGCAAGGAGCCTGAGCTTGCATAGACTCCCCCTCCACCCAATGCCATGCGCATTTCCTGCCCAGCCACCCTTCCTAAACTAAGGGGGCCCAGCTGCACTGAGGTCACATGGAGGTGATGCTGAGCGAGCAGGGGATGATGCCAACTTCTCCTCCTCCGGCAGCGTTTTGGCCATCTTCATGGGTTTTCTGATGTTCTTTTCCCCTCCACCACAATAATGGGAGGGGAAAAGGGATCTGTCCCTTAGCCAGCTAGGGCTTTCTTCTTCTCCCTGACATTCATAGCACCGAGAAGCACAGCGAAATGGACAGTCACAACTCTGCTAAGGAAAAGGCACCAAAGTGATGAATGAAAAGAATCCTAGGAGCTAAAAATACGTTCCCCTTCCCCACGTCCTCTGAACCTGACCCATGCAGCACGTGTAACAAGGGTTTCCAACCACAGGCGGCACATGAGTCTTTCGTTTGGGGAGGCTACTCCCAGGAGTGCCAGAAATGGGAGAGCCACTGGCATGCAGCCCGTAGCCCTGCCCCCACTCCTGCCCCTCCCCCTCATGGCCCTGCCTGCGCTCCTCCCCCATTCCACCTCTTCCTCCAAGGCCCTCCCCTCACTCCGCCTCTTCTTGCCCCTGCTCCGCCTCTTCCCCCGAGGCCCCACCTGCTGCTCGCTCCTCTCCGTGCCCTCCCCCCCATCACTTGCCCTTAAGGGGAGGGGAGGGATGGAGCAGGGGAGGGGCAGTCCAGGCACCGGTGGCCCCCCACACTTCTAGGGAGCTCACAGGGCACAAAGGCGGTGGGCCGGCACGCCTCCAAAGGAAGGTGACCCGCATCCAGCATTTGCCCCCTGCCCGGCCAGCCTTTTTTATTTTGGGGAGGCTTAGCCTCTAAATTTAATCTGGGCTCATCATCACGAGGACAACAAATGACCTTTAATAATGAATGGGTAACCTGCACAAATCCAGTACCCTCTGTGCATACTGAGCCAATCTTTCTCATGAAATACCACCTGACTCAGAGCTCGGCATTGCAGCAGTTCAGGGCACTCGGGCTGTGTCTACACTGCTGTGTGTGTAATCAGAGGTGTGAGTGCAGTAGGCATAGACACACCTGAGCTAGCTACAATAACAATGGCAGCACAGGCAGTGTCACGGACCAGCTGTCCGAGTACGTACCCAGGGTCCCGAGTGGGTTTGTGCTCAGGAAGCTAGCCTGTGCTGCGGGCACACCTCCGATTGCAATGTAGACATACCCTAAGACTGTAAGGTGCTTGGGGCAGGGACCACCTTTTTGTTCTGTGTTTGTACAGCGCCTAGCACGCTGGGGTCCTGGTCCATGACTGGAGCTATTAAGCGCTATCACAACAGAAATAATAATGAATAATAATCATGTGGTCAAGCGAGAGGGTTGTTTCCTATAAGTAGGCACCATGGACCATAACTTACTGGCCGTGCTGTGCTGTGATTGGGGCACATAATTGTCCTTTCTTTCCAGTTTCGTAAGCAGCATAATACAGATTAAAAGTAAAGACTGAAACGTGGCCTCTGATTTCATACCTGGAGATAACCCCCCTTCCCACAGCAGCAAAAAAGACAAAGATCAGGCAAGACCCAATGTCTCATGCACGGAACATGCAAAAAGATCACACTTGGGCTTTGTTAAGGAGATTCTTGCACATCTCATGCATGATTTTTGTGACAAGTGTGTGGGTCTTTGCACTTTGGCCAGTACGGTACAGACTCACTTGTGTGGGCACAAATAACTGCACGGGTGTTTTTAAACATGTTGACATATAAGTAGGGTGACCAGAGAGCAAGTGTGAAAAATCCAGGCTGGGGGGTGGGGGTGGCAATAGGCACCTATATAAGAAAAAGCCCCAAATATCGGGACAGTCCCTATAAAATCGGGACATCTGGTCACCCTACATATAAGATAGTGCCCACAAATCTGATCGTCAGATGCCTATGTGCTGTAAAACTATGCATGCAATTATTTCTGAAAGCAGAACTGGAGGCCCAGTTGAAAAAATTCAGGGCCCTGCTATGTTACTACGTTGGGATCAATTTGTCAACCGCTTGATCTTTTCCTAAAGCACACCCAGAGTTTCCTGAATCGTAATTTTCCAGCAACCCACCTCCTTTTAAATTTCCTGCTTCTATCCTTCCCACCTTGCTCACGCCTTGTCTGCTTACGTCGAGTCATATTGCCTTGCACCTCCAACGGGCTGACGCGAGGTTGCTACCACCAGAGTGCCGAAATCCAAGACAGGGCTGGAACTGCGCTCCCGGTCTCAGAGACCCCTTCCTTCAAGCAAGGATATGCACTTTGCTAGAAACCATGGAAACTTTTCCATGTGGCCCGCCTCCCATTTTGTAATTTATTTATTTTGCTCTGATGCCTCAAAGCGCAGGGAGGCAGCTGTTGCCTTTTCGTCTCCATCTTTTTCAATTATCGGCGCCTTACAGTCACACTGAACTTTCCTTTTTTCGCTAGTCAACTCCCAGATGAATAGCTTTGGGCAGCAGAAAGAGCAGACAGCATCTCCTGTATTACACGTATCATATGAAAAACAGATGCCACGAATATTGTTACAAATCAAAGCTGACAGGGGGACAAGAGGTTTACTTAGGGCTTGCGGAAAGGCATAGGCTCCTTCAAATGGGGCTACTGTTTGGAATCCCTTGGTACACAAATATGTAATTGTACAAGCGCTCCAGGTAGCCAGGCACTGAGAAATATTTGACATGGAGTCTGAAAAATGCCAATAATCAGACACTTGTGCATTATTCATCTTTTCCATTAGTTTTTTATAGAAATGATAACTGGATAAGAAGTCGTTACCTGGGGAGTCCTTTATTTTTGTTAGTTTTAACTTATCACTGGCTGCATTTATACAGATGTTTCAGATTGTGCAAAGCTACTGAGCAGTTTCCACAGCTGCTTTTGCAAGGCTTCTAAGAAAAGGCTTTTTCAGGCAGCGAGCTGGTGGCAAGATCCTTACTGGTAAAATGCTTTAATGAACTGTCAGCTAACGGAGGGAAGGCTGATGAAAAAGCCATTCTAATGTTTAGTGACAGCTGTAATTTACTAATCCATCAGAAAAATAAATAGGAGCAGAGTGTAATAAAAGTGGAGTTTAATTCCAAACCTAGCTGAGGCATTAACAATGAAAGAAAGCGTCACGTTTTATAAATAACCTTTTCACGTAACTCTTGAGCCCTCAAAGGAAGCAGGAGTTGGCCTGCACAAAGAATGTCTTTGAAAACTGCAAAGTCAAGACTCTTGAGCTGGGAGGTTCTAAGTCTATGATGCAGGGCGGAGGGGGTCTGTGACGAATGATACGTGGAGATGCTTTCATCCCTCTGACCTTCCAAATCAGATTGTTCAATAAAGAGCCAACAGTCCCGCCCCCAACACGAAATGGAAACGATCGTAAAAATCTCTGCTACCTATTTTCTGTGACACACGATGACAAATTTGGCCCTAGTTCTCTTCCAGTTCACTTCTCCCAGGCTGCAAACCAAGCATGAGGCTTCCAAGGCAACAGAGATGAGCCTGAACCCAAACCCTAGATCCAAAACACGGATCTAAAGTTCTGAACTTAAACCTATAATGGAGATTTAGGAAAGGTTTGCATCTGACTCTGATTTCCAACCACCTGCCCGACTGTATTTGGACCCAGGGGTTTGGGTGGGTCCTTTGGAAAGATACAAGTCCTGACCCAGACCCAGGGTTAGAATCCAGGGTTTTCATTCTGGTTCCTCTCTACAAAATGATTATTTGCATTGCTGTTGCCCCTGTCTTCTATATGATAACATTCCTGATCTACACCATCAATCTAGATGCCTTTGAGATCTCGTAATCTACGCAGGTTCCCAGTACTTAGATGGGAGACTGCAAAAGAACCCCGCCTCTGGGTGCTATAGTACCACTGCACTTTTCTTCTGAAGTGTGTGCTGAAACCAATGGTTGTCATGCAATTGTAAAATCAGAGGAGATGTAAAACAGATCTTGATGGCATGTGCTCTGTAACCGTTCCATGGGACTCACTGGGAACCCAAGGGTTATCCTGCCCACATTCCAACTTCGGTACCTATATTTTCTTTTCTTAAATACCCCTGGTAAGAATTTCTTTCAGTTGGAAAAGATACTTTTCACAACAATCTGCTCTAAATTACGGAGCAGCTTTTGTTGTTGCTTCACCCCAGAGCAGGCAGCGTTTGCTTCTGGTGGTTGAAACGATCCTGTACCTAGTAGGCAGTTATGGCTGTTAGGTTTGTAAAAGTGCTTTGGGATTAACAGTGCAATATACATTCAGATATTATTATTTCATGGATTTTGAGGCCACAAGGGATCATTACGATCATCTGTCTGACCCTCGTCACACGACAGGCTGGAGAAGCTCACCCTCTGATTCCTGCATCACGCCCAGCAGATATTTTAGAAAGACATCCAACCTTGATTTAAAGACTCCAAGTGATGAAGAATTTACCACCTTCCTGGTAATCTGTTACAGAGTTACTCACCCTCTCTGTTAAAAATGTCTCATTCCCAATTTGAATTTCACTGACTTCAACTTCTAGCCACTGGATCTTGTTATGCCTTTGTTTGCCAGATTAGAGAGCCCTCTAGTATCAGATATTCTCTCCCTGAATGGGTATTTATAGATTGTAATCTAGTCACCACTTAACCTTCTCTTCAATAAGATAAATAGATTGAGCTTCTTTAGTCTCTCATTGCTAGGCGTATTTTTCCGACTATAAATCACTCTTGAACCTCTTATCTGAACTCTCTTAAATTTTTCAACATCATTCTTAAAGTGCTGATAGCAGAAAGGGACATAGGATTCCATTTGGCATCCTCCATTCTGTGTGACCTCCCCCGCAGCGTACATGCGAGGTCACGCCACATGGAGGACACCATTTTGTTTCTGTATGTTGCCTGTGGAGGTGCTGCACAATTACACACGCAGGTGAGCCCACTGAAGAGGTTGGACCACTGTCAGGTTTCTTGCAGCTTTTTCTGATTCATCTGGTAGCGGCCACTTTTGGAGACAGGACTAGATGGACCATGACTCTGATCCGGTAAAGCAATTCCTATGTTCCTGTGAACTTGCATTTGCCTGTATTAAAATGCATATGCTTTGATTACTCCCAGCTTTCCAAGCAGTCTAAATAGTTCTGTATCAGTGACTTGTCTCTGTTGTTATTTACCACCCTGCCAATCTTTGTGTCATCTGCAAACTTTATCGGTAATGATTTTATATTTTCTTCCAGATCACTGATAAAATATATTGAATAGCAGTGGGCTGAGAAATTCTCCATACACAACTACATTTTGTGTTCTATCAGTTAGCCAGCATTCAATTCATGTAATATAGACCACACGGATTTTATATAATTCTGCTTCTTAATCAGACTATTGTGGCACTAAGTCAAATACTTTATAGAAGACCAAACATATATCAACTTAGTTACCTTTATCAATCAGACTTATAACCTGGTCTAAGAATGAGATCAAGATTCATTTGACAAGGCCTGATTTTCATGAAACCATACTGATTTTATGTAAAATCCAGAGCCAATGATGGAAAGTTGGACAAATTCAGACTGGATATAAGATACAAGTTTTTAACAGTGAAAGTAATTAACCATCGGAACAATTTAACAAGGGATGCAGTGTATTCTCCATCACTATATCATGTCCAGAAGCACCACTTCTGGGACAGGACCATGGTGCTTCAACAGAAAAGGAAGTTACAAGGGGGAAATGACTCATAGACTCAGACTCATAGACTTTAAGGCCAGAAGGGACCATCGTGGTCAACTAGTCTGACCTCCTGCACCTTGCAGGCCACAGAACCTCACCCACCCACTCCTGGAATTGACCCCTAACCTCTGGCTGAGTTACTGAAATCCTCAAGTCATGATATAAAGACTTCAAGTTACTGAGAATCCACCATTTACACTAGTTTAAACCTGCAAGTGACCCGTGCCCCACACTGCAGAGGAAGATGAACCCGCCCCCAAGGATCTCTGCCAATCTAACCCAGGGGAAAATTCCTTCCTGACCCCAAATCTGGCGATCAGTTAGACCCTGAACATGTGGGCAAGACCCACCAGCCAGACACCTATAGTATGACATTGTTCCAGGAAATATTACCTTCAGGAGGTGGGACTTCAAGCAATGGCTTCAAGGCCCAGCGGTTTGGGAAAGTTTGTTTTTTGCCTCTACCCGACATAAACAGGTGATATGTAGCAGTCAAATAATTGCTTCCTTCTTGAGCAGTTTGGCAAGAGTAGCACGTTGGAACACATGCTTAGGGAACGGGGTCATTTTGAGATCTGGATTATAGCTCACCAGGTGCTTCACTCAGGACAGAAAAGCAATTTTAAAGACCCGAAAGGCCAACGTTTCATCTCAGTAACCCAGCGTGCCATCTCCAATGTACCTGATTTGATTACAGTCTATACCAGGGGTAGGCAACCTATGGCACGTGTGCCGAAGGCGGCACGCGAGCTGATTTTCAGTGGCACTCACACTGCCCAGGTCCTGGCCACCGGTCTGGGGGGCTCTTCATTTGAATTTAATTTTAAGTTAAACTTCTTAAACATTTTAAAAACCTTATTTACTTTACAGACAACAATAGTTTAGTTATATATTATAGACTTAGAGAAAGAGACCTTCTAAAAACGTTAAAATGTATTACTGGCACGTGAAACCTTAAATCAGAGTGAATAAATGAAGACTCGGCACACCACTTCTGAAAGGTTGCCGACCCCTGGTCTATACCATCCACATGGCTGGAAGGTGATTGCAAGGAGATTGTCAAAGCATGGTATAGACTGAAGGCAGGTGAAATACTAATTGAAAATACATTATTAAATGGATATGGCAGATGCATGATGTCATGAAGAGCACTATGAGACCTTGACTTATTGCTGCCTATCCATATTCCAGATCCCTATTTGAAGAAGAGATGACACCGTATTGAACAAGAGTCCCAATAAAAACTCCAGCAATAGATGAACTCTACAGGTTGCCCTGCCCTGATCAAAAGTGTGCTTAGCTCACTCTTACTGAATTCCTCAAAAATGCAGCTGAATCCTCTCAACTAGAACAGTACAAGGAATGGTCTCGAATCCCAAATAAGTGAAGAGGCCATTAAAAAAAGACATTCAGAAAGACTTTAAATGAAATAAAACACAGTACTCACTGCATTGCATCCTCACTTCTTCTCTCTTACTCTTTTCATAGTATTATTGTGACTGTTTCTGTATTAAGAGACCAGTTTAGAATGTCACACTTGGTTAAACACCAATTAACCCCTTGGCACTAGCTAAGTACTCTTCCCCATTAAGTGGAACTTTACCTAATACCGTCTCGATCAAGCGTTAGACATCACTCATTAGCATCTGGCTAACTGGTTCCCAGGGAAAGATCGCAATAATTTGCCTGTACTATTTAAGTGAGTGCTGATTAAGCAGCATATAATAATATCACTATATTAGCACTCTTGCTATTGGCACACCTATGGGATTATAAACAGGAACTATCAATATTCCTTTCATCTCTGGTAACCTATTGCATTGGTTCAAAACTTACTGAAATCCTATTGTGGTTGCCGGCGTTCAAGGGAGATATGGTAGTAAGAAGAACATACAAGTCCCAACAATGTGAGGCTATTGTGTTGAGAAATTTTACCAGGAATATGTGGGAATCATCCCCGACTGTGACACCCCGTAACCCTCTCCCTACTACTGCTCTGAAAGCCTGCCAATAAAAACATCATTGTATTACGAGAGCCCGAGCAGCTAGTGCCAGAGCGGTCAAAACAGCCTCCCCATTGTGTTCCTGTTGCAGAATGTTTAGTTAGGGTTTAGGTCAGTGTAAGTGTAAAACTTTTCACTTCACCTCTTCGTTAACGTAGAGCGGAAATAAGAAACGTTCCACGCCAGGGCTGTTTTGCACAGAACGCCGAAGTTCTGAAAAAAGGCAATCCAGTTGCTTCTACACCAGGGGTTCTCAAACTTCACTGCACCGTGACCCCGTTCTGACAACAAAAACTACTACACGACCCCAGGACAGGGGACTGAAACCTGAGCCCACCCAAGTCCCGCTGCCCTGAGTGGGGGGTAAGGGCAAAGCCTGAGCCCAGTGGGGCCAAAGCTGAAGCCGAAGAGCTTCAGCCCCAGGTGAGGGGTCTGTAACCTGAGCTGCGCCACCCAGGGCTGAAGGCCTCGGGCTCTGGCCCCGGGCGGTGGGGCTCGGGCTTCGGCCCCAGACCTCAGCAAGTCTAACGCCAGTCCTGGCAACCCCATTAAAACGGGGCCACGACTCACTTTGGGCTCCGGATCCACAGTTTGAGAACCGCTGTTCTACCCTATCCTTTAAGCGGCACAGCTTGTAACAGAGAACTCAATGCTGACAGCATCTTTAATGTCACTGATAATTACCCCTAGAAAATACCTATTAGACAGCGTATCCACTGGTCAGAGCAGGGGGCATGCAGAGCCTGGAATTACTGGGTTCGATCCCCAATTTGGCCACTTGATTCACTCTATGATCTTGTGCCCACCACTTAACCTCTAATTCAGGGGTAGGCAACCTATGGCACGGGTGCCGAAGGTGGCACGCGAGCTGATTTTCAGTGGCACTCATACTGCCCGGGTCCTAGCCACCGGTCCAGGGGGCTCTGCATTTTAATTTAATTTTAAATGAAGCTTCTTAAACATTTTAAAAACCTTATTTACTTTACATACAACAATAGTTTAGTTATATATTATAGACTTCTAGAAAGAGACCTTCTAAAAACATTAAAATGTATGACTGGCATGTGAACCCTTAAATTAGAGTGAATAAATGAAAACTCGGCACATCACTTCTGAAAGGTTGCCAACCCCTGATCTAATTAATTAATGCTTATAGGGCTTGATCCAAACCTCATGGAAGTCAATGGGAGTCTTTCCATGGGCTTTGGATCAGGCCCATAAAGAGCTAATGGGCGCATTGATTGGAAGGTGCTATTGAGGGGCCAGATCCTGAGAGGAGGTGAGCCCTGGTAACTCCCATCAAAGTACCTGAGAGCTGTGGGTGCTCAGAGGTTCTCAGGATCACTCCCATCAATAATTCATTGTACTCGTAACATGCCTTCCAGCTAAGGATCTCAAAGCACCTTACAAATTTGCGGCGGTTGGGTCAGTATTATTCCCACTTCAGGTACATCAGAACGGAGGCACCGAGATATTAAGTGACTTGCTCAAGGAGCCCATCAGAGAGCCAGGAACAGAAGACCAGATCTGCAAGAGCGCTCAGCACCCCGCAGCTCCCATCGAAAACCTGGCCTCTTTTTCAGGTGCCCGACTGAACGAGCGCTATCGGGAGCTGAGCTCTTTTGAAACTGGCACGGAACGCAGAACTTCTGACTGCCAGTCCAGTGCTGTCACTGTAAAAACATCCTTCCCCTTTCTGAATACATTTGCTTAAGAACAGGCATACCAGAACAGATGACTAACCCAACCCAGCTGGTATTGTGTCTTCAGCTGTGGCCTATAAGGAATGTTTGAGAGGAAAGTGTAAAGTGACACCAAAAGCGTGAGTCGTACCTGCCGTACAATCCCGTGGTGGGCAGGGCAGAAGGAGGTGTCATCGCTGACCTCTGCTCCTGATCATCTTATACCCCAGGAAGCAAGAGGATCAAGAGCTCTTTATCGTTTATTTTTAATCGGTTAATTATGAATTGTAACAGCCCTCTTTCCTGGAGCAGCGGCCCCATGTGCCATGCAACCTCAAACAGCTTGTCAAGCCTTCCAGGGATGAGCTCCATCCTGGACATGGCCCACACATTTTCATCAGATAGTCTCAAAGTGCTTTACAAAGGGGGGGCCAGAGTCAGCATCATTATCCCCATTTTACAGATGGGGAAACTGAGGCACAGACAGGGGCTGTGCCTGGCCCAAGGTCACCCAGCAGCACAACTGGAAATAGAAGCTAGGCCTTCTGAAGCCCAGTCCGGTGTGCTGTCCATGAACAGGAGGCAGTGCAGAGCAGCGCTGGAGAGATGTGCGCTTCAGGCAAGGCACAGTCACTCCAGGGGCTGCGCAGTGTGCAGCAGATTGTTCCCTGTGGTGCACAGGCCCTGCTCTGTGGTCCTTGGGGGGGGGGGGGGCGGGCGGGAGCCACGGCCCCACCTTGACCAGGCCCTCATTCAGCATCCTTCTTCCCAGCCACAGCTATCGTGAGCAGCCCTCATACACAGCCATACAAGTTGTGTGGGCCCTGTATGGTCACACAAGGACCTCTCACAATGGCTCTGTGTTTATCCTCCCTCACTGTATTAAATCTAACTTAGGAGCAGAGACCTGGCATTTTTACATGCATGAGAAGCATCATGCTTGCCTCTGGCCCTCTCTAAATAACAAGCACCCTCCTCTGTGGTCCAAGAACTCCACTAGCCCTTGTTTTGTTTTCAGCGAGGATAAAACATCAACATTTTTAGGCACAAAGGAACAGCCTGATGGCCTGACCTGTCAACATCGAGAATGGAAAACATGCTCGTCAAGTAGCTGGGATGAGGTTCTAATTATTCCCCACATACCAGCCCGCATAAATACAGCGTAGACATCCAAGAAAAGCACGCTTCAAATATGGAGAGCTGTTCCCAGAGTTAAATGCAGCCTGCTTCTCCCAGGAGCCAAGTTTCATCTACGGAAGATAGCAATTTGCTTCCACTGGTTTGCAGGGCTTCATGCAAACCATGTAAGATAATAAACTTCACTAGCGACCTGCCACTCCCTGAACATAATGTCTTGAAAACCTCTGCCTCCATGGAAGCTGAACAAACCTCTGCCTCCATGGAAGCCCCATTACAGAGCCAACGTGAAGAGCCAATGGCTAAGCTGAAGGACCTGACTTTGTCAACGATACATCGGGCCATTTGAGCAATGCAGGAGTATAGTGGAGCGGTTGCCATCTGATTTTCTTAACAATGAAACAAAAGCCAGGCTGAAAGCACTAATTACAATGCAGAAACAATAAGACTTACTTTTAATTTCTTATCCTGCTCTATCTTTTTTATGGTCCAACCACCACTTTCCTTTGACTAAATCAAAGCTCCGGAAATTCATTGTTCATTGCAAAGGTAACTACCACTTTCATCACTAAAACAGTCCTAAAGGTGATTTGCCAGAGTGGTACCTTTATGATGTATAAGGAAGACTGAAAAGTTTCCTCCTGCACACTAACTTATTTTTTACTTTAGAAATATCTGGAAGTCAAATCTGATCTGTCCTAGTTTTGCCTTCTGGAGGTCTCAGAGATGCGTCTTAGGAACTCTAACATCTTCATTGAAGGCACAGGGGGAAAAGGTGGAATCTTTAACAACAGCTTTCTTTCTCCAAAATGTTTATTAGTTATCAAAGTTAAGTGGGCACTTACAAAAATAAACAAAACACTAAGAGTATTTCAGCAGCCTGACTCCCAGTCTCTAGCTCTAACTTATATTTCTTAGATCAGAAAAGAAAACTATTTCTACAGAGCTAATACAACCTGCCAATGAAAATTCTTGCTTGCAGTAGGAAGCAGCAAACAGCAAACATATAGTTTAGAAGAAGTTGGCTATCTGATTTGCATGAATAATTCCTGTTTGCATGTATGCAGCAGGATAACTGATGAGCAAGCAGGTTGCCGGGGGTCAGCTACCCAATCAGTGCTTGCAAAGTTCAGAGGTCGTGGGTTCAACGAGCATGTGCACATTTGACCAGCACACAAATTGTGCCTCAAGCTGAAAATATGGCACTGCACAGTTTGACCCCAGCCATCTAAAGCCTCTGACTTTGCTCTTTAAAATCTGCGCCAAATATGCTGCTGCATCTATAATTCGGAAAAAGAGGCAGGCTCCTGTCAAAACCCTGGATTCAAATACCTCCCCGACTTTTGAGGGGATTTGGATCAAATTTGGCCCCAACTCAGCAAAACATTGAAGCATGTGCATAATTCTCCTGGACGTCAAAGGGGCTTAAGCAGGTGCCTAAAGTGTTTGCCTAAATTGGGACCTAAATATCTGACCTCTACAGCCCAAACTCTACCCAGTGATACCAAAGCAGATATTAAAGTACTGAGTCATAATTCTGTTTAAAATTTTTGCATTTACCTAAGTGAACCCCATAACTGAATGCAGTTAGTGAGAAAACCTTCTGTCTCTATTTTCAGTGTATTTACTCTGGTCATTTGACAGCACTTTGTCAACATAGTCAGTTGCCCTGTTTCCTTGCACAGTCAGCTATAAGGGATTCCCACAATTCAAGAAGGATATTGATAAGTTGAAGAGGGTTCAGACAAGAGCCACGAGAATGATTAAAGGACTAGAAAACATGCCTTACAGTGATAGACTCAAGGAGCTCCAACTGTGTAGCTTAAGAAAGAGAAGGGTAAGGGGTAATTTGATTACAGTCTGAAAGCATCTACATGGGGAACTAATATTTAATAACGGGCTCTTCAGTCTAGCAGAGAAAGGTCTAACATGATCTAATGGCTGGAAGTTGAAGCTAGACAAATTCAGACTGCCGTGCATTTTTAACACTGAGAGTAATTAGCCACTGGAACAATTTACCAAGGGTTGTGGTGGATTCTCCAGCACTGGCAATTTAATCAAGAGGGAATGTTTTTCTAAAAGCTCTGCTCTAGGAATTATTTGGGGGCAGTTCTCTGGCCTGTGTTATACAGGAGGTCAGTCCTTCTGGCCTTGGAATCTATGAAACTATGAACTAACTCAAAAGACCCTTATAACCACAGACAAGGAAGCAGAAAAACCGTTATTATTTTTTAAAGGCAACTGTAATGACATACTATTTAATGGGAGTTGTGTCAGAAACAGGAATCTAGTGTAGGTTTGCATAGTGATTTAGGACTGGCATCACAGAGAGACAGGATGATCTAAAAAGGGGAACTGAACTAGGGGAAAGGAGACCTGGGTTCTATTTTGACTCAATTCCCCCCATCTCTCCCAACCCTTTGTCATGTCCATTGAGATTATAAACTGTTTAGGCCAGAGAGTCTCTTATGATGTGTTTGTAGAGCTCTAAACACAATGGGGCCCTGATCTCTGTTTGGTGCTACTGTAATATAAATAATAATAAGACAATTTCAGAACATCTAAGTTGACAGTATCCCTTTAAGGCACTGGCTTTAGATGTCAATTACATCTTTTGTTATTACATTCTCTCATCTCTCCTGTGGTTTTTCAATGCCTTCACTCACAGGGAAAAGCACATGAGAGCGAAATATTAGCCAAAGCCTATTGAGAAATACAGGGTGCTGCTGCAGCTCCCCTGGTGTTAATATTCAGAGTCTGTGAGTTCTTCTCCTGGAGAATCCTGGGCAGAGTCACAAAGCGCGGCTGATCGCAAAGCAGCACTTGACATGCTGTTTGAAAGCCCCATGTGCAGGACCTGTTCTCTGCAATCTATTTAGCTTTTGGCATCCCTCAGAAGGCTATTTTTAAAAGGTATGCAACTGTCCCAGAAACACAACTTTGAAGTGTGGTTCAAGACTTTGTTGTTGTTAAAAGAAAGGGTTTTTTACATTTGTAATTAAACACAAAAACAAGTGAATTATTGGTCCTGAGCCGGCCAAGCCAGGTCAGTTACATTCCACCAGCTGGAGCTGGAGTCTGGATGTTCTCCTTTTCCAGTTTAATAGCATGCCTGATAGACTGTTGGCTTCCTTTCGTCCCTGTAAAATGCTGTTCTTCACTCTTTGTCAGTTACCAAAAAAAAAAAAAAAAAAAATTTGCTTCTTCGACACTGACATACCAGGAGAGCAGAAGGGTTTGGTCCAATTCTCTATGGCCTAACAGCGGCAAATGTACCAGTTCCTCTAACTGGGGTTGATTCTATTAAAGCGAGACACTGTCCTTTAAACGGACAGTTCCATCCCAGAGTACAGGTTGGGGAGTCCAGCTCGAATGGCCACTGGATCCAGCCATGGGTAAGGCAGGAGGGCAACTCACAGCGTCAGCGGTGTTTCTGACAAGCACCAGTGAATTCCCCCCCCCCCCCCCCCATGGGAATGAGCAATAAGGATTGTTATCCCCATTATACAGATTGGGAATCTGAGGCAGAGGCTCCCCACTGGCTGTAGAGAGATTTGATAGCAGAAGCCACGTCCCGAGTCTGATACTTAGCCTACTACACCTCTACCCCGATATAACACTGTCCTCGGGAGCCAAAAAATCTTACCGCATTACAGGTGAAACCGTGTTATATCGAACTTGCTTTGATATAACCGCCCTTCCCCCGGAGCACTGCTTTACCGCGTTATATCCGAATTCGTGTTCTATCGGGTGGCGTTATATCGAGGTAGCGGTGTACAACATACTGCATTGCAATCACCTATGTCCTTTCTGCATCCATATGTCTACCTCCTTTTAAAGTCCAGGATTTTTATGCCGTGCTTGGCTTGCTGCATCTCCAGGTAACAAGAGCAGGAGAATCAGAGCAGACTTAGGTCCCAGTTTTTAAAGGTATTTAGGCATTGCTGCAGTCAGTGTTGCACCGCTTAATTGATTTGGGAGCCCACATCTCATTTTCAAAAGTAATTTAAGTACTTAGGAACCAAAATCCCATTGGCAGCCAATTTAGGCTCATGGGTGCCTAAATCCCTTTTGAAAATGAGACGTGAGTTCAGTACTGCAGCGCTGACCACAGCAATGCCTAAATACCTTTAAAACCGGGCCTTTGACTTTGGAAAGAAAATTAATAGTGGGGTTTCCCCCCTCAAAGTACCACTGTTCCTCCAGTTGTGAGGTCAGTGGAGTTAGGCTGATGTAATACTGGAATAACACAGTGGTGAATCAGGCCTTAGGTTATATTACTAGCTATTTATTGCTCCTGTTCTAGGCCCAGGATCAGCCCCCTTCCATCCTGTGACCCAATGGGAACGGCGCTGACATCCGTGCCGCTGTGCGGGCATGTAACTAACAGCAGAGAGAGCAAATGGGTTCATTATCCAGAGATTCCCTTGGATTTCAACGACACCTTTTGGTGAAGAAGAAAAACAATTACTCACCCATTAAACTCACTTCCCATGGATGTATCTTCTCTGAATGGGAAGCCCCGAGCCAGACCCCAAGAGCTACGTTCGGCACGTTATTGAAGCGCAGTTTTAAGCTGCAATTGAGTCAGAGGGTGCTAACTAAAGATGACAGTTGACAGGAGGGGAATGAAATGATTCTTGACACATGGCGTGGCGAGATATTCCCTCCTGCCATCAACGCACGGCGCTAAGACAGGTATCCTCAATTAAAAAGCAGCAGCTCCAAAAACAAAAGCAGAGAGGAACTTTTTGGGGTTTTTTTCTTTTTCTTTTTTAAAGGGACATGAACAATCGCTCTGGGCCACATTGTTCAAGTCTTTATAAGCAGATCCCTAACTATCTATGGGAGGGACGCAGAAATTTGATTCCAGCCGTGGTTTTGTAATTCGAATGCTGCCATGCTTTAAAATAAGTTTGACAGCCCTCCCACTCCCCAGGGGGAAGGGTGAGCCTCACATCGCTCCTTGCTACTCTTCTGGACGAGCTAGGAGGCATTTGCTGGCTCCAAAAGGAGTTCCACCCAACTCTGCTCATGGGGTTGGGGGTGGGTGGGTTAATACATGACCCCGAGGCAAGTGATCCATCCTGTTGCCCATTCCCAGCTTCTGGCAGAGGCTAGGGACACCATCCCATTTCCAAAGCTGGAGTTATTGTGAGGGCAATTCACGTACTGTGTTCTTGCCTGCCCAGGCACACAGAATGACTGGCAAATTCCATCCTGAGAGGCGTAAACAGAGTTGTGCGCTGATCAACCGATTGCACATGACAATTAAAAATACAGTACAGACCCGTTTACGCGCGAATCCGCTTAACGCGCGGTAGCGCCATGCCTCCCAGTGCTACCTATTTAACACGCGAGAGTCGTTAACACGCGGTACAGGAACTTGCTATGTAGCGCTACAGATTTGCTAACTCACTGTCATAGAAATCGACAGGAAGTGCGGAGCGGAAACGTGTTGTACGTCTTTACCGCCGACGGCGGGCGGGGGGAAGGGGCGGGAACGTTAAAGCGCTGCCGTGGCAAAGGACCCTGCAGCGCTTTAAGGTCCCTGCCCCTTTTGCTTCCCCTCGGCCGCTGACAGGCAGGGGGGCAAAGGGAGCAGCTGCCCCAGGCCCTTTAAATCGCCACGGGAACCCCAAGCGGCGCGGACCAGGCGGTCTGGAAGGGCTGGCTGGGGGATGCTGACCCCTAGCCCCGCCCCTTCTGCCCGAGGCCCTGCCCCTTCCGGGGGCCAGAGCTGCCCCCACCCTGTACCGGTAAGTGTCCTGAGTTACTTTCACCCCTGTGTAGTAATAATAATGTTTTTATTAGATTACACATTTGAATTTATATTCTTGCAAAGTGCCGTTAACAGACAGGCCTGCAGTATTTGGGACGCTGTGAATACGTATGTAATCCTAGATAATTATACATGTATATATAGATATCTGAAGATATTTCAGCATGGCCCTCTTAACCCACGGTCTGTTAACACGCGGTCGTGACGGCTTGACTCCTGACATCTGCGCGTAAACGGGTCTGTACTGCAATACCTGTTAGTACGTTAGTGTAGGAGGAGAAACAGAGTTAAAATAAAAAACCCACTTAACAGAGAGAGCTCCAGTTGTTCCCCATCAGATTTTGCTCAGGTATTTTGTAAACGGCTGGTGGGAAATGTAAGCATTTGGGCGCTGCTGTTTACAGATTGCCACTGGAAGTCTTTAGAAGATCGTTTTTCTGGGATGGCTCAGTAGTTGCAGTGGGCAGGCACCTTCAGCGATACATTTAATATCGTCACAAAGCCAAACTAGACACGTCAAACATCCTGTTCACGTGCAGCCCACAAATACTTCGATCAAGTGACTTTGGTGCCAGTGGAAGGGGCTAAGCTGACAGTCCTGGAGACCCATCTAGTCCCCTGTCTGTCTCTGACAGTGCTAGATGCTTCAGATAGAGGTGAGTGGACCCCACAGTAAGATGTGAGATAGTCTGTCCCTCCCGCTTTAAGTCTCATTCTGGTCTCTTTTAGCTCGAGATTGGCTGATGCCCTGAAGCAGGAGGTTTATAATGTTTATCATTATGTTAAGAATTTTTGTTATCCATACAAGTCTCCAATCCCTTCCTGTGGCAGTGAGTTCCACTGTCTGATTGGACTGTCCACAGGACAGGTACAGCATGGGCAACAGCAGGGCAACCTTCCCCTCACACACACCATTCTGCTGCTGTCACCCAACCCTGACCTAGATCTGGCCATTAGGCATGAGAGAGGAGGTCAAACACTGACTCTGGGTTAACGCTAACCTTGGACTTTCTTCTGGAGCTAGCCAAAAGGAGGCCAACCAGTGGCCTTCTGTGGTGATGGCACCTATCCTCTGGGAACAGGTCTGAGAACATTTCACATAGGCCACTGAACAGTCCAGCCAACAGACAGTTTCGACTGTCAGTCGCTAAGGTCCTGAACCTATCCCAGTGAAGTCAAGGGGAGTCTTACCACCGACTTCAATGGGTATCAGATCAGCCCTTAATACCTTGGCTAGGTTCAAGCCAGTGACCTAGTGGTGAAAGGTTCCAGCGCCCATAACAGTCCCTCGAGGATTAGCAAACATCTGTCGCTGGCATCAATGGCCCCTCCATCACCATAGTATCCCATCCCGCTGCTTCTTAATATTTTTGATGAGAGATTTCCAAGGTCCTCCTTTCAGGAACACAGAGGCCTCAGCCGCCTAGAAATGGGAACTCCAGAGTTCATACAGTTCTATCACCTGTCCACAGAGGTGTGAGAATCTTTCAACTGCACATGCAGGCATTTGTGTAGTAGTGCATTTAAGTGTGCACGCAGGCAAAATTACACACTCCCCACAGCTTCATGGCTCACTTATAACCAGGAGCCTAGTGTGTGACTCAAAAGCCACTAAACTATCCTGTAAGTGCTGTGCTTTTCCTGCATTTCTGTTCCTATAGTCTCTGATAACCAAGAGATCAGAGAAAGAGACGCGTCCGACAATCCAGTGACGACATCCCCACTGAAACACTTGTGATGTCACAAAAGCTGTACTGTGGCATCAATAGATGGCTCAGAAAGCAGGACGAGTGAGGAAAAGGTAAGTTACAGCGCTCGGCGTGGAGGAGACGAGAGGAAAGGTGCTTAATGATTTTCGGATCAAGACGTTAAATATTGCAGCTGGCTGGGGTGTGGCAGCCAGGTTTTAAGGCTATGAAAGAAGAACCACCTCAGCAAGGCCTCGACTGATGTAGAAACCTCTGACTTGTAGAAAGTTGAGCACAAACAAACCATGAACAAAAATGCAGTGTCTCCAGAGTTAATACTCTGAGACTGAGCTTTGTACCCCACAGGAAGCTAGGGGAGCAGGGTTTTCACAGAACACTGTGCATCTCCTTTGTTTGGTTTGAGATAACAGCAGATGGGAGAGCTCTATCAGATTTCCCAGGAAGTCACCAGTAAGGGAGTGGGTGTAAAAACTACAAGGAACATCATTAGCAAAATCAAATGCATACTTGATGACTCATCTGCACTCTCCTGCTATTATGTGTCCCGCTGAGCTCCAGTCAAAGAGAGAGAGAATAAATAATCATTTAGGACTTACACAGTGCCTGCCATCCGTCAAAGCGCTTTAGAAAGCTAATGCATCATTCCCTTTTTACAGATGCGGAAACTGAGGCACACGGAAAGGCAATGACTTGCCCAATGACACACAGCTGCAAGTCAATAGCAGAGGCAGGAACAGAACTCAAACATCCTGTCTCTTGAGTCCTGTGTCCTGTTCACTGGACCATACCTACCTCCCCACATACATTTGGTTGAGATATAGCTCATGTCTTCTAGAGGAGGACTGGAACGAGGCTATGTATGATACAGAAAACACAGGACATTTGCTCATGTAGGAAATTCCCATGCTGCTGAAGGAAGGATATGTTGCTGCAGCTGCATTACCAGAAATGTCTCCTAGATTAACCCAGTTTTATGAACTCTATCCTTTAAATGATGTCCAAATCCAAGATGTACAGGGCATACATGAGAGTAGAATGCACAATGCTGGCTCTTTAAGAGAATACTGTAAATGTTTTCAGATATTCAATTTATCTACCCACCCCTCCCGCTTATCTACTAGCAATCTCTATGGAAATGTTAATGCCTTTTTCCTCTACCACAAGCACTTCTATGTGCTTTTAAAATATACGAGTGCCAGTATCTCAGTTCTCATAAGCTACCCTACAATGACAAGTAAGTGAATGTGAGCACATGCTCATTAATAAAACTCCTGCATGCACGTCCAATACTCATAAGCAATCTAGAGCAACAAACCAGCATGTATTACCCAGCACTCAGAAGCAACCCTACAATAACAAACTACCAGGATTGCTTTAGCAATGCAGGAAGTTATGGCAAGAATGACACAGATTTCAAGTTCCAACGTCCAAAAGAAAAAAAAAAAGTAAGATACAGATTTTTAAATGATAAAAGAGACATCGTTGGGTCTTTTACATCAGATTTTTATGGCATGTGTTTTGAACTACTTTGCAAAACAAGAATAAACTTTGTTCAAGTAGCTGCTCCTCCTCAGGAGCCATATTCTGATTTCATTTACACTGCTGGAAATCAGGTGTAACTCCACTGGTTTATACTCTGTTTATATCCACATATATAACATTCAATCTGGGTTCCAGAATTATTAAAAAAAAAAAAAAAAGCGCTAGATGCAAGTCTGAGAAGTCTTCTGCAGAATAAATACCCACCAGTCAAATTTAATATATAAATAGGGCCTGATTCTTGCTTACATTAAGTTCCCTTTACACCACAATGTAAGCAACTTTAAATTATATTTAAGTTACATTTGCATCCTTTTAAAGGCCGCTTTACACTGCAAAAATGGTGCAAAGTAACCTGGGTGTAAATGTGAATCAAGCCAGCTCCAACTGGATGCGGTAATCTGTGCTGAAAACTTTGGGCCTAATTCTCATTTACGTGCAGTGTAAGAGGGCCTTAAAGTAAATATAATTTACACTCATATTAAGGCTCCCTTAAACTGTCAAAGCGGTGTAATGGGGTTCTAGTGTAAATTGGAAATAGGCCTTTTGATTTTAGTGGCACCTTTTGGGTTGTTTAAAAATAAATCTCTTAACTTAATGATGCTGCTTCACCCAAATGCAAACACGTTCTGCGCCCTGGGCTCTCATCGGCTCTCTCAAGGGGCAGCAACATTATGCCTTGTCAGGACTTGCATGGAAGGACAAACCAGGCATTGCAGGAAGAAATATTGGTGATTCAGCTGAGTCAATACTGACCCAGCGTCCCACCCTGGTGGTGCCTTCTTTGGCTGGGACACAGAACTGAAGTAATGGCTATTTTGGATTATTAAAAACCCCAGGTCACTTTTCATACAAGTAGAGATGTTAACCTCAGTGTTCTGGCCAAATTACACTCTAAAGAACTCTGTTCTGCCTACAAGCATCCCCCCTGCAACTGCAAATGGTTAAGGTGTCCTCCTCCACTCCTTGTCCCAACCTGTCGTGCAGCTGTCATGTTCCACCTCAGATGTGACTTCGTTTTTAGGGTGGGAAAAGTGACCCCTGTCTATGGTGTTTGTAGACTGCTTTATGGTCCTTTGTAGGACAGGGACTACATTCATATCATATATTATCATTGGGCAAAATACTTACATCCTTAGTGTTTACTCATTCAAGACTCCCGCTGAAGTGCATGAGAGCTTTTGCATGAGTCAGAATGTTAATATTTGACCCACTGATATTATTAACAACAGTGGTAGTGATAATAAAATTAAGTGATTATGATTGTTGTTATTATTGGTTTTGGAGAATTCACCCATGCCCTGTACCGTCCGGTGCCCATCTGTCATGTATTCAGGACCTGGACAGGTAAAGGCCAATATGCTACTGACACCCACAACAGATGAGGTAAGAATTGTAGGCGTATTCTTTTCAAAGGGCTTCAGTCGCCAACAGCCTCATGCCGGGCAGCGTTGGTGTTTGAATTCTACATGACTAGGTAATCGTTTCTGAAGCTGTTCAGCCTTCAGGAGTTAAGGAGTTAAGTAGCACAGAGTGACTCAGATTCCTCAACCTAACACTCAAAAGTCGCTGTATAACCAGACTTGGCACTTTGAGACAGCTCCACAAATCCAGAGTCTAAAACGCGCTGTCTTCCGTTTGTCAAAAGAAGGCAAGTCCCAGTTAATTGAGGAAACAGAACCCTTCCCCCAACCCCCCTCAAGGCTGCTGCTCATTTTTTCAGAGTGAACGTTGTGCAAAGAAAGTGAAATTTAATTTGGTGATTCCTTCCTCCTCCCCTCACCCCCCCCCCCCCCGGCCCCAAGCTGGTGTCTGCTTTTAACTCCATCAGTTCATGAACCCTGGAATCACGTCACAGCTGTTCAAGGAAACACAGCGGACTTGCGCCTGACACAAGATGCGCAGAGTCCACCTTTCTCAAAAAATCCTGGTTTATTTCAGTGGTACGGCAGAGATCCATGATCTGTCACCCCAACAGCCTAAGCCGGATGCCAATTCATAATAGGACGCACTGTACTGAGGAAATGCCTATCTGGCATTGTACATTATTTCTTACACAATTCATCATATGGAGACACCACACAGAGAAAAGGAGGGGGGGTGGGGGTGGGAGGGAGCCAAAATAAAATGGTAACGGAAAAATAAAAAACCTCTCCACTTCTTCATTCCTCCAAATATAGGCGAGATTCCTCTCCCTCCCTCTCGGCTGTACCTTGCTGCAGAAGAAAAAGCTTCCAAAACGTACAGTAGTTGTTTTTTTAAAAAACTCACTCTAACTACTGCACACGATTCAAAGGAAATATAGGAAACCACAATTCTCAGCTCTCCATGAGAGGCAAATGGAAAGTCACTTAAAGTGACTCCTGTCTTAAAGTGGCAGGATCCATTTTCTTTGTTATGGGAGAAAAAGGAAAACCAAACCAAACCAAACCATGCAAACGCCAGTAGAATGCAGTTCATCTGCCCAGCTGTGAAGGTGCAACTGGTTTGTGCAATGAGAGGTGCCATCCCACTGTGAGCCATTCTCTTGTACTATCCTAGCAAGTCCAGGTGTCTTCCACAAGTTGAGTAGCTAAGCCAGGAGACACTGACAGAGTCCCCAGAGGGTCGCATTCTGCAAAGGAAAAGCCAACTGGGGTTTTCACAGCATAGGTATTGGTGACACAATGCGTGTGTGATTCCTAAAATTTTGCAAGTGCACATTAAACTGTCCCTAGTAGTAGCCAGCAGGGGAATGCAGTTTCGTAAGTGCACTCCAGAGATAGTAGGCAAGAGGAAAGGGGCTAAAAAAAAAAAGAAAAGAAACAACCAAGGAAGAACTCACATCAAAGGCAACTTCTCTGTACAGCAGATGAGCAGATCTATCTTCACATCCTTTTTTAAAAAAAATACCAGATGAACTCAGGGGGGAAATAACTGCATTAACTCCTTGTCTCTCAGAGACACAGGGACTAACACACCCCAGGGGAAAGAAAAATCACAGCATTTCTTGATGCAAGCAGTTTGAGTTTACAAAAGGCAGCAGAGCAATGACAGCAGAAGCCGAGCCGTGTTTATCTTAGGGGTTCCCGTGACGAATACCTAACCCGCGGAAGTATGACCACATCGACAGCTAATAGAGAGAAAAAAGGGGGTGGGGGTAGGGGGAAGGAATTTTTAGCTGTAAAAATAAAAGGCCATTCTTTAAAAAAAGCTCTGGGATGACACAAATAGCTGAAATACCTCAGAGCAGAGAAGCATCATTTTTAACTCTTGCAATTGTGACACTGAATGAAAAAAGGGAAGAGGAAAAAAAGTTAAGTTAAAGGTACTTTTCAGTGCAAATGCAGGACCCCGTAGCAAAGCAGATTACTAAAGAAAACAAAAACCCTAGGAAATAACTGAAGCACACGCTGGGAGCCGAGGTATTAAAAAACCCAGAACACTGACATGTGGCAAACAGCATATTTTTTTCCCTCCCCGTCTACAGGCCAAACACAAATAATATTCACATTACATCAGTGAACAACCCTAAACGACAAAAGGGTGTTTACTTACCTCATTATAAATCTGCTGCATGGAAGGGCTGCGTTCTCCTGTGTGGAGTTTCAATGGAAAAGTAAGGGAATTAAGAGCTGCAGTCTAGCCCTGTGCAGTTCCTCAGTAATCTGTGGATAAAAAGAGAAGTCTTCATTACTGACCACAGGCACGGAGACTTGCAGCGCACGCCCCCTCGAAGCTGCACCAGCCAGTAGCACACAGAAGTTAGTCTACAGGAGCAAGAGACAAGCTGAGCAGAGACCATAGTGATTTATCTGCACCTCTGGTGGAAAGAAAGAAAAAAAAAAAGGAAAAAACCCAGCTCAAAATATAGCAAAGGGGGGAAAGCAGGGCCATAGCATCGGTAGGACGACAGGCAGGGGTGCATGCCAAATCTCGAAGGGAAAAAACCCCACCACACGCCTTTAATCAAAACTTAGCCAAGACCTTAATTAAAAAAGCTCCTACAAAATATCAGATAATGGACTGCATTTTCAGGCCTTTTTGAAAAACAATCTCAGATGGAGACATTTCTAAACTCCTGCCAGAGAAGGGAAAGCTGCCAATTTTAGGTTACAGTATCAAAGACACATATCCTCCGCACCCCAAATCTCAATTACACCAGTGTAAACCCAGAGTCGCTCTCTTGGCGTCAGTGGGGTTATTCCTGATTTACACCAGTGTAACGAGTGGAATCAGGTCCTATCTCCAGTCATTTCAGTGCAGCTGCACTGGATTTACACTGGTGTCATGAGAGCAGAATCAGGCTCTATTTGCATTGACTTCACTGCAGCTGCTCCTGATTTACACCAGTGTAACTAAAAGAAGAATGCTGTCCCTTTCCCCTAGGTCACAATCAGATGGGTATGCATCTTGTTTAAACAATACTCTCCTCGTAATTTTTAATGATTAAAAGGTAAAAAGGATTGTCCCCACATTCTCTGTTGAGAGAAGCAGTTATAAGCATTTGAAATCCCATGTGAAGCCAATCTGGATTTCCACAGCATGAAGACCAAATTCCTTTTCAAATTATGCTTATTATGTATGTAGCTCCATAAATGTAGAGAATGATTTGTCATCTAATCTTGACAATCAAGTGGAATTTCAATAAAAATCTTAGGCTGGACACCATCCAAACTGATTCTAATACAATAATATTTATAAGTGCATATGTTTATACTGTATATGGGAACAACTACAAAATGATTTTGAGAAGATGGCCTGGGGATTAACAGATTGGAGTATTGGGTCTAAAACTACTTTTGGCTTTGATGGTAATAAAATGCATGTGGTTTTGACGTAAGCCTCAAAAGCAACCAAACATTTCTCAGTTGTATTGTTATTGCTATATACTACAGAGAATCGGTGTCATATTTTGTACTATTGTCTCATATAATATGGACAACCTGCATCGTGTGCTCCTTTACAGTTCCCTACACAAAGAGAAACCTATAGATTCTCTCTCGTTCCAGCTCTATATATTCTGGAGAAGCGGTATATAATAATACACACTAGTTTGCACTATTGTAGTGACTTTCCTTAAAAGGATCTCAAAGTGCAACACAAACCTATTCTGATGAGAAACAGAAAGTAAAGTTTTGAAAAATGTTGCAATCTCCCTCTTCTCACCCTTCCCCATTTTCCAGCCAGATCTAATTAGCATTATTACATTATGCCCACTTTACAGGTGGATCACCTGAAACATAGCAAAATGAAGTGGCATGCCAAGGTCACCCAGCAAATCAGAGTGGGAACAGTACCCAAGTGTCCTGCTCACACCTCAAGACAACTATCGCCTTTACACACCACAGCCTCATCCTAGGAAACTTCTGCATGGGCTTAATTGTCAGTATGTGAGTAGTCCCTGACAGTCAAGCATGTACATAAGTCTCTGCAGGTTCAGGGATTATGGTTCAATAGTATATATGACAGGGAAACTATATAATCCCCTCTCCTTTATAGACCTCTATACTATGGAGAACACATATCATGCATCACTTTGGTAGTATGTCACATATTCTCTAGAGAACATCACTAGCATGCTTGTCTTAACATCTGTTTTGCAAAATTTAGAAATACCTATGTTTTTAACACACACACAAACACAACAGCATGCCCACATAGTGTGTATGCACAGTGCCCATGTGTTACACACACAAAGACACACACATACAGTGAGAAGTAAAATGAATGCAGGGTCACCTGCTTTCAGCAAAATTGGTATAAGTCCACAGTAAACTTCACTGAAGCCAATGAATTTAGGCTGGTGTGAGATGAAACTTTTAGCCCACGTATTGTGCTTTGTTGGAAAGGCAGACCATCAGTAAAATAATGAATATTATAATACAGGCTGTATTCATATAATTGTTTTGCATTCACTTACATGAAAACATTTCTGTCATTGTCACAGAGAGAGATTCTAATTCCACACAATAAAAGGACATTTTCCTTTCAAAGTTCTCTGGTTTTGCCTTGGTCAAGACATTTCTCATGTGACATAAATCAAAGCCAGGTGCATCTCTTTGCATTCAATGTTTTGCTAATAAACCACAGCTGAAAAATATATGGCTGCATTAAAATAAAACCCATCCATTCACTTTAAGATGCATGACTAATGATCACTTCACTTGCAGGTGGTATTGATTTCCATCTGGAACTAAACCTTTGTAAGGTATTAGATATTAACAATGAAGAACCCTGTTCTATCACACTTTGAATTTATTCCATGACACCCAACACACATTGGCTTGTTTTTACTGGGCACTACAGACTGCAGGCTAACATACTGCTCCATGGGCTACGCTAGGTGAAATGTTTCTCGCTGCACTCACGTTTACCCATATGCTTCTGGTGTCTGGCCATTGCGGAGGGAGCAGTCAAACGGAATGCTGCTCAAACAGCCGCCGTGCACAGAGATGTCCCATTCTGCACTCAGATGTTTGTGCCGGCTGATTGAATATTCATTTGTTCCTGATTTCCTTTCACTGCTGCCAGATGCTCACACAGAGGTGAAGTCTGGCAAGCTGGGTGCCTGTTGACTCAAAGACCTGATGATATTTACTTGCCACTTGGAGGAGGGCAGCAGAGGTCATTTCTAGGAAACCAGCGGCCGTTACTGAGATGGGGGAGAAAAAAGTGACAATGTGAGCTCCCTCACTGCATTGTCAGAAAGACTATGGCCGCCATTTCTTTTACAGATTGTCCCAAATCGATGCCCCCAATCCAAAGACTCAGTCTTTGGGGAGATTTCCCAGCTCTGGTTTTTGTAAAGTTCCCCTATATTCAGAGTGAGCCAAACCAGACTCCCAGCTCTCATCCCAAACTGTGGGGTGGTCAAAACCCAACTCCAGCTCAGGACCCACATTTTGCTCCTCGGGTCCATCTTTAGGGCTCAACGTCAGGACCAAACATCAAAAACAGACTCCAAAATTGCACCTGTAAGTGTCGCAAACACAAACCCCACCTTTGCACTAGTGATGGGGCAGAACCAAACCTCAGCCCTGAACATCCCACGTTCGGGGAACGTTTGGATCCCGATCCAAACTCCTCAGCTGGGACCCATCTCTGATTTGGACATGCCCAGGGTGACTGGAGCATGCAGGTTGGGCAAGCAGCTGTCTGCCCAGTAAGAAGGTCCAAAGGGAGGTTCTTGGAGGCCATTGTACAAATCTGTCTGTAACAGGGTGGCTTGCCCGTTAAGGACGGGAGGGCCTGGGGCTAATCACCCCAGATTACTGAATGAGACACACCTGAGAGAGATCAGCTGATTCCACTCTAACGAGCAGCAGGAAGCTGCAAGGAGAGGGGCGGTGTAGGAAACTGCAGAGTGTGAGAAAGGTGCCTGCAGAGAAGACCCTGATACAAGGAGAGTTTGGAGGCCAGAGCCCAATGTGGGAAATCCTGCCTGTGTTTGGGCCTGGAGCTCAGAGCCAGAAGGCTGAGCTCCAGACCGGAAGACCTGGGAGGACTGGCTGTGAGAACAGACTGATGGAAGAAAGAGCTCTAGTTGTGAGAGAAGATGTCACAGAATGAACTTTTGTATTACGGTGCTGGGCTTTATTTTGGGACTGTTTTGAACCAGGCAGGGGTGGTGTTAACCCAGGGAGAAGTCTGTGTGCAAGTTCTTAAGGGGCCCTGAAGAGGGGGAAACAGAGTCAGGGTTCCACAGAGAGATCGCTGGCCACAAGGGGGTGCTCAAAATGCGGCTGACGCTATTACAATATTCTCACAACTCAGTGTAACCAATGTTGCCAGCACTTGGCATTCAATTGTTCCTTGCTTCAGACACAAACATCCACCATCCAAGTAACTACAACCTATAAATCAGCGATGAGGACAACAAACACTTCCAACCATTGGCCCCCCTAGCCCCCCATCATTACAGTATTTGCATATTTGCCCAGTGATGCAGGATAGTCTGCTACATAGTCATCTGAAATTCTGGCACACCCACACGGACTAACTGCAAACTGCTGTACAGCATCATACCTCTCTTGTGGGCAGTCATTTCAATCAATCAACAATGAACGGGTTACTTGGGCCGCAGGTTGTCCCATTCACCCAAAGAAAAGAGCAAATTAAATGGCAGAGGTTTCTTCCATGGCATTTCAAGTCAGACAGGAACTCTCGGATGGACATTTAAATATGAATACATTTATTATTGAAAACACATTTATGTGGCAACATTACTTTACCACGGTGCTTAACACATAGAGAGAAGGCACCTGATCAGCTTTTAGTCTATGGGAGACAAGACCAACACAGGAGACAGGGCAAGACGAGGAAAGGGTGAGTGTGGGGATTACTAATGAGGAGAAGGCTAGAGGGTCTGAAGGAGTGGAGAACTGTCAGTCAAGATCTGAAGCAGCTAACAAATAACACGCTCTGTTGATGCCAGAAGGTGTTCCCTGTATCCCATGACAACATCTCAATTTCCCCATCGCCTTCATGGTCACCATCTTTCCAGCCCTCACCTTAGCACTTCCACTGTCACTCTTCGATCCTTGAGCTATGATTTTCCATGCACAATGAGCAGCCATGTATTTGCAGTCAAAGCAATATTTTAGATTAAGGCAAACGACAAAACAAGAAAGAACAAAAGTAACTTCTCCCTGAGATCGAGAGAGCACTGGGTGCGTGTCTCTCCTCTGTAACATGCTGCATTTTTTCTCCCACACAAAGTAGCTGGCAGGCAGACTCCTGAGAAATTTTAAAGCGCAGTGCAGAGAAAAAAGGGACAATATGTTTGTGGACATTTTAGTTGAAAAATGTGAGCCTTTTTTGGACCAGCTCCATAAAATAAAATTAAAGAGCAGATAAAAGAGGCAACAAGTTGGTGGAAGAAAGAAAAGAAAAGAAAAGGAAAACAAGACTGAACTGATATGCTGATTTCTTCTGGATGGCTGCAGTCAGGGATCAGCTAATGCTTCTCATTTCCTTGGTCTTTCTTCTCCAAGTAAACTGACTAATCATAACCCTTTCCTACCCCTGCCCAACTCGGGGTTTCTTAGAAATTCATTTTCTGAATCCAGCCTAATCTAGCTCTGGGAAAGGCACGATGATCAGCCTGAATCCAAAAGAACAGCTACACCAACTGAAATATAATTCCACCGAGACATACCAGATTAACATTGCTCCGAAATCTGCAATAGGTTTTCTTCTATTCCGTCTCCCTTTAATAAAGACTACAGCTTGTGTGCTAAAAATAGGAAGAAAAGACCCACTCTGTGTTGTACATTCAGACAGACTGACACAAGTGTCTATTGTGAAGGCTTATCCACAGGCACACACGCTTGTAGGTACAGGTATACTCAAAACACACCTACAGTCCCATACACACCTAATACAGTAATACACTCACGCACAAACTCAAATGCACACACACACGCTGTTGTCCTATATTGTATACAGTCACATGCAGACAGACACACAAACATATAGGCCCAAAATGTTCCAAAGTGGCGACTAATTTAAGAGGCCTCAGTTTTGGGGGTGTCTGTCTTGAGGCACCTTGAACGTAATTTTCAGAAAGTGCCGAGCACCCACAACTCTGTTAGAAGCCAATGGGCTCTGTGAGTGCTCAACATGGGCCAGTGGATCGAGCGCTAGACTGGACTAAGGGGTTCTGTTCCTGGCTTTGCCACTAGGCTGCTGGGTGACCTTGGGCAAGTGCCGTCTCTGTGCTTCAGTTTCCCCATCTGTAAAATGGGGATAATGATACTGACCTCCTTTATAAAACACTTTGAGATGTAGGGATGAAAAGCACGAGATATGAGCTAGGTCTGATTATTAACAACTCTGAAAAAATCAGGCTCAAGGAAGGTGTCTAATAGTTGGGTGCCAGAAAGCGAGGCACCAAAATTAGAGACCAGTTTTTGAAAACATGGCTGACAATGTGCACAACACATCTCTACACACACACACACACATACCTGTACCCCTCCCTAGCACTTTCCAGCAGACATTTATCTGACACTGAAGTTGTGAACAACAGGCCCGTCAGACCTAGGATTGCCAACAGTCCCCTGTTACAAGGGAGGTCCCTTATATTTTCATCTCTGTACAATAAGCTCAGGAGTTGCTGAGTGCTGCCAAAAGCAGCAAGAAATACCCCTGGCGAATGTAGGTGAGTACAGCTTATTAATTATTAAACAAATAATAATAATTAATAATGATAATATCAGGAGGAGAGGTGGGGCGGAGGTGCTTGGAAAACAGTCCCTTATTTTTGAAATACAATGTTGGCAACCTAATCAGAGGCCACATTGTCACTATAAATAACACATTCCAATTTCAATCTGTTTTATAGTCCGATTTCTTTTTTAAAAAAAAAACCTGCCTGAGATGAGGATTTAGGCTTTCCAGCCCCCCCTAGACCCTATGGGAAACTGCAGGACAGTGACGGGGCAGCTATTTGTACAATCCCTAGCCTAACAAGATGTAGCATCCTTTACCAGCCTCTCATAGACATTCAATATGGGAATCCTGTTAATGAAAGGAAAACAGAGCAAGGCTGAGAAGCGGAGGCCCAGGGTGTGGTAATTCAAGAAGGCAGGACTGGAGTCATGAATGAATCCTTTCACTGTGGTCCAGGGAAAGCCAGTGGCACAGAGGGTTGAGGAATTCAAGAGTTCCGTACACCAAAACAGGCAGCGGAATACATTACCAGGAATACGGAGACATAACTTTCCTTTAATGAGCAATGTTGCTGCTGTGTTGGTCCCAGGATATGAGAGAGACAAGGCGGGTGAAGGAGCATCTTCTATTGGACCAACTTCTGTCGGTCAGAGAGACCCGAGAAGAGCTTTCCAGAAGAAGAGCTCTGTGTGAGCTCGAAAGCTTGTCCCGCAAAAGATATCACGCCTTGTCTCTTTAATGAGCAGACAGGGGTGAACGTGGGAGAGGTGCGCTGGAAAGGGAGAAATGCCACGTCTGGCTGCTAATGTTGCAGGCTGGCAGTTACATAGAAAAGAGGAAGAAAAAATATATCCCTATCTGCAGTAAAAAAGTCCCGCTTCCCAAACTGTAAATCGCTGTCTTTATTTTTTCCTGTAATTATGTCTCTAAGGGATAACTAAAATTTACATTTTTGCAGGACCTGTATAGTTTATTCAGAGGCCTGTTTAGTGCAAGGCTCGGCTAATAAATAGACTTATTGATACTTGCACTTATACATTATACTAAATACACATTCAGACAACTGGCCTATTTTACACCAAACTATATTGTGAACAAATTATTCTCTTTTCCAGCACGGTGCGGGCACACACAGACACACACTATATATACACACACTCTCCAACCCCCAGCTGAGCTATGAATGGCTGTAGTGTACAGAATTACTTTATACTAACGGCTTTCAAAACACTCACAGAGAAAAAAAAGTACAAAGATTCCTTCAGACTCTCTCTCTGTCCAAGTTTATTTCACCTTTCTCCCCTCACGTTCCCTTCCAAAAAAATAAAAAGAAGAGGAAATTATTCCTTAATACTCCTGTACAAAAATAAATTAACCTTTCTCTCCTTTGTCTTCCCATTGCAGCCAGAACAAACTTCTCTTTCCTGCCTCTCATTAGGGGATAATGCTCCAATGAAATATTTACTCCTTCTGCTCCTAATTTGTTTGAAATTATTTATACAAATATGCTCTAGAAATGTATTTCCAGCATCAGCAGTGCTTTAACCTGTAGGCCCAGGGTTTGAATCCAGCCTAGGTTAGGACTAGTCACAATTTTTTACCATATGAGGGTTGTGTTGTGGCTTATATGAAATGAGTCCAATACCAAAACAGGAGTCCACATTAAAAAAAATGTCCACTAGGCAAATCCTCGGGCTTTATTCACCTCCACTGGCTAGATGACAGCCGCCGAGCAGAGCAAGAGTTACAGGTGACTTCTGTCAGGTGCAATCCCCAGCCAACAGAATTCCTGCGGTTGGTGCACAGCCCAGGGCAGTCTCCGCTCAGATGGTGTGATGGTGAGGAGGTGGGAGGTAGATTAGATAGCTGAATGGGCTACAGAGTGGGAACTGCTCCAATCAGGTAAGGCGCACTGGCCGGGCAGTGTGAGGGAAGCTGGCACGGCTGCTGCCTGTGCTGCACCTGTGCTTGGGATTGTATTTATTTATTTGGGTTTCTTTATAAATGTACCTTCCAACACTCTAGGCACAGAGTGAACGGGGGATAAATAGAAGCCATCAGTCACCAGGGCCAAGTGATCTCACTGCAGAGTTCAAACAGCAACTCTGGGAGTAGAAAGTGAACTCTGATTGGGAGATGTGGTCCAGCCGCCTTGAAATGCTGCAATATGGAGTCTGAATCAGAGTCATCTGCATTTGGATTGATGCTACACCACTATAAGAGGAAAGGTAGGGCACGGACAATGGTGTTGCCTCAGCACAGCCAGTTAGTCACTACCTGTGCCGATGCGCATGCAAACCCTTCTTAGGTTTCAGGGAAGATGAGATGTAGCGGAGCCCCATCCTGGCCCCATTTGTACACAGCACTGAACAATCCAGTACTTTGGGACCATTTGGTACCCTCCACCCAGCCCAGGCCCAGCCCATGTGTAACAGTCAGGAGAGATGGGTAGCACTAAAC
>QXTE01000355.1:0-50000 GCA_003942145.1 Platysternon megacephalum | reverse complement strand
TCAACTGCCATTAGTGACTAACCCAAAACCTGTTGAAATAAATGGAAAGATTTTCATGGACTACCACGGGCTCTGGATCAGGCCCCAGAGCACTATAGGGATCTGTGGCCTGATTTTTTGTATTCCATAAAAACGTTCCCCTGTGCACACCATTCTATAAAAAACCATTTGCACATGCAAATGTAGGTGTGCAGGTGTGCCCTGTTAGAAGAGCGGAGCACCCACAATTCCCATCGAAGGCCCTGGGAGCTGGGGTCACTCAGTCCTCAGAACGCTGGGTCAGGGATTTTTAGGAGCTGAGCCCCTGATGTGGGATTAACGGGGGATGTTAAAGGGACAAAAAGCAACCACAGCCAGCACATTCAGATCAGTCACCAGCAGGTTTCATTACCAACAAACCTGCATGTGCCTTTTCCAGCGTTGATAGCTAGCAGCATATCTGGATGGAAATAGAAGCTTTTAAGAGGAGCGGTGTAGGGTAGCAGGCAAGGCACTGGCGTGGGATTCAGGAGAGCTGGGGTCCATTCCAGCTCTGCTGGTGATTGTGGGCAGTTGCTTTCCGTTCTTGTTTCTCCTCCCACGTCTTGGCTGTTCGATTCTAACCTCTCTGAGGTGGGGACTGTCTCTCACCACGTTTCTAGCACAACAGGGCCCTGATCTTGATTGGGCCTTCTAGGCGCTACCATAACACTTGTATAAATGTTGATAATAATATTAAATAAGCAGCCACCATAACCCTGCCATATATAATCTGAGATTTCTCAGCAGACTGATTAGTCCTTGAGATGTCCTAAAGCCATAAAGGTGGATTCATTTTTAGGATCCTCAAGTTCAGAATCACAGTTTCATCTGACTCATCATAAAGAGAGGGATCAGGTCTCAACTTTGGAGGTTAAGATCCAGGGTTTTGTTCCTTTAAGTATTTCATGTATCACCAGAGTCTAACGCGCTCTCTCTCTGTACACAAGAGAGTATGCACTGCCATGTGTTCCTACTACATACCTCCGCGCTATGGCTCTTTTTGAACTGCAAACCAATCCTTATAGTTACTAAGTAGCTGTTTCAAATTTCAACATACTGCATATAGTGTAATGCACAGGAAGCTGTAAGGGATGTTATTTTCCACACCAAGCACCGGATTAAATGCAAGTGCATCCATGTATTCCCAGAGTTCATTGCAAACCCCTCTGGACAGTAGCACTAGTTCAGCATGATTGATAGCATTACCCAGGGCAGTCCCAGGATCAGAATCACAGGGTGCACTGATAGAGTTTGTGGAGGCAAGGGGGGAATCCCAAAGCTAGAATTGCAGGGGATATCCTAAGGCCAGGTCTGCACTAGAAACTTTTGATGCTATAGCAAAATTGATTAGGGTGGTGACTTTTCTATACCAGCAAAACCCAAAATGTAGATGCAGTAATACTGGGAAAAAAGTGCTTTTGCTGATATAAACTATACTGGCTAAAGCACTTGGTTGCTGGTGTACCCTGTGTCTACACTTCAGCCTAGATTAGACCTCAGGCTAGCAGAAATATTTGCTTTGCTGTTTGCTTTCTGAATCCAATAAAAACAGTTCTTTACAACAACCAGACCCTTGCCATTTTTGCAGCTCCAAAAACTGCAACATTGGACCAACGCATGTATTCCTTGTATGACTGTAGCACCTAAGAGCTCCAGCCATGGACCAAGACCCCGATTGGGCTAGGTGCTGTACAAACACAGAACAAAAAGACAATCCCTGCCCCACGCATGAGAAACTGCAAGCGAAACTGACTATAAGCAGAACGAAAGTTGATGCTAATGGAAGTGGTAGCACTGACTAGAACCGGGCATACTGTAGGACAGGGTAAGTTTTCTATCAGGGTACTTATATGGCCCCTGGTTACCCTAGTATCCAAGCATGGCCAGCTTACTTCTGTTCTGACCTGCTATTCCAGACCAAGGCTCCCCATGCAGCTTTGCCAATACACGTCTGTGCTGACCCGCGGTTATATTTGATTTGATTTGGAAATACGTGAAATGTCTGCGAACCTGCCTACCCTTGCCGGTGAAAGAAACGCCAGGTGTAGATTGCCAAATGGTGCCAGAGGAGCAGCACCCACAGGACTCTTAGGCCCCGTCTACACTACCCGCCGAAATCGGCGGGTAGCCATCGAAGTATCGGGGATCGAATTATCGCGTCTTGTCTGGACGCGATAAATCGATCCCCGAACACGCTACTTCGAACTCCGGTACTCCTGCAGGGCGAGCGGAGTTACTGGAGTCCAAGGGGGAGCCGCGAACTTCGATCGCGGCGCCGCGCGGACGCGAGGTAAGCCGCGTTAGTTCAAACTAAGGTACTTCGACTTCAGCTGCGCTATTCGCGTAGCTGAAGTCGAAGTACCTTAGTTCGATCCCGCCCCTAGTGTGGACCAGCCCTTAGCAGCAAACGCCGATGTGAACACAGCTTCCTGGAACACATTGCCCCGCCGTCAATGTATGCTGGGGCTTGAACGGCTGCTGTGTAACTGGCATCAGCTCACAGGGAGTATGTTTCCCTGTTTCCCATAGAAACACACTGTTTATCCAAGCCCATTGAGCCTTCTGACCTTGCGGATGTGAATCTTAAGGGCTCAATTTTCCGGATATTTAGATCTAGAAAGATTGTGGTTATGTCAAATTAGGCATCTCGCTGCTCTGTGCGCAGAGGCTACTGCACGCTTCTAACCCATTTCAGTGCCAGGCTTTCCAGACGCTTGAATGTGTCTGGTCATCCTCTATGCCATCTGAGCACAAGGGGAGCCTTTGCAATTACGCCATCATGCACACAAAGGCCCTGGGATGTACCAGGCTGCCAGCTGGCACTCCAGGAACACAACCTGCCAAGCAGGGAGGCAAGGTACAAATTCCACCCGTGGCGCCAGCATCACAGCTGTTGGCACCAAACCTTGGACGGGGAACAGAGATGCAAAGGGCTGTGGCACTAGCGAAGATGAACAGCCTACGCAGCGGTGCTATCGCTGGTGCTGTGGTTTGTGGATTGGCTGTGCCATGACCTGGACAAACTGGAGAAATGGTCTGAAGTAAACAGGATGAAATTCAATAAGGACAAATGCAAAGTACGCCATTTAGAAAGAAACAATCAGTTGCACACATACAAAATGGGAAATGATTGCCTAGGAAGGAGTATTGTGGAAAGGGATCTGGGGGTCATAGTGGACCACAAGTTAAATATGAGTCAACAGTGTAACGCTGTTGCAAAAAAAGCGAACATCATTCTGGGATGTATTAGCCGGAGTATTGTAAGCAAGACACGAGAAGTAATTCTTCCGCTCTACTGAGGCCTCAACTGGAGTATTGTGTCCAGTTCTGGGCACCACATTTCAGGAAGGACATGGACAAATTGCAGAGAGTCCAGAGAAGAGCAACAGAAATGATTAAAGGTCTAGAAAACATGACCTATGAGGGAAGATTGAAAAAATTGTGCTTGTTTAGTCTGGAAAAGAGGAGACTGAGAGGGGACATGATAACAGTTTTTAAGTACACCTCTACCCCGATATAACGCTGTCCTCGGGAGCCAAAAAATCTTACCGCGTTATAGGTGAAACCGCGTTATATCGAACTTGCTTTGATCCGCCGGAGTGCGCAGCCCCGCCCCCCCGGAGCACTGCTTTACCACGTTATATCCGAATTCGTGTTATATCGGGTCACGTTATATCGGGGTAGAGGTGTATGTAAAAGGTTACAAGGAGGAGGAAAAAAATTATTCTCCTTAACCTCTGAGGATAGGACAAGAAGCAATGGGCTTATATTGCAGCAAGGGCGGTTTAGGTTGGACATTAGGAAAAACTTCCTAGCTGTCAGGGTGGTTAAGCACTGGAATAAATTGCCTAGGGAGGTTGTGGAATCTCCATCATTGGAGATTTTTAAGAGCAGGTTGGACAAACACCTGTCAGGGATGGTCTAGATACTTAGTCCTGCCACGAGTGCAGGGGACTGGACTAGATGACCTCTCGAGGTCCCTTCCAGTCCTATGATCCAATGAGAGGGGGCCTCATGCAGCTATATAAGCCTGATGCTGACACTGATGGGAAGGGAATTAACACACATAGATTCCTACAGGTCACAAGGAAGAACGGCCCCCTTAATGGAGAGAGGATTAATGTTTTCTTATTGAGTCCTAGTGGGTAGAGCACTGGACTAGGACTCAGGAGACCTGGGGGTCTACTCTCAGCTCTGCCACTGGCCTGCTGGGTGACCTTGGGCAAGTCACTTCCCCTCTTTGTGCCTCAGTTTTCCCCATCTGTAAACTGGGAATAACGATACTGACTTCCTTTGTGAAGCACTTTGCAATCTACTGATGAAAAGAGTGAGGTATTATTAGTAAAGAATGATTTTATACCCTGCAGGATACTAACTTGGGTTTTCCACTGGTGACACCAATTCCAATACATTCTTTGAGCCAAATTGCTTATTTGTAGGTTTCCTTTTATTTCATCCACCATGAATAAGCAAAGCTTAAGAAAACAACACTACAGACTATTAGATCTGCAGAACAAACATGTCATCTTATTTACTTTTACCCATTCATTCTGTTAGCATATGGCTTGTGCCCAGACCGTAAAGCTAGGCAAGTCAGAGTCATTTTCTACTTATAGTCAATTGAGTTGGTTTATATTTTGAGTTTTTGATGAACATGTCAAGTTTCACCCCAAAATACAGGGGAACATATTTTCCCCCAATATATCTTTGTATTTCTTGACCAGCTATAGAGTTGATTGGAATTTTTTAATTTTTGTTGAAAATTTGAATTGCAACAACAACAGGGGAAAAACCTCAACGAAAATACACACTTGTTTTTAGCCCATTTTTGACAATCTCTAACAGGCCCCAATCCAGCCACCATCTGCTTAACTTTAAACAAGCATGCAGTCCCATTGATATCAGTGCTATTACTCACATGCTTAAAGTTAAGCATCCACTTAAATGCTTTGCTGGGTTAATGTCATAGACATGGTTAATCGCTGGCTCCCATGCAGTAGTTGAAAGCTGATGGGTTGGGAATTTCTAATGCTGCAGAGGAATGTTGTAAATTTTGTAACAGAAGGAAGATGTGTCTGTCTATATTAGATTTGGTAAATGATTTTCACTTTTTACAAAGCTGAAATAGCTGACAGAGCCGTTTACAAATGTTGCTGTACTGACTGCAGTTCAGGCTGAATTTTGCCTGCTTACATGATGAGAAGAAGCTTTTTATACAGTTTTACACAGCGCATACATAAAAAATAAGACCTTGTCCCTCAGCTTACAGACCATTCTTCACGCTAGTGTGCTCTCAAGTTCAGCACCAACATTAATTCCTACCCTGCAGCTAACACAGAAGGGCTATATTCCTATCCAGACCCACAAAGAAGTACGTCTGTAACTCCCCTATGTATTGAGATGAAAGGATACCCCACAATCGCTGCTTAATTCCGGATAAGTGTTTTTCCTCAAAATTATGAGAGAGGAAATTCAATATTATTTTAGGACTTGCCTTTGCATAATAATGAACAGTACAAGGAGAACAATTCCGTATTCATATTAAATACAAACAAGCACATTCCAATAATGTCACACTTCTGACTTAAACCCATCCAAGGGAATTCAGCGTTAAGACTCAAACCCGTCCCCAGACAGACGCCAATGTGCCTAGGCGTTGGAGAACGCTCAATCTGCTTTCTAAACTCGCTCACTGGAAGAAGAAAATGCAATAGCTTTACTTTGCATAGCATCCTCCGCAGAAACCGCACCCTACAATGCTTTACAGAATCCAATAAATAGATTAAAGAAGAGTTTTTAAAAAAAGCAGTGGGGGAGAAAGAAAGGAAGAAGCGTTGACAAAGAAGGAGAAAGGAGGTTTATTTTCTCAAGGTGAGACTGGAAAGTAGATAGCGTTGAGAAGGAGGGGAGCTGCAGCGGAGAAATCTCTAGCCGGATTGCATGGAGGGACAGAGATGGGCCCAACACTAGCAGATGAGAAAAGCAAAGGAAGAGGAGAAGGACTGGTCAGCGAAGTGGGCTGAAACAAGTTCCTGGAAGGTTTGAAAACTAAGGAGAGCTTTTCTGAAGTGAGTCCACAAATGAATGGGAGTCATTTCAACTGGGGAGAGAAAAGAGGGCAGAGAATTTCAAAAGGCAGAGATGGGAGTTGGGCGCCCAACCGCCATTGACTTCCAGCGTCCTTTGTACCTTTGAACATCTCCCTAGTGCTTTGTCCTCTTCAATTGGGATTCATCCTTTCTATGGGGGAGGGGACCTCGTGCCCTAGCAAGGGGTGATTCTGATCTCACTTAAATAAGCCTAACCCATTGACTTCAAGTGGAGTCACTCCTGATTTACACCAGTGAGAGATCAGAATCCAGGCCAATGTGCTTAACTTGAAGGTAACCCCAGGCTCTTTTAACTGATGTTCTGTCCCTGAGCCAATCAACTACAGCCCCAAAAGAAATCTCCCAACAGAAGTGAGCTACCCAGAATTCTCTGCTTGGGGCTGGAGTGAAGAGAGCCGGTCTCACTCCAACTGATACCATTATACAATGCACCATCCGCCAACTGCAATCTCCAAGCTACAAAAGGAAACCGTGCTGCGGCTAGAAAACACTGTTTACATTTACACTCAACGCTGACACAACTTTTGGAGCAAGTACTGGACAGAGACAGCTTCCGAAATACACTGGTACAGGGAAAAGGAAGAATACAGTCACCTCTAAATGTTTCTTTTAAAATAGAAAATGAAGTAAAAAAGGGACCAGAATTCAGCTCTCTGAGTTCATCCTCTTCCTCATCTAGGGCTAGAGATAAGGCTCTTCTCTTCCTGAGCCATTCACGTTTATCTCCATGATGTCAACATCATACAGCCCCAGGGCCAGATTTCTCAGCACTAAAAGTCCACTGGCTTCTGTTTGCCTTGACCAAGAGGGAGCCGATTTGTGCTATAACTCCACGTTAACTGGACAATCAGTGTTGGCCGGTTCCCTGTTAGCTCTTTCCAATAAGGAAAGAGTGTCTGGGTGCAGGCTCCTCTTTCATAAACACGATAGCCAAGACTTTCAAACTCAAACACCTTGCAGTAGACACCTATGTCCACATATAGGTACCTAACGATTTAAGTGCTTTACATTTTAAACATCTGACAATTTTGGCCTGTAATTTTCTAGCAGGCCTCTTTCAAACAGGAGCCTAATAAATAGTCACGCACATGCATATAATAGTAAGTTTTAATCTCAACATGCGTTAGAGACCATGCACACACCGCACCAAGGAATAAAGCGGTGACAGCAAGCAGCCATCCAGCACACAGGATGCTGCTTCCCACAGTGTGTGGTTGTGACCATGGAGAGAGACAAGCACATTTTGGCACAGAGCATCAGAGCAACCCCCTAATTTTACACAAAGTGCCACATGGTCTTTAATAACCATGCAAAGAAGACAGGACCTTGTTTTTCTTTTGAAGCTCTCATCCCAAAGACCCAGACGCAGAATGCTGCTTGGTACTCGTATGGACATACCCTGAGAGCAAAACCGACATATTTCCAATCCAAGTCCTGAGCTCTCTGAGCCATCTCCTGCAGCAAAAAGGCAGGGCATGTTGCCAAGATAGATGCTTCCTAGCCTTGATTTTGATGTTGCAGAGCTGAGTGGTACAGGCATTGTTTAGCAAATATGATATAAACTTACTAGGAACCAAATGAAGTGTGCACAAGGTTTATTGGGCTAAGTCAGTGGTTCTCAACCTGCGGCACACGGGCTGCTTGCAGCCCAATCAGCACAGAGCTGTGGCCCATGTGACATCCTCAGGGCTATAGAGGTAGTATTGGATGTGGCCAACATAACACATTGTGGGCCACATATGCAGCCCACAATAGTAAATAGGTTGAGAACCACTGGGCTAAGTGGAAACTCCATTCAGCAGAGGATCGTGTGTGTATGTTAATACTCTGGAAGTTGAGTTGATTGTTGGTTTAGAGTCCGGGTGGTAGGTGGTGCTGGTGGCCTGGGACATACAGGTTAGACAAGATGATCTCAAGATCCACTGCTGGAACTCTATGGCTATGTAAGAGGCCAAGGGAGGGAGGGATGACCTGTCTCCTTCCCACCCAATCCCACTAACCTCCCCTCCTGGAAGGATCTGGGCCTTCAGATGGAGTGAGCTAGTCTCAACCGTTCTCAGTGAGCTGGACTCTGGGCTCATCTGTGTGAGGTTGTTTCTCCACCTGGTACAGAATTTAATTATGTAACTGGAAATGGGGAAAGCATTAGGTGGAGTGTCCTGAGGTGGCTTCCCCATTAATGGCCACCTGGTTGACACATTCTCGAGGGTCTGATCTTCACGCTGAGAAGAGATGAGGTCAAAGGTGTTATCTAGAGGCTGGTGGCCTAGGGTGGATAGGGTCTCCATCTTGCTTGTGGGCGGAGGTTGATGGGGGACTGTCGGGTGGTCCTCTTCCTGGGATGGCCTCTTTCCAGGCCCTCTGGAGGCACCCCCAGCAAAGGCCCAAGACTTACTCAGCCCTTGAGAGTTGTCTGGGGTAATGGGCATAAAGTTTCCATCCAAGGCACGGGGAGATGCCTCCGATCGCAAGCCAGGATTATGGGCCAAGGAAGGTGCTCAGCTACGCCCACCTGGAGATGCCCCACCTGATTGGCTACTTGTACACCAATAGAAGCAGTCGGATAAGTGCATCTTTCCCCCTGTATGTAGCAGATTTGGACCGTTCTGTCAGATAGGAGGGCTTTGGGCGGGAGCAGGTCTCGGCATAAGAGCATTTGGATAGGGTGGCCCTGGGAGAGCCTAAGCAGGGAACACCTTCATGGGAGCGCTGGGCAAACCTTGCTCAAGCAGCCTGGTCACCTCAGCCTGGGACTGCCAATTCCATTCCTGTTTGGCCAGCCGGTCCTCCTCCATGTGCTGGTGGGTGGCTAGCAGGGCCTCCAGGAGCTGAGGCTTTTGCTCCTTCTCGGCCTGTTCCTGCTGTATCATTAATCGCAAGATTTCCTCCATGGCTCCAAGGGGGCAGAATGGAGGGTTCAAGTCCCACCTGGGGTGCCAAATGTACGAGGGTGAGGGAGGGGTGACCTGCCTGCTCCCCGCCTGACCTCCCCTCCCAGGACGATCTGGGGAGGTAGTTGTCTTTTATAAGATTCCAAGAAACTTTAATGAAAGTTTGTCTCACCAACACACAACCCATCCGGGCTCATTTTGCGGGGAGGGGAGGGTCCCAAAATATCTTTTAAAAGGAATGTTCTCCAGTCACTCATAGAGTCCCAAAAATCTGTCCCAGGGCATGGCTCTTACCTCAGAGCCTGGGCGAGCAAAAATGGTTCTTTCACAGTGTCTCTCTCATCACCTTGCAGCTGCCCTGCCCCAGCTCACCCCCTTGAAGCATCTCAGTCATCCCCTTTCCCCCTTGCTCCCGGAGCTCCCTTCTAAGGAATCAGCTGCTTAACTGTTCTTCCCTGTGCCAGGTGTCCCTGGTTAGCTCATTTAGCAAGCCTGCTCCAGGCTTCAAGTCTCCTGCAGGGCAGTCCCCACACATGGGAAGGAGAGCTCTGTATGAACAGAGAACAGTCCGAGCAATGCTACAATACCACAGCAGAGCGCACAGCCCAGCACGCATAAGCGTCCCTGCAATAACTGACCAGCATGGGCAGCCTTGCACATGTAAACAGCCCCACAAGAGCCAACCAATGGCCACAAGCGATAGAGGAAAAGAAATGTCAGGAAGGAAACATATTTCAATGTCAGGATTCCAGAGAGGCCATTTCTGATCAACAAGGTGAGGAAAAGCCACGATGCAAACAGGAAGAATCCTTCGACAGCAGCAGCTTTGCTCTAGGTTTACATACGTACTTATACTATTTTCCATTGCAACCACCACCCCTCTGGGCTGTATTTTACATACTCTCATAGTCTTACCCTAGCACCTATACCTGACCTAGACAGTGATCACACACAGGTGGGAGCAATGACCTGCTTAAACCTTTTGAACCCAGCAGTCACCCCGCGGGGCGCCCCACTCTCGTTTCTGGAAATGTAACCACTTCTGCACTCCCGGCGGTTCTGTTGGATTTCTTCGCTTGTGCAATGCATCATGGTCTATTCCTCTCTCTCCCTCACTCACTCCCCCCCCCCGCCCTCTTGTCCTGCCTCAGGTTCATACAAGTCCATACAAGTGATTGGTATCAGACTGGAATGTTTTTCAGGGGGAGGTTCTTTGCCTTATGGACTGAAGCTGTGATTTCTGCTGCTGTATGATCACGTGTGGCAAACAGGTGGCGATGTTGCACTCCGGTACTTTATCCCTCAGTGGAGAAAAGTGGGTTGCTGTCAGAAATCTGCATTCAGGACTTTCCCTAGGCCCATGTTTTCTGCACGAGGCCTCTGGAAAATAAACCGCGAAAGGTAAAAAATGATGAGCCTATTCTTCCCTTCCGGAATTAAGCCTCTCTCTCTTTTCCCTCCTTCCTAATCTGAATCAAGGGCCATTTGTAAAGAAAAAAGTTCATCCCTTTTTAGGATGTCTTTGCTAACACGTTGAAGTGGATAAGGAAGGGAGATTTCACCGGTTTTCTGGATGGGAATCCTTCAGGAAGGCAGGGTGGTTTCTAGATCTAACGCACAAACGCTGTGTGAAAGCATGAGGCCAGGACGTTACTAGCTTGCGTCTGAAACAGAGATAAAAATTACAGCAACAAAGTAGGTTTTTCTGCTGTTAACCCATTTCTTGCATATTTCTGACAAGCACTAGAGCATCAGCAACAAAGGTCTAATCCTGGCAGGGGCTGAGCACCCTCAGTGCCCAGTGCAGAACATGATCCTCTACCAGCAAAGCCAATTAGAGTTTTGCCACTGGCTTCAATGGGAACAGAACCTGTGTCGGGGGCAGTTAAGAGTGCAGGGTGCCTTGCAGCAGCCTCTCAGCAATGCGCAGGATTGTGCCCCCAACAGAATATTGTTATTATTTAGCTGTATCACAGTAGCATGTTGGGGTCACAACCAAGATAGGGATCCCATCGGGCCAGGTGCCGTAAGGCCCCTACCCCAAAAAGGTACACTCGCAAAAGACAACAGACAAATGGGTGGGAGGGGAAACTGAGGCACCGATAGGGGAAGTGACTTGCCAAGGCCACACAGCAGGTCAGCAGCAGAGCCAGGATAGAAGCCAGGTCTCCTGAGTCCCACTAAAGTGCTCTATCCACTGAGACCACACTACCATTAATAGAAACAGGAGAGATGGCTCAGTGGTTTGAGCATTAGCCTGCTAAACTCAGGGTTGTGAGTTCAATCCTTGAGGGTGCCATTTAAGCAAAAAAAAAAAAAAAAAAAATATGTTGGGAATTGGTCCTGCTTTGAGCAGGGGGTTGGACTAGCTGAGGTCCCTTCCACCCCGGATATTCTATTAGTGACCATGCTCTCAACATTATGATGTAAGACGTCCCACCAGCGTTCACCCACATTGGTGGGTTTCTGAGCCCCCCTGTCCAGGCTTCGGAATAGAACTGGAGCCATTCTGCAGCTGCCAGTGCAGTCCTAACACTGCAGCAGTCTTTGCCATGCCCCATTTCCTCAGAAGGCAAAAGAGGATGGATCCTTGTAAGGGAGGATTCTCCGGCCCCATGTCATCAAACCCTGCTGTTCTGCCCCCCCGCCGTCCCCAGAATTGGGGGTGTACGGAAGAGTCCCAAATCTCACCCCCGTGCAGCAGACAGGGTGACCAGACAGCAAGTGTGAAAAATCGGGATGGGGGTGGGTAATAGGCGCCCATATAAGGCAAAGCCCTGAATATCGGGACTGTCCCTATAAAATCAGGACATCTGATCACCCTGGCAGCAGGCACATGGAGCCCTCATAGCCACGGGACAGGATTCCCCTCTAGAGGGCACAGTGCCCTCTGGGCACAGAGGTGACAGGTAACTCTTGATAGTAGGGGGGGCACGTGACCGCCCCATATGTTTCTTCTGACCCCTTTCCTACTCCCCCCTCACCTCCCACACCCACTCCAAGCCGGCACCTCACTCCCCTCACAGCTCGTTCCCCACTGCTCCCAGGGCCTCCCCGCTGCAGGCACACTTTACTCCGGAGCAGGCAACTGCGGCTGCGCGTGAGGAAGGGATGGGACTCAGCGGGCTTCCCCATGCCCCCGGTCTCTCTTCCCTGCTCCAGGCGCCTCCTAGCAGGGCTCAGCAGAAGCGCTAGGTGCCGGTGCCTTGCCCAGGCACGTCCCTCTCCGTTGCGCTCAGCCCGACTCCCACCCCGGCAGAAAACTGGGAGGGCACGTGACCCTGCGTGCCTCTCCCCCCACGCATCGCCTCTGGATGGGCAACAGCCCTGGACACTAACGGGCACTACATACATTACACAGCAACCCAGAGTTCCTCATGAGGCAGATACGATTTCTTCTACCATGTGCTGACCCCCCTGCCCCCAAGTGTTAAATGAAATCACCTGGTTTACCACCATGCGGTATGTAACTATTCGAAACAAGCAGGCAATCCCAGGGGCTGAGTGCTGGCACCGCTTGCCCCACTGGGGGAAACAAGGAAGACTGGACTGGAACAGACAGCAAGGAAGAATGAAATGTGAAAGGAGGAGACGCCATGTGGGAGACATGGAACAAATGGGTGATTGACTGGACGGGTCCCGCACAAGCCCCTGGGCTTTGCTTCCCAGCTCCGACCTGTCCTGTACCTCAGGCATCAGCTTCTCCAGTTCCCACTCGGAATGCCAAGAGCTCTCCCTCATTGCTGGTGAAGTCAATGGGAATTTTGCCATTCGCTTTTGATGGAAGCAGGATCGGGTCCTAAGTATAAACAGACCCTAGACTGGCCTGTGGGAGGTTGGGGGAATAACAACCTCAAACGTGAGCTGAGTTCCAGCAAAGATCAAGCAGAGGGAGCTTTGCACACAATTAACCCAACCGCAGTCATGCTAGACAGCAGCTAAGCTCTCTCTGTGTGGGACAGGCAACTAGGGTTTGTAAGGGACTCACATGCCAATAAGACTCCTGCAGTGAAATCACATCTCTTTGGTTCTCACTTTGTCTGGCATCAGCTGGTTCAGAATGGGACATTCACAAGCCCTGCCCCATCCCTTTGCCAGCTGGGAAGCAGAAACTGGCTGGGACAATGTCAATTAATCTTTAAAGCAGAGCATGAACATAACCAAATGGATCGAATGAGCCGCAGTAGATAACTTTAGTCCAAACTCTGACTGAGAAACAATTATCCCACCCCAGCCACTGGTCATTTTGTGTCTCTGCCAGTAGGAACCAACTCTTGCCTCATTCACTTTGAAACTCAGAGAGTCTCCTCTCTCTTAAATGCAGACAGTGGAGAGCAAGGTGAGATGAGGGCCAGATAGTGTCTCAGGAAAGTGTGTGACAGGTTGGCAGCTTTTGCCTGAACTCTCCCATCCTGTTAGCAGGTGTTGATCATGCTGGAAAAGGGTTTGGTGAGATCTGTTGACTCACTGAGGCAGGTGGCTCGTTAATGCACCCAGGTATAAGGGAGGTCTGAATGACTAGAGGGACAGTGAGGACTGTGAGTATGGGCTGAGCACTGTTGAGGGAGGATCCCTAAGAACAACAAAGATTGGGAAGGCTAGAGGTGACCCTTATGTTGTATTAATGATCATTTCTGTGTCAATAAAAGCAAACCCCGGGAAGATGGTGAGTTTGGATTCGATAATGTTTGTGAATGGTGCCTAAGAGCTGGTTGGAAAAGGCACTTGCTCTTAGAGGGATAAATAAGATTTTGCCCTTCTGCAGTGCCTTTCATTCAAGGAATTCAAAGCCTTTTACCAACTTTAACCTTCACAACACTGCCAGGTGGTACTAGCCTCTTTTTACCAATGGGGGAGCTGAAGCACAGAGAGGTGAAGTGATCTGTCTAAAATCACAACCCAAGCCAATGTCAGAGCCAAGAACAGAACCCAAAACTCATGACTCCCAGTCCCATACTGTGATCACCAGAATACACGCCCTCCTTCCTATTAGCTCTCACATAGTGGTGAATTGCACTACATTGATGACATCTTCATCATCTGGACCCATGGAAAAGAAGCCCTTGAGGAATTCCAACATGATTTCAACAATTTCCATCCCACCATCAACCTCAGCCTGGACCAGTCCACACAAGAGATCCACTTCCTGGACACTACAGTGCTAATAAGCGATGGTCACATAAACACCACCCTATACCGGACACCTTCTGACTGCTATACTTACCTACATGCCTCCAGCTTTCATCCAGACCACACCACACAATCCATTGACTACAGCCAAGCTCTAAGATACAACCACATTTGCTCCAATCCCCCAGACAAACACCTACAAGATCTCTATCAAGCATTCTTACAACTATAATACCCACCTGCTGAAGTGAATAAACAGATTAACAGAGCCAGAAGAGTACCCAGAAGTCACCTACAACAAGACAGGCCCAACAAAGAAAGTAACAGAACGCCACTAGCCGTCACCTTCAGCCCCCAACTAAAACCTCTCCAGCACATCATCAAGGATCTACAACCTATCCTGAAGGACGATCCCTCACTCTCACAGATCTTGGGAGACAGGCCAGTCCTCGCTTACAGACAGCCCCCCCAACCTGAAGCAAATACTCACCAGCAACCACCCCCCACACAATAAAAACACTAACCCAGGAACCTATCCTTGCAACAAAGCCCACTGCCAACTCTGTCCACATATCTATTCAGGGGACACTATCATAGGATCTAATTACATCAGCCACACTATCAGAGGCTCATTCACCTGCACATCTAATGTGATATATGCCATCATGTGCCAGCAATGCCCCTCTGCCATGTACATTAGCCAAATCAGACAGTCTCTACGCAAAAGAATAAATGGACACAAATCAGACGTCAAGAATTATAACATTCAAAAACCAGTCGGAGAACACTTCAACCTCCCTGGTCACTCAATTACAGACCTAAAAGTCGCAATTATTCAACAACAAAACTTCAAAAACAGACTCCAACGAGAAACTGCAGAACTAGAATTAATTTGCAAACTGGACACCATTAAATTAGGCTTGAATAAAGACTGGGAGTGGATGAGTCATTACACAAACTAAAAACTATTTCCCCATGTTAATTTTCCCTCTACTGTTACTCACACCTTCTTGTCAACTGTTTGAAATGGGCCATCCTGATTATCACTACAAAAGTTTTTTTCCCTCCTGTTGATAATAGCCGACCTTAATCAATTAGTCTCATTAGAGCTGGTATGGCAACACCCATTTTTTCATGTTCTCTGTATATATATATATATATCTTCTTACTGTATTTTCCACTGCATGCATCTGATGAAGTGGGCTTTAGCCCACGAAAGCTTATGCTCAAATAAATGTGTTAGTCCCTAAGGTGCCACAAGTACTCCTCGTTGTTTTTGAGGGGCTTGAGAAATCACAGATTTGTTCCCAAGGTGGTAAGACATTCCCCTGGATATTACTGCCCACACCAGAAAATACATGCTTCTTTCTGGTGACCTGAGAATGCAAACATGCCAGGACTCTTCATGCTTTAAGCAAAGCCTGGTTCCTGTGCTCTTGTGTTTTATGAGCAGCGGCGCCACCTCTGAACACAAACCAAATAACCGATTCTATATCTGCTGGTGAGAACGACTTCTCTGCTCTGCTACGCTGTCTGATTTAGGGGCTCCCTAGTTAGCCACATTTGTTCCAACTGTCCTAGGAAGAGGTATCATATCCAAGTCCTGATAAATTATGGTGAGTGGGACCTTCCAAGAGATGTTCTAGTGACTGTTTCCAAGCCTGCAATTTCAGCAGTGAACTTTACTATCACAAGAAAACTTCTCTTTGAAGCACGGCATTCAACTTAAATGATTGCATCAGAGAGGTTTGCTGGGAACAGCTGTTAAACATTTGCTATGAATTAGTTCATTATTCCCTCTACCCGCGTTCCCCGTAATATTCAGATCTTGAGTTCGCTTGTAGGTAAATCCACTGGGCTGGCACCTGCCCTTTCATGAACCCACTAGCTGAATTGCTTTAATCTTTAAGTGGCTCACAGGTCTCTAGGATATTTCATCACCTCTTCTGCAATAATATGACCCAATGGTGCTAGGTGGGTGGCATCATTTAAAAATAGCAAGGCAGGTTTGCAATTTGCTGTAAATATACATTCAAAAAGATTCTTAAGACCGCGAAGAAAAAAATCCCAACTTCTTGTTTTTGTTGTCAGAATAGCTGGTAAAATACAAGCTATTTTGAAGCTTTCATAAGTATTAGAGTTGTCTAATTTCTGAGGGCCAACCAATTTGATGTTCAGATGCTATCATGAACAGGCAGCAACGTATACGCACCACTAACTCACACGTTAGAGATGCTGGGAGCAGCTTCAGTTCCCCTGTTTTCAGCCTCACAGATTTTATTTGCTTAAGGTTGTTGGTAACTGTTGCTTAGCGGAGGGGCACTGGCCCTGGAACAGCTCTCTACTCCAGGAACCAAAAGCCAAACTATACAGAGGACATCTCAAGGATCCTTAAAGGCAAATGGCATAGAAGCTGCAGTCAGTTCTGCCCAGCAAACATTCAAATCCCCAGTGGACACAGTCCCACAGTTGATATGATAATCACTGCAATGATACACAAAAAGCTGCAGCCTGCAACCGTGGAACTAGTTACTGACAGATTTCGTTTTGGATGTGAGTAATGCAACCAGTCAATTACGATGACTGGAATTAGACTCTGGGGATTAATAAAATCAATTCCTCGATAGGATGAGGTACATTCCTGCTTCAGAAAGCTTTTCTGTCTCCCTTTGAAAGCAGCAAAAAACAGTTTGATTGCAAGCAGCGGCTGCTTTGCAACGGGCACTTGGCAAGACGGTGTCTGCACAGAGAATTGAATGCTTTTTACAATACTATGGAGCAAAGACGCAAAAATCGACCTATTCGGTTAAAAAACCCTAGACACTGGCAATATGAAGTTAGCTCCTTTATGCTATTAAATACATAAAACTGCCTTACTGACAACCTTCCAGGATGGATCATAACCTCATGGCAAATCATTCTGCTTCTCAGAGTTAAGGTATAAAATAATAATCATTTTAAAAAACACCACCACTTGGGCCTTACAAAGCAATTTTCATCCCCAGACCTCAATACGCCTAACAAGGCGAGGCAAGCTATCTTATCCCTATCACATAGACAGGGGTACCAGAATTGAAGAGACTTTTCCCAGGTCACTCAGCAGGTCCATCTCTCACCGGACTTGCACCTTGTGGTGTCACTTACACCTGTACAAAGTGCTACCGAAGGTATAAGTTATCACACGGGGGGCAAGGCAGGGGGGAATCAGGCTCAGCAAGTCAATAGCAGAATCAGGATTAGGAAACAGCGCTCTTGACTCCCCAAATCCGTGATCAATCTACTAGATTACAGCTGCCTCACACAGAAGACCAAAGCCTTCCAGGCACTGTTACAGCCCCCAAGAAATGTTGGCATACATTCATAGCCCGACCCACCCCACCGTAGTGAACCTGCCTGCAGGAAGTTGTCACTGCGCTAGCTAATGATGCCTGTGGATGAAGCTGCGTCCACAGCATGTGAGCAGGTTCTGAATGAAATGGAAAGGAGAAAGCACCTGCTAACAGCAGCACCAAAACTTCCCATGGAGCAGATCCCTAATGGAAGAGGCTGGCATCGCAGGGAGAAGCATCTTATTCCAAGCCTATACATCAGGGGTAGGCAACCTATGGCACGGGTGATTTTCAGTGGCACTCACACGCCCGGGTCCTGGCCACCAGTCCAGAGGACTCTGCATTTTAATTTAATTTTAAATGAAGCTTCTTAAACATTCTGAAACCTTATTTACTTTACATACAACAATAGTTTAGTTATATATTATAGACTTATAGAAAGAGACCTTCTAAAAAGGTTAAAATGTATGACTGGCACGCGAAACCTTAAATTAGAGTGAATAAATGAAGACTCAGCACCCCACTTCTGAAAGGTTGCCGACCCCTGCTATACATGATGGTGACGCATTCTGTATAGATGTCCAGATTAGACAGGTGCATAGATTTGACAGACGGATGCCACTTTTACCATAACACCCGTCAATGTTTACTTAATTTAATTAATTAAAAAACCCACACTTCTGGTTTTAAAGTGAAAAGTTAAACATGTCACCAAATCAACTAGGAGCCTTTGGTAGCAGTGGCCCAAGAAAATTCACTTGCTCATAATGCTCATTTCCATTTGGCTGAAATAAAGGGCTTTTTAAAAAAAGGAAATTGATATTTGAAATATAAACACCAAAATATCAGAGGAATTCATATTAACTCAGAGCCTGGGCATTTTTCTATCCTGACAACCAAATGAATTCTCAGTACCCACCCCACCCCGTGCCCCCATGCATTACTGTATATAGCACCACTCTTTATTTGTATGGTGATACCTTTGTTTTTATGTATAGGGGCAGACCTTGAGACATGATGAGCACTCACAAGTTCTGTTAAAACCAACGCATTCTGGGTGCTCAGTACCAACCAGGATCAAGCCCGTCAACTATCAGCTGTCTGGGACAGGGACTATGTCATAAGCGTATCCATTACTTATCCCTGTAAAGCAACCAGTATATGTGTGGTGTTATACAAATCATTGTGTGTGTTCATAGTCTCCAAAGGGTTAATGCAAACTATTTAGGAACAAGTCTTTTCTGTACAGTTTTTCCCCTTTAGGATACAACAAATAAATGCACTCTTTGAGGGATGGAACTTTTTATAAATTCCATGATATTGTCAAATCATCAGTATCAGTGGGAATTTTGCTTGAATGAAAGCTGTTGCCGGATTCAGCCCTAAGGCAACTGTTTTAATGAAAGATCTTATTTGCTTTAACTTTGCACTAGAGCTCTTCTTAAAAAGAAGAGATGGGTTCTGATCCTGAAAATTTCCAGTGCTCTCTCACACACATGCACACACACTGATTAAAAGCTTGATACATTTTTTTTCAATTCCTCAAAACAAGGAAGTTTATTTCTGACAGCTGGTAAATTTTCCATATTTTTTCTAAGAGGGACTAGAGTTCTCTATGAAAAACAGAGACAAATAGGATGAAGTATTTCTCTGTTTCCTTTATTAGTTCTCCTCTGAAAGTAGCAATTGGCTTCCCCCCCACACCCGCCGGTTTTCGATAAGTTTTAATATCTGCATGCACTAGCCAAAAACATCTGTCAGCGCTACCTTACTTGGTGTTAGGTTACAGGACTGTCAGGGCATCTTCAGACCCACAGAGAAAAGTTTCTGTACACAGAGACAGAGAAATCTTGAAATGCTGCCGTTTTCAATTGCTGCTAACCCAAAAAGGCTGAAAACTCCCCCTCAGCCTCCCAGCAATTTCACAATGCCCCCATTTGTGATACAGAGAAACCAAAGGGATTGTCCAGAGCACTCCCTCACCTTTCCCTCTTGGAGATGGCAGCTCCCCTTTGCTGTCTTTATAGTCTCACTGCACTACCTCCAGTCTTCAGTCAGCTCTCTCAGAGCTGGGGATAGCATTAGGCTCCAGCTAGACCAAAATCACAGGGGAAAAAAAAAAACAATATCCAAATTCCAGAAGACAATGGTAGTGTCCAGCTCTATGCAACAGGGCTCCAGGTGGGTTGTAGTTGTCTTACCGACAGAGAAAGGAACGGTCCACCTGTACTCATGTTATTCACATCCAACACCACTATATTGAGTTGAGGAAGCATGAACGCGTCTCTGGTGTCTGCTGATGACTTCACCTCATTAGCATGCTCCTGATAGTTTCCTCTGACTGTCTTTTACTGACTTTAAGGCTCTGCTAATCAAAATACTGTAGCACTTAACTATTTCCTGACTCCAGGGCTTTGAAATTAAAATCCCTGTGAGGCAACAAAAGATGAACAGGAGCAGAAATTCTACACGCCGCATGCACCAGACAGAGCCCCAGTCCAAGAGCAATAAATGCTATTGACATTTGCAGTTAATTGTCACAATATATATTCTGAATACGCTCCAATTTTATCTTCTTAACAAGGGCACAATGTTCCCCTGCAAAACCGATTTGTTGAATCGCACAGGACCTTTCAAAGTGAATGACTGCAAAGATGCAAGCGGTTGCAGTGTCCTGAGATGAAGAGCTTTTTTCTCCCTAAAGAAATACTTAAAAATTCTTTACTTAAAGAAATATCAGAGTGAGTGAACTAACGGGTGCAGGTAGCTGATTCTAGCCTTTCACACTAAAAGACATAGGACTCAAAGATCACCACTGCAATGGTGGTCTCAGACAATGCCTAGAATGAATCTTGTCCTTATTCCAGAAGTATCGCTATCTGTGTATCATTATTTCTGTGGCCTCTATCACCACAGCATCTGAGTACTTCACAAACATTACTCAGTTTATCCCTGGGAGGCAGGAAAGTAACATTATTTCCATTTTACAGATGGGGAAACTGAGACCCAGAGCAATCAAGTGACTTGGCCATGGTCACACAGGGCAGGAATTGACTCCAGGTCTCGCAAGTTTCAGTACAGTTCTTTTAACTGCTGTGCTTCCCCTCAGTTTGGTACCTGTCTCCGGGCTTGTCTGCACCACAGATTCTACAGATACAGCATGCAGCTGCACCATTGCAGTGCATAGTGTAGCCACTTGCTGGAGCGAAGGAAGGTTTTTTCCCCCCATCACTATAGGGAATACACCCCCACGAAAGGTGGTAGCTAAGTCAAAGGAAGAATACCATAGCAGTGTCTGTAACAGGGCTTAGCAACATCTCTCCCTAGCCACACAGGTAGGTCAACCTATCTTTTAGGTGTAGACTAGACCCAAGTCTCTATTTGAGGACAGCCTCAGACGTGGAATTAGCAAGGGTGGGTAGAAAGAAATGGAGGTTAGAACTGTGTGCATCTGTGTGCACTGGGAAGATTGCTCGGAATTGGCTTGGTTTTAACCAGTGCCATTACAGCCTCCGCTCTGGGAACACTAAATGTCACCAGATTAATTTTATAGGAAAAAGAAAAGAAAAAGGCAAACCCCTCCCGCGCTCTTATCCAATTAGCACCCTATCGTTGCAACTGAGGAAACTGGCCCGAAAAGCTTTTAATAAAAGCCTGATGTGCAGTTTGATCACTGAGCAGAAAGCTGCAGTAGTCTGAGCAGCTGTGGGGTCCCACTGAACTGAAGGCCTGATTCATACACAACAAGATGAAGTCAAGAGTACGAGAGTCTCTGAACGTCAATTTCTTCACACAGGAGGTGACCCGCATTTTTTTCTACTGATTCACAAACTCAGCTGCACACATCACTGTCTGTTAGATGTAGCGCTTGTCTATAGGAATGCTGGCTCTGCGGCAAGCGGAGGTGTGAATTTACTCTGCCGCGCTCGAAGGCGACGCCTACACAGGGCAGCAACCCTCCCAGCCTGGGTCAACGGGTTCGCATTACTGCACTAAAAATAGCTGCGTGGTCATTGCAGGTCAGGCTGTGAAGCCTAGGGAAGGGGGTGGGCTTCAGAGCCCCAGTTCTGTCCGCAGCTGCACATTAAAAGGGCTGTGTACACAGCTATTTTTAGCATGGTAGCGTGAGCCCAAATCTGTCGACCCAGGCTTGGAGGTCCCCTGCCGTGGGCTGCCGCTGGCTGTGTAGATTGCACCCTAAGTGGCAGAGTGGACTCTGAAGTTACTCACTAAAAGTTCCCCCATGTGGTCATTTTCAACCTTTTTTCATTTGCGGACCCCTTAAAAATTTCAAATGGAGGTGGGTCTGTGGACCACAGGTTGAAAACCACTGTTCTATGGTAACGACAACCTTTCGCACTGTTCTATGGTAACGACAACCCCTCAGACCCAGTCTGCTGATCCCCAAGGATCCACAAACCACAGGTTGAAAACCACTGCCCTTGTGCATTTTAATGTAATTCTGTTTCATAGCCCTTACAGAAAGACCAATAGATAGGCCCAGGACTAGAGCTGAACGAATAATTGTACAGGGAACCCTTTAATTCGACTCCAAACAAAATATTTGGGGTTTTTTTTTGAAAATTAAATCTAGCTAAATTTCATTTCAAAACTATGTTCTCTTTTGGGAAGTTGAAATGTTTCATTTAGAAAAAGTTGAAATGAAACTTTTTTGCATCTCCCCCATTTTTTTCAGCCAAAATGATTTGACAAATTCACAAATAGTTGCGATCTACCTGAAATTGTGCTTTTTCAGCAAATAAACTATTTGTCCAAAACATTTCACCCAGCTCTTTCCGGGACAACAGGGAGTTGGGGGCCCCTCTGGAAATAAAAGGGAGCGGAACTTATAACAACTGTTTTTTATTAATTCTTCTTCTTCTCTGTTTTCTAAGACTTCCCTGAGAGGAAGCAGAGCCAAGCTCTAGCTGCAAAATGTCAGGCATGAACTGGAACAAGAAATCCTGTACTAGGCCAAAGAGGTGCAGATTTCCAAGGAGACCAGAGGTCACCTGTACCTTCGAAGGCATTTAAGACTAGGGGTGGGTCAACTGCTTTGTGGAAAACAGGAACCCGGCTGAAACCGGGCCCATTTTCAGACCCAAATGGAAATGGAACCTTTGTGGAGTGTCTGAGATGTTCAGAGAGGTGTTCCCATCCAGCCATACCACAAAGGAGGCTGTCCTTGTAGCAACTCCAGCTGGATTTCCTGTGGAACGACCCAACCCCACAATGTGTCGAGAGTCTCTTCCAAGGTGCTAAAGTCAACGGGAGCTGAGGGCCCTCGGTGCTTCTCAGGACGGGGGGACCCATTGAGCAGGGTCAGGGGTTGCTGATAGCTTGGAGCTGAAAGCTCAGCAGCAAAGCTTTGGGCTTCTTCTCCAAATGGAAGCCAAACCTGAACCTACCGAGGGTCCTTAAAGTGCTGCCCCTTCCCCATCGGCGGCTTTGCTGGTAGCGACTCTACTGGCAGGGCCGCCGACGGGGGAGGCAAAAGGGGCAATGACGTTAAAGTGCTGCCCCTTTTGCCCTCCTCCGGGCCGCCAATGGGGGGGAGGGGAAGCAAAAGGGGCAGCTGCCCCAGGGCTGGCGATTTAAAAGGGTCCAGGGCTCCCGGTTGCCACTACCGCAACAGCGTCTGGAGCCCCAGACCCTTTTAAATCGTCGTCGGAGCCCCGGGCAGCGGGGACCAGCCAGTGCGGATGGGCTGGCTGGGGGAGGCTGACCCCCCAGCCCCGCCCCTTCTGCCCGAGGCCTGGCCCCCGTACCGGTAAGAATTTAATATTACTTTCACCCCGGGTGGGTCACAGATAGAGCTCTCTATGATTTCAAAACCAGCAATGCTGGCCGGGCCACAAAGAACTCCTCCCAGCCCTGCCCGCTTCCCCAAATACAGAAGAGAGAGAAAGCGACATACACAGCAGAATATGGGGAGCTGAGCAAGGGCACCCCTTCTTTTCTGATGAACCTCAGCAACCCTGCCCTCTCGCCTTCCTCACCCCATCCCCCACCCTCTCCTCCTCTGGATTATACCACCCAGGGAAACTCAACAATTTCATAAAAAACACAACTTGGGAAAAATTAAAAAAATGCAGCAACATATTTTCTTAAATAACAAACATACAGAAATGCTAATGAGATCATGCTAGTCAATAGAGAATAATGGGGGGAAATGCTGAAATTGGCACAGCTTGCTTTTTATAACTCGTGGCAGACAGAGAGCGATACAAAGGCCAAACTAGACTCCGATTTACAGATGTTATAAGGCCAGGAGGGACCATTGCGACCATCTAGTCTGACCTCCTGCGTGACACAGGCCAGAGAACGTCTCTGAATTAATTCCTGTTTGAACGACAGCAGATCTTTTGGAAAAACATCGAATCTTCATTTAAAACCACCCCATGCCAACCCTCCAGGGGTGAAAGTGGGCCGGTACAGCGAACCGGTAAGAAGCCGGTACCGGCCCGTACTCAGCCAACATTGAAACGCTGCCACAGCAGTGCTTTCACGTCGCTGCCCCTTTTGCACCCCTGTTGACGGCCCTGCTGATAGGGCCGCTGATGGCGGGGGGCGGGGGGGGGGAGAGGAGCAGCTGCCCCAGAGCCGGCAATTTAAAAGGGCCCGGGGCTCCTGGCTGCCGTTACCACGGCAGCGACCAGAGCCCCGGGCCCTTTTAAATCACCGCCAGAGCCCCGGAAGGCGCAGGCCAGGCAGCGCGGATGGGCTGGCTGGGTGAGGCTGACCCCCAGCCCTGCCCCTTCCGGGGGCCCAGAGCTGGGCCCCCGAACCGCTAAGAGTTTAATATTACTTTCACCCCTGCAACCCTCCAAATCAGAAAGAGCCGTTTGCCTAAGCAGCAAAGCATCTTCTCATATGAAAGAAAAGGCTGAATTACGTAACAAGCAATGAACGTCGCTGTCAATACATCTACGGTAAACAGATAGGAGACGCTTGTTCAACAGCAACCTTTACATTCGTGCACCCGCTAGTTGTTGCTCATATTTGTGGTCACAAACTGCATTTGCAAAGTCAGAGTTGTGGGCCTGTAAATATTTGGCCACCCAAAACTGCATGTGCAAACACTTGGCCAAGCATTTTAGAGGCTGGCTTGATGCTTCTTTCCTTTTCCCCACCCACTGCTGCAAGCTTTGCTCAGGCTACTTGTTGACTAGCTTCCAGTGCTCGCTCGCTCTCTCTCTCTCTACGGCCATCCCGTCTTTCTGGGACACGTGACTACAACACCTCGGTTTCCTCCTCTCGCCCTGGCGGAAGAACCCACTAATGGGCCCTGCGCTCTGTCCAGCGGCACCGCCAGGGGCCAAGCCAAAGCCGAATGGTTGTCGTTTGTGAAGTGCTTCCCACCTCGCTACGTGCGAACCAGTTCCATCGCTGGCACCGGTGTAACGAGAGCGCTTTCGGTGTTCCGTTCTCCGCGGAGGCAACGTGCCGGGAACGCACCGTGTACCCCACCCCCGTCTCCCCAGAACGGTGGGCTTGGTTATCAGTGGTAGGCAGCAGCTGGCAAGCAGGGCATATATTCAGGATTCAGTATTTAATGCTGCCACCATTCAGGGGAAAAACAGACAGACACTTCACACTAAGCCCATGAGAGACGGAGGTAAATGCCAGCAAGTGGCTCTTGCTAACGAGGGGGGAAAAGAAAAGTGTGTGGGTCGCAAGGCTGCATGGTGCCATTTTAACAGGCTCTGATTTAATGGACATATTGGACTGATTTCCCGGGCTCCTCTGAATGCCTCCTGGTTGTTTACTGAAAGACTAGCCGTCACTTGGAAATCCACAACAGACAGCAGAATCCCACCCTGTGCTGCACTGTTTCCGCCCTCTCTCCCTCCTCTCCTCATCACCCTTCCCCAGTCAGCAAAAGGAGGGGACACGCTGACAGCTTTGCCCCTGCGACATCTAGCTGAGTGTCCCCTCACCCCGCTGCACGCACATGCCGGCCACGTGATGCCCATCTGTGAAGGCTCCAAACAAGATGTCATCAGGAAACCGGGTGTGCACATTGCAGCGTGACTCTGAAGTGTGGCTGGCAAACAACTGCAAAAAACATGTTTGGCTTCCAGCACAGAGAGAATGGAGATGGTGGAAGGGAGGGAGGGAGGGAAATTAGGACAGTAAACAAAGCAGCAGAGTAATTTGGAACCTGCTCATAAAGTCAGCAAACAGACCAGGGAGGTTCAACTGAACAAGATGGAGCCGCTTTGGTCTCTGTAGAGGGCACAAGCGTAATGTGAAAATCTAATCAACATCTATGGTTATGGCTACACTAGAGACCTTACAGCGGCACAGCTGTACCAATGCAGCTGTGCCACTGTAAGATCTCTCGTGTAGCTGCTCTATGCCAACGGGAGAGAGCTCTCCATCGACATAATTAAACCACCCCCAATGAGCGATGGCAGTTCTCTCTCTAAGCTCTGCCGCCGACAGCACTGTGCACACGACCACTTATGCCGGCGAAACTTATGTCACTCAAGGGGGAGTTTTTTCACACCCCTGAGTGACGTACGTTTTGCCGACATAAGTGGTCGTGTAGACATGGCCTATGACCTACTGGTGCTGCAAAACCTGCCTTCCACGTCCTTCTCAAAGAACAGTATTCTCCTTCCAAGTATAGACAATTGGTCCTGATTCTCCACTGCCTGGCACCTCATGCAGTCACCCTAACTCACTCTGGGCTGTTGTCATTCATCTAATTTAGCTTGCGAGCAGACTGGTTGGGAATTTTTCGAGAAAACGTGCTTTCATCGGACAATGCCGATTTGTTGAAATCAAAACTGTTCACGGGAAGGAGTCGGTTTGGACTCAAACTTTTGATGAACAAAACATCTGAACATTTTCTAAATAAAATATTCCATTTTCCGGTTTGAAATAAGTTTTTCTTTTGAAATTTATGCTAATTATCATTTTAAAAAATGGTCGAAATCTGAACAAAACATTTTGAAATGATGAAATATTTCTACTGACCCCCCCCAAAATTTTTTTTTGGGGGGGCAGATTTTTAGTTTGTGAAAATGTTCAATACTTGGACTTTTTGTCCTGATTTGGGATGGATTTTTTAAAAAATTTCTCAAATATTTTCATGGGAAGGGAAACCTGTTTCCCACCCACCTGTACTTGTAAGGTCTTGTGACAAGGACTTGGCCTTCCCCCATTCTCCTATGTAGAGCCATGCACACTTCTAGTATTACATAAATAATAAAAATAACAATACAGAAAGGGTAAGATCTTTGTAAAAGTACAAGAGGTACCAGGAGTTTCAAGGAGACATTATTCCTGCTAATGTCCCCTTACTGGTGAATTCCAGGAAAATCTGGATTAAAAAAAGTCAGGTGACCATCAGAGGAGGGGCTAGATCCTCAACCAGTGTCAATGACTTCCACGGAGCTACACCAGCGAAAAACGTGTCCTGGCATTTCTAGTGCAACTGGAAATGGGCTTTCATTTACATATATATGGCAGCATCTCTGATTAAAAACCCATGTAAAAGTACTCCAGAGTCAAAATAAACATAGGTAGAGTTGTATTTCTCCACTGATGCAAGGCAACTAGAGAACAGGGACTCAAACCTGACTGCTGGCCAGGGCCGGCTCCAGGCACCAGCATAGCAAGCAGGTGCCTGGGGCGGCCAATGAAGAGGGGGGCGGCACGTCTGGCCGTTCGGTGGCAATTCGAATTGCCGCCGTAGAATGAAGCAGTGCTAGAGCTGCCACCGATCGTGGCTCCCCCTCCTCCCCCTGCTTGGGGCGGCAAAAATGCTAGAGCCAGCCCTGCTGCTGGCAGATGCTAAACGCCCTCATGGCCTGGAACCCATGAACTCTAGTGCCGTGCCCGGTAACTCCAGAAGTCAGACAAGAACCTTAGATGCCCGAAGCTGGGACTGGAAGACAGGAGATGGATCACTCAGTACACTGTTCTGTTCATTCCCTCTGACACATCTGGCACCGGCCACTGGCGGAAGACAGGATACTGGGCTAGATGAACACATTCGTCTGACCCAGTCTGGCCTCTCTTATGTTCTGATCTTTCAGTTCCCATTGTCACACACATTTTCCATCCTCCCCTTCCCACCACTAACACGAATCCAGGAGGAGCAGTTCTGGCAGTGACTAACTTCTTACCACATGTGAAAGAGCCCAGAAGGAGGGGATCTGGATTGAGTCGCTGACCCCAGGCTTCACATCAGTCGTGATTCATAGAGCAGGGGGTCACCCCGGCAGTCACCCTGTGTTTTGAAAACAATCCTCTCTGTAGAGGGCTCGATAACCAGCATGTGACTCTGACCTTAGTGCAATTGTGAGCCAGAGAAACCATCAGCATCAAAGACACAATCTCTGTGTTCAGTAATTCAGGGCAGCAGAGGGACTGAACAGCCCCCAGAGTGGGGCAGAAAGCTTTTTGATGCTACGCTCTTTGGACTTCAGCTTGGCTGATACCGTCACTGCAGGGTGGGGAGAAAGGCGTGCAAGAGAAGCGGCCAATCCCAGCAGCATGAGGGCGAACAGAGTGCAGTGCAGATGCCATAAACAGCTGCGTTGGAAGCAAACACCCCGATGGGAAATATTGCCAAGCTGCTTCAGAGGTGGAGATACGGCGCTTGTCTCCCAAAAGGAACCAAGCCCAGAAGAGACAGATTTAATCCATTATTATATTGCTGCTGTTGTCCGCAGCCTCTGCTAACACCTCAGAGTGGCGGAGAGAAGAAGGGATTTTACCAGCTGTCCAACAAGGCCGAGCAGACTGTCCTAACCGCCTGGACCTGCATGCCACCCAGACCCACGGGGAAGGCCTCCCCTTTGCTGCACATCTGACATCTCTGCTGAGATGGGGCTAGGAGGAAAAAGCAGGTAAAGGCCTAGCCTCTTTCTGAAAGGGAGCTCTTGGATTGCACCCGGTCGGGTACAGACGACACAACACTATGTATGAAACCTGCTGGGCAGCAAATCACACGGGAGATTTTAAGCTGCATGGGTAGAAATTGAAAATATCCAATATCCAGGTGAGACAGAACGCAGGAGCGAGGAGGAGGTTGCACAGACGCATTGGGACAACAGGAGTCGGAGAGAACGTCATAGTCACGATGACCAGCTTTCACAACTCCTCAGTATTTCCCTAGTGCAGGGGTCCCTGCACTTCACCCCACATCCCAGCCCCTGCCCCACTTGCTTAGTCAGCAGATCGGAGATTCCCTCAGCATAAGGGAAGCCCTAGAGGTATAGAGCTGGCTACGGCACATCTCTCCCACCAGCCCAGAAATAGGAGCTGTACTGGAAGGTTGGCCAAAGCTCGGTTGTGCTACAGCAAAAATCCCTGGCTGCTGGAACGAGCCCTTGAGAAAAGCTGCGGACGGTACAAGTTAGTGCAACTCTTAGGTCAGAGACCAAATGTACCCCTGGACCATCACCAGTTGAGGGGAGGAGGCCCCCCCCCCACCCAGTCCCATTCATCACTGCCAACAGACCACTCCTACCCAGTCACAATCGCGTTGACATCCCTGTGACAATCGCTTACATGGGGAAATAGGCCGTGGCGAGTACTGAATGCTTTTCTCACTGTCTTTTGGGCATTAGACACTTGTCCTTGTTGCATTAACCTGCACGCTCCCGAGAGGTAATCTGGGAATCCAGTTCCCACGGGGTAACGGGTGGTTATAAGTGACTCTTGGTTCGCATACCTACGTGGTGCTCACTCCCTTCCAGAGCACAGCATGGATTCCTCTTGTCTCTGGCTTGGCCTTCCCTCCCTGCAGCAAATGGGCAACGTTCCCCTGCTCTCTGCACCTGCCAATCAAACTGAAGGAGCCATGCTTGTGACCGAAATAATGCGGGACCAGCTGCTGCGCTGCTTCAGGGGCCTTTGGGGTGTGTGAGAGGGAACGCGGCCCATTGGCTCTAGGGAGGGGAGCCAGTATCATGAGAATCAAGGCCACATCTAGAAAATAAAGCATGCCCCCAGGGAGGAATAGTTTATTCTTTTAAAATAAATCAGTTTTGCCATTTTTAAATTAAATAAGGGCAGATTTTTTTCCCCCCAAAGGTAGCAAGCTGCCTAATTTCCAGGGGTGGGTATCCTCCTTTGTCTTCTTCCCTCCCCATTACAGAAATGGAAAAGAAGGGCTATGTTATTTTTTATTAATGACATCTGCTGGGGATATCGTGCCAGTGTATTTCATTGGGTTCTCAGGACTCAGACGCCGACAAGTTGCTGTTTAATAGCTATGAACTCAAAGAGCATCCTGGGTAATCAAATGCAAATCGGCAAACCACGCTTTAATAGTAATTGGCATTTCCCCCCTCCTCACAAAATGAGAGATTTGTTTTTAAAGAAAAAGAATAACTGAGTTCTGTCTGAAAATCGTCAGCCCGTCCCTTACCCACACATTTGTAATGCAGTGAAGCTTGGAGCTAGTATAGTTTATGCAGAGCAGGGCTGGAAGCACCATTGCTTGGGACAGTCCAGGTGGAGCTAGGTTTGACACAAGAACCGGACTAGAACAGAACAGGAGCTGTGCACCTTTGAAAATCAGACCATGCCAGAGAGCCAGGTGGAGGTCCGACTTCAAACAGAGAGTGAATTAAGAAAGAATTAAATGATTATTTGCCTCTTGAGAGGATTGCAGCTGAAAGGCCCATGGGGGAATGTATCTTTCAGTGGAGCGAGGTGGTTGTTTGGAGCACAAAAAGAGAGTTCTGGGAGCTGCCATACTATAACTAAGAAACAGAAGCAGCTGGGGAGAAGACATGAAGCAGAGCAAAGAATACAAAGGTGCAGTTAGGATCGCGGCTTGTGCCTGTGAATTGTCTCCTGAATTGTCAGTAATGATGGTAGTCCAGTGACTTCCAATCGTATAACACCTTTGCATCCCCACTGCTCTCAAACTACCTTGGGGATTTAAACATACAGTCTATGGCCTGCATCCTCTAAGCGCTTAGGCACATGCTGAACTTCAAGCATGTGAGTGACCTCGCTGACTTCAGCAAGACCACTCAAGTGCTTAATACAGTACATACCTAAGGGTTTGCAGGATGAGGGCTGATCCTGAAAGACACAATGACTGTTTCAGGGTTTGGCACTGAATTTAAGTTCTAGGAATCTGTGATGCGCTATATGGGCGATAGCCATCTCTGAAATGCAGACAGCAACACTATAGAACACATTCAGGTCAGGCAGGGAAAACTGATATTCCCTCCCGGTGAAACTGCTGGTGGACAGTAATCAGTCCATTTGGAATGTGACCAGGACATGGGGTTATCAATGCATCTCTTGCTAAAAGTATCTGTGATCAGGATGGTGGATCATACATCACATCTGACATGTGGATTCTCAGATCTGTTTACCCTGCTCACAAAGTTTAAAGCAAAAGGGACAGTGGTACCATGTAGCACCTAATTCAGCCAAGCACTTAAGCTTGTACATAATTTTAAACATGTGAGTATTTCCACCGAAGTTCACAGGCCTACCTGTGGGTTTAAAGCACGGCACACGCTCACACACTTTGGTGGTTTGGGGCGTTGGTGACTAATACTCTTAGATCTGAGCCAACTCTGCTAGTCCATGTATCGCATCAAAGCTTCATGTGGTCACAACTCAGTTCTGAGCACGAGGAGCTTGTCTACACTTGAAATGCTACCACGGCTCAGCTGCAGCGCAAACACTCACTGCAGCGACGGGAGCTAGGTCGAGGGAAGAATTCAGTCCTGGCGGCTCTCGGGGTCCTTGCTGCCCTGGGGAATAACCTAACCCGCCCTTCCCGTGTGGGACAAGCAACATTCCAGATGTCTGTAGCACAGTGGCTCTTTGTCAGGGCGTCAGATTCCTGCATCTCAGAGCACCACATCATAGACTCCTATAGAACCTGGATGGAATCAGATTTTGGGGCAGAGCCATCGCTTAGCGTTATTTTTTTTTTAATTTGAGTTGGGCTTCTTTTCAGTCTTTTTTGGCGGCTTTTTATGCATACTACTGTTAAAAACAAAGGAAATTACATTGAAAAAAACCCCTCCAATGTTAAAACAGCTTTAAGGCTCTGACTTTAACCGACACCTATACTCATAATATGCATGTTGCCAGAGTGTGAATCATGCACAGCTTATCAGCCAACATGGGAGATTTGCATTATGCAGACCACAGCAGTTCAAGTCCTTTGGTGCGTCTGTAGAATACGCTTGGCCTTTTTCCCACTGGTGGTATAATTTCATTAAAAAGCCTTCAACTATTGTAGCCCTCCTAAGGAATTAAAACAAAACAAAGCGGTATTTCATATGGCTGGCGTATGCTGAAAAGGAGGAATCTTCCAGAACAAACTGGAGAAAATGTCTTCCCAAAATGTGTGTGATCACTCACTCAGCAACAGCACTAAGGTGAAAGATTTCAGTTATTGGCTGATTAACCACAAAGGCAAAAGGAATTTGATGATTTCTAGAATTTTCATCTTGGTCCATTGAGTTTAGCATCCGTAAGAGCTATTTGTGATGATCCTGGCGCTACAGGACGTTCCCCTGCTAGAAACATTTCCCCTCGCGTGGCATGCAGCCCTCTGTCAATAAATTCCTCCTGCAACACAATCTGCTTTTAGTTCCCTTTTCCGACAGCCTGTCTATGAAGTACACAAGCCCAGACTTCCTCGGTGCTGCCGGACCCAAACCTTAGGGCTGGTTCTGGCAAAATCACTTCATTCTGGCCCAGTTTAATGGCCATTTTCTCCATGTTTCCCTTCACCTGTGCACTCCACTCACACGCAGAGTCTCTTCTGGCTGGAAGTGTGAACACATGGCCCCACTCTGGGCTGATGCTATGGTGTTGATTGAAGCTGATGTCAGGAAGGCTGAGAGAGCAGACGGGCTTGTGAACGCCTGTTGCGCAACCCTCCGGGAGGTTGGATAAAGTGCTTTTCCCTGCTCATCTCCACCATCACGTCCTCCCTCCCTCTGCCCAGAAAAGGCTGCCCTCGAATCCAAAATGCTTCCAAACTTCTGAGGTCTCCCCGCTCCCATCTCCATCAATTCTCCACACCCCCATGCCCTCCCTCTCCAAACAGATCCTTCTCTTTCCTGCCAGATCTCCTGACCGGAACCCTTGCCAGCAATACAATTAGGACAGAGAGTGGTGTGGGGGTGTGGTCAGTTCCCTTTTACAAACAGAACACACCTTGGATCATGCTTGGCAGAGTCCTTTATAAATGGCCAGGTTCAGATCAATTCAAAGTTCTATTTGAAACCCAGGCCAGTTCCCATGTTCTCTGCTGCCTAGTCAATAGACTCGTCCCTTCCAGAGCACCTCCTTTGCCAGAGGCCACATGTACCATGGAATTCTCTGAAGATCCAGTCGAACCCAGGGAGTGAAAGTCCCAGAGAGACACCTGAGACAGCACCATATTCTGCAGCCAAATTGCAGGGCACTGCTGCAACTTCTTTTATTTTTTCCCAGTTACAAACAAATGAGACACAAACACGACAAGAAGCATGCAATGAGAAAAAGTTCATGCCTTCTAAGCCTTTGACAATCGCCAGATTGTCATCTTGTTGATTACGCTGATGATGAGAGCCCCACGTCTGTATATGTGTGTCATACATACCTGGGGCGCAGCTAATCTCCAAAATCATACTCTCACTGTGTCCCATAATCTTCCCAGGTACGATAGAAATGTTATAACAACATTGGGCAGATATCATAGAATCATAGAATCATAGAATCTCAGGGTTGGAAGGGACCTCAGGAGGTCATCTAGTCCAACCCCCTGCTCAAAGCAGGACCAAACCCAACTAAATCAGCCCAGCCAGGGCTTTGTCAAGCCTGACCTTAAAAACCTCTAAGGAAGGAGATTCCACTACCTCCCTAGGTAACCCATTCCAGTTCTTCACCACCCTACTAGTGAAAAAGTTTTTCCTAATGTCCAACCTAAACCTCCCCCTCTGCAACTTGAGACCATTACTCCTTGTTCTGTCATCTTCTATCACTGAGAACAGTCTAGATCCATCCTCTTTGGAACCCCCTTTCAGGTAGTTGAAAGCAGCTATCAAATCGCCCCTCATTCTTCTCTTCTGCAGACTAAACAATCCCAGTTCCCTCAGCCTCTCCTCGTAAGTCATGTGCTCCAGCCCCCTAATCATTTTTGTTGCCCTCCGCTGGACTCTCTCCAATTTATCCACATCCTTCTTGTAGTGTGGGGCCCAAAACTGGACACAGTACTCCAAATGAGGCCTCACCAGTGCTGAGTAGAGGGGAATGATCACATCCCTCGATCTGCTGGAAATGCCCCTACTTATACAACCCAAAATGCCATTAGCCTTCTTGGCAACAAGGGCACACTGTTGACTCATATTCAGCTTTTCGTCCACCGTAACCCCTAGGTCCTTTTCTGCAGAACTGCTGCCCAGCCATTCGGTCCCTAGTCTATAGCAGTGCATGGGATTCTTTCGTCCTAAATGCAGGACTCTGCACTTGTCCTTGTTGAACCTCATCATATTTCTTTTGGCCCAATCCTCTAATTTGTCTAGGTCCCTCTGTATCCTATCCCTACCCTCCAGCGTATCAACCACTCCTCCCAGTTTAGTGTCATCTGCAAACTTGCTAAGGGTGCAGTCCACACCATCTTCCAGATCGTTAATGAAGATATTGAATAAAACCGGCCCCAGCACCGACCCTTGGGGCACTCCACTTGATACCGGCTGCCAACTAGACAAGGAACCATTGATCACTACCCGTTGAGCCCGACCATCTAGCCAGTTTTCTATCCACCTTACCGTCCATTCATCCAGCCCATACTTCTTTAACTTGCTGGCAAGAATACTGTGGGAGACTGTATCAAAAGCTTTGCTAAAGTCCAGAAATAGCACATCCACTGCTTTCCCCTCATCCACAGAGCCGGTTATCTTATCATAGAAGGCAATTAGGTTAGTCAGGCATGACTTGCCCTTGGTGAATCCATGCTGACTGTTCCTGATCACTTTCCCCTCCTTTAAGTGGTTCAGGATTGATTCCTTGAGGACCTGTTCCATGATTTTTCCAGGGACTGAGGTGAGACTAACTGGCCTGTAGTTCCCTGGATCTTCCTTCTTCCCTTTCTTAAAGATGGGCACTACATTAGCTTTTTTCCAGTCGTCCGGGACCTCCCCCGATCGCCATGATTTTTCAAAGATAATGGCCAATGGCTCCGCAATCTCATCGGCCAACTCCTTTAGCACCCTCGGATGCAGCGCATCCGGCCCCATGGACTTGTGCTCGTCCAGCTTTCCTAAATATGTACGGTAGTACCTTCTGTCAAAGGTTTTCTGCATTTAGTGATGATAATGAGATTAGTCCCACAACCACCTCGTGAGGTTAGAATTATCTCCATTTTACAGATGAGTTACAGATAGATAGAGGATATGATTTGCAGAACTATCCATAAACAAAAATGCACATGCAAACTTGCATGGCAGACTTGCATGTCGTGTGATTGCATGTGCAAATAACGTATTCCAGATCTGCATGCATGAATGCACATGCAAATTAGGCTTGCGGTTTTGGGCGTGTTTTTGAACGTGCATTGAAAGTCTGCCCCTAGTTGTCTTGCTCAAGGTCACCCGGAGTCTATGGAAGCAGTGAATACAGAACCTCCCAGTGCTATGAGCTAACCACAAGCTCATTATTATGATTTATTACCTGTTTTATCATCGCACCTAGGGGCCCAAGTCAAGGAGCACAAGGCCCAGTGTGCGAGATGCTGTACAAACACAGAACAAAACAACAGTCACCATTCTTTTCACAGAATCTGGTCGCCAGCAAACGGGACGCAATACAGAACAGCTCCGGGGTGTTAGCGAAAGGCCTGATGAACAGGCAAACAAACCATTTAAGTGCCAGAAGAAATATCACCCTAGAAAAATTGTCTACCGGGATGCATGCTGCCTCCACCCACGATCCAGGCATGCACATATCAGACCCAGTTGCCATAAGTGTCAACGGGAGCAGATGAGGCTCTACATTTCCCAATGCTGTGAAGACAGGGAGAGGTTGATGTGCGGTCAGGAGAGCTTTGAAAGCCAGAGATGAATTTTCCTAAGCGCAAGGACTAAAAACTGGAAAGTCTCAGCTCAGAAGGGCAGGTAATTCCACGAAGTGTGTGAGCTGCTGTCATCGATGGCTCCCAGCCAAACCGTTCCTTTATAGTCTGCGTACCACTGAACTTTCTAATGGCCCGTGGCTACGCATTTTCATTTGAACATCTTCTGCGTGGGCCATTGTTTCCAATCACACCTGCGCTAGTTTCCCCTACCCTAAAGGCTTTCACAACTAGTCTTGGCATGTGGGATTTTTAGCAGCTTGACACATGCCAAGCCTGAGAAAGCAGAGCGATAAACTCAAGGTCAGGAAAGAATTTTAATTCAGTGACTTGCTAGGAGGCAATTTTGATATCTAACCTATGGCGTCATGCACGCAGGTAGTTATGCACACAGGTTTGATATCTAACCTATGGCGTCCTGCACACAGGTAGTTATGCACACAGGTTTGATATCTAACCTCTGGCGTCCTGCACACAGGTAGCGCACGGGAGTTAGACGTACACTGAACATGGGCAGCTGATCATTACGAGATACAGAAAATACAAAGGTATTGATTTGATTTTTTAAGCTCCATATTCTTTGAGCCATCACAGAAATACATTTGCCTATCGTGTCCTATATTGTCAGCCCCAAACGTTCAAAAATCATGAGTTAGACCCACCCCGCACCCCCTGCAAAATCACAAGATTGGCTTAAAAATCACGAGATTTTTAAAAACAACAACAAATTGGGGTTCTTTTTATTTGCCTTCTTATTTCTGAGCCTGTAGGAGGCACATTTTTCAAGTTTTTCTCCACAACCAGGAGGGCTAGAAATGATTTTTTTTAAAACGAAAGCCGAGATGCCACATAAATCACTTGACTCCAGGAGCAAAAACACCAAGGATCATGAGACTCCTGATAAAACGGCAAGAGCTATCAATATTGCCTGTACGTTTCAGGGTGCGGAATGCTCTCTTCTACATTCATTGTTACCTATTGTGCTAAAGTCTAGACGCCCCAAATAGATTAAGGCTCCAGGTGTTAGGTGCTGTACAGAAGAGACAATCCACACACCAGGCTTCAAAAAGTTTGTCATATAAGTTATTTGAATAGCCAGCAGATGCACCCAAATCCAATGAAATGATACATGGGGGAGGAGAGGGGTCCAATCCTGGGTAGTCACCTATAGCTGGTAGGTCTCAGTCCAGTCCTTGGTGGGTAGATTTTCATGTCACAGCCACCACCATTATGATTTCCCCTTGTAGGCAGGCTCAGCAGAGAAGCCAGAAATGATTGCCAGCACCTTTTGTCCCCTGGGGGGGGGGGGGGAACCTGTCAGGAAGCATGTTGGTGGGGACAATATATAGAAACTGGCACCACTTCCCTTCATGCTGCATCTGTTTTGTGGCTTACAGGGATTTCACTTCCAGAGCTGTCAATCAAGTTCCTATCACCGGTGCTAAATTCACACCAACAAATAAAACAAATAATAAACTCCTTTCCATGCTCTCCAGTGCTTCCGCCAGAAATCTGTGAGAAGAGCTCTGTCACTCCGGGCCTTAACCTCCGCCTTTCATACTACCCTCCCTTCCAAGAATAATGGAAACAGGAGAAGCAGGAACTTTCCTATGTTATTTCCAGCTTTGCCCCCTTGCCAGGTTATTATAATATTACACGAATGTGTAAATTCAAGATCAGTCCCTGGTTTTAAAAAAAGAACAGAAAAAAAAAATACATACACAGAAAGGCGGAAAAAGCAGAAACAGCGGAAGCTCCAGCTCACCCTTTGGCAAAGAACATTGCAAATGTACGGAGCAGGGGCAAAGTGAAACCCACTGTCTACAGGTCCAAATCCTGGCAAGTTGCTGACTGACCACACCCCAAGAGTTTCAGGTGCTCAGCCCCACTCAGGATTGGGTCCTGCACGAACAGCACTACACTGAATATTCACCCGCTATTCTACGGCACTGCAGGCCCCTGACTGTTGACACATTTGCCTGGATCACAGGTTTCAAAATGTTAGCAGCATAAGCTGAGAACCCTCCTGAGTTGTTTTTTCTTAATGGACTTCAGTACCGTAGGACCTTCGTGCTATGCATCTGCACATTTGACTTATCAAAGCTGTGCTGCACTTAGCATTATGACAACATGGTTTCCTCTCGGGTAGAATGAGGATTTGAGCGTGGTTTATTTAAGGGCGGGGTTATTTTTGATCTTTTGGGAATCAAGAGCAAGGTACATAACAAGTCTGATCAGATTTTTTCTCTTCCATTAAAAGAACATAGAAGTATCCAAACGGATTTCTTTGAAATAGCAACCGTAGCCTCAAGAGACAGAATTTCCGCCCAGAAAGCGCTCATTCAAATTGCACGTGGGTTCAGTTCTGAGACTGCTGGACCGCTTTGTGAAAAATCGGAAATAGTAAATAGCAAGCAGCGTCTTGCCTTTGTATGGCACGTTCTATCCCAAAACAATTCCCAAACTCTAGAGAGACTTATACTTCTCTATAAACTATTATGCCCTCCCCGCCCCGTGGAGTAACATAAAGGTTGCAAAGTCAAGCACTCAAAATGTAGGTAAGGCCAGAATTAAAGTTGCCCATGCAATTGTGATTTGGCCCCCTGGTGTATATGCATTACGATATCAACTCCCTCAGGTGTGCTCTTGTCCCCTGTGCAATTTGGGCCTCTACCCTGCCAGGGCACCAGCAGCAGTAGCATGGCGAGTACAGAAGGGGCAGCCTTCCTGCTCCATTCCTGTGCCCAGTGCTGCCCCAGCTCCCCGCAGCTGGGAGGAGCAATTGCTGGAAATATTCTCTGCTTGGTTGATTCAGGCCTATAAATAGGATCAGTGACATGCAGCAATGTTACAACTGCAAGTGGAGGGGAAATCAGCCACGACTGCAACCGTTCTCCTCAAAATGCAAACAGATTTTTTCCAAAACTTTTAAGAGCATAGATTCCAACTCGCCCAATTTTAAAATGGACCACTGACTTCAGTGGAACCTCAGATACATCTGCATATAATGTAGGTAACTGTGTCACAGTCTGTCTGAGCATAGGTCCCTCAAAGGCTATTAGCCAACATGGTCAGGGACGCAAGCCCATGCTCTGGGTGTCCCTAAACTTCTGACTACTAGAAACTAGGACTGGATCACTTGATAAACTGCCCTGTTCTGTTCATTCCCTCTGAAGCATCTGGCACCGGCCACCGTCGGAAGACAGGATACTGGGCTAGGTGGACCATTGATCTGACCCTGTATGGCCATTCTCATGTAAATACTCTTTGTAGTCAGGAGACTTTAGCGTTAGTAAAGGAGAGGTTACTTTTATTTTCTTTCTAAGAAATAGCAGAATGTCATTTTTGCTCTACGTCATCTTATGTCTTAAAAGCTGTTCTCAACAATTGCCTAGTAACAAATGCCAACTCCTAGAAATGGATTTCAAGCAATTCTGGCTCAGGAGTGTTATTACATTAATTATATACCAGAATAAGAGCACTAAAGAAATATGCCTTTCAAAACCTCAGCATATTCTAGTGACATGATGGTGCCACTAACATTAAGGGGACAAATTCTGTTCTCACACTGGTGTGAATCAAGAGAATGGTAGATTCTCCATTGCTTGCAGTCTCTAAATCAAAAGCGGATGTCTTTCTAAATAATATGCTATAGCTCAAACACAAATTATGGGCTGCAGAAATTAATGGATGAGGTTCCATGGGCTGTGTTATGCATGAGTTCAAACTAGATGACACAATGGTTCCTTCTGACCCTAAAAAACAATGAATCCATAACCCAGTTGAAATCAATGGAGTTATACCGCCGTAAAACTGATATAAGCAAGACCAAGTTAAAGGGCCTGATATGACCCTTTACTTTGAAGAAGTGTTTTTAACTCGGCCATGGAACATCTGCTCCCAGATGAAAACTGAAGGTGTTTGTTTTTAAATATGGAGAGACTGGAATAAAAATAGGTTTGTCCATTTTAAAATTCTTTAGAATGTAAAAACAGGGTAACAATACTCCGTTTTTGCAAAGTACCTTTGCAATTCCGTCCGCAGCTCTGCTGCTTCTTCATTCTCAAAAAAGACTAGAGGAGACACCAACAGAAGATGCTTGAGAGGCAGAAGGAAATCATTTCAAGGAGTTGAGGGAGGACCTGGGAGAAGAATAAGAAGAGAGAACAACTGACCCAGGACTGCGAGGGACGAACAGGTGGATAGAATGGAGTGCTAAGAGTGGCACCGTGGATGGTCAGGGTGTGTGTGTGTGTGTATATGAGCACTCTGGAAGCAACATAAGTGGAATAAGCCTAATGATAATATACAATGCCAGATTCTAGTGTCAGTTACATGTGTCTAAATCTAGATTAACTCCATGAAAATCAGATCAGCATAATGGAGAGCAGATCTGCCCCTTAGCCCTTTTTGTATTCAAAGTGCTTTGGAAACTTTACTTAAACCACTGTCAAAAATAACACAGTTGCACATACAAAATGCACCTGATGTATTAAGATTTCCTTTGGATAAAAACAAAGGGAAAATATCAGTAACCCAATGCCTGGCATGATGGTGCTGCTGGCATCTGAGCTCTTTAACACACTCATAAGCAGGTTTCCCAGGCAGATGGTTGATATATTAAATGGCAAATAGGCGAGTGGATGTCACTTGTAAAAGATCATCCATTTCCTATACAGAAACCTCAATGTGCATTTTTAACCACGCCTCAGCTGAAGTGGAAATCCAGTTTTCGATAGCAGCGACTGGGGAGCTGACACGTGTTACGCTTAGCGGAGTTCACAAGTGAGGTATGGGATCACAGTGAGAAGCCTCGAAAGCAATGGCTAGAAAGCTGTCTGAACTTCTGAGACTATGCCAGCAGACGCACACTCACGTTTTACTAGGGCAAGCTGTCACAAAGGGAGTGGCGCAAAACAGCAGCAGTGTCAGTTTCTTTCACTAAAAATGGCTAACTTTTTGTTTTATGGAGGTGACATTTGATGTGGCACACGGAAGGCTCTGCATGGCCAAACCTGGACCCCAGATTTGTAAGTTATCACACCAGACGACAGTTGAAACGCAACACTAGCATTGCTGTTGCTAGGCTTAAGAATCGGAGATGAGTGGCCTTATGGCTGTCTCATGTCTTATATTAACGATTCTTTAAAAAAAAAAAATCTAATTTTTGCTGCAGAATTGACTGTCGTCAAAAACAAAGAGCTAGGTGGAACTCCGTGCACTCCGGGGCACATGGAGCTGAAATGGTGCCAGCTCATTGCAGCAGGAAATAACTAGCCAGGGTCATACACTAGGAGAGGAGTTACACAACTGGAAACTGCGCGGTGTCCCGCCTTGGCAGTAGGAGCTTTGCATAATGCCCGGGCTCTAGTACGATATAAGTGTCCATAGACTCTAGTGGGAAATAGTCAAATACTTAGAGGTTCTGGATGGAGGCAAAGTTGTGCCCATTNTTTGATAGCTGCTTTCAACTACCTGAAAGGGGGTTCCAAAGAGGATGGATCTAGACTGTTCTCAGTGATAGAAGATGACAGAACAAGGAGTAATGGTCTCAAGTTGCAGAGGGGGAGGTTTAGGTTGGACATTAGGAAAAACTTTTTCACTAGTAGGGTGGTGAAGAACTGGAATGGGTTACCTAGGGAGGTAGTGGAATCTCCTTCCTTAGAGGTTTTTAAGGTCAGGCTTGACAAAGCCCTGGCTGGGCTGATTTAGTTGGGTTTGGTCCTGCTTTGAGCAGGGGGTTGGACTAGATGACCTCCTGAGGTCCCTTCCAACCCTGAGATTCTATGATTCTATGATTCTATGATTATACATAAACTGGGGGGCACTCAAGCCAGGACTATTAGCCTTGCTAGAAACACTGAATTCATCCACATTTTGATAAACAGGAAAGCAGACAAACATTGCTTTCCTAATGCAAATGGATTTCCGAAAGCCTGGAAAAGCCACCCAGGAATTTGACACATATTAAAAGTGGCAGGAATTGAGGCCAAGAGATGGGAGAAAGCAAAATAACCATTAATATCCAGACAAAGAGCAGTTGTGTGAGATCCCTGTCAAACTGGGGGAGGAGGAACCCCTAAGCCCAATCTCACTTTTCCTTCCATTCACCTACCCGTTCCCAGGTAGAAAAAGGAAAGCAGCGAGGCTCACAAACTGTTAAACGGTTACATGTACCCAACACACCAGACTGGAGGGTTCTACTGTTAGACTCTTCACTGAGCTAAAACAGGCCAGATTCTTGCTACCAAAAGACTTCAGCAAAGGTGTGTGGTCTAATTGCTACAGCAGCGGGCTCGGAGTCATGGACCCCTGGCCTCTGTTCCTGATTTTGCCAGCGAATCTCCATGTTGCCTGGGACAAGATGCTTACCCTCTCTGTCTCATTCTCCCCATTTTACAATGACCATTAAAATAATTAAGGATTTTACACCCCACTGAGATCCTGGGATGGCACATGCTATGAAGCACCAGCCATTTATTATTAAGACAAGAGGCCCCTGCAGAGACAGTGTCAATATCTGCACCATTTAGAAAGACAAGGCCATATTTGTCCCTGATGTAACTGTGCTGCAGCTAGGGTGACCAGACAGCAAGTGTAAAAAATCCGGACACTTCTTTTTTTCAGGGGACGGGGGAGCATCTAGTTGCGTAGATAAGACAAAGCCCCTAATATGGGGACGATCCCGATAATATCAGGACGTCTGGTCACCCTAACTGCAGCAGTTCCAGAAAAGATGAACTCTGTCCATAGACGGACAGGCCACAGAGAGTCTGCTACTCACATCAAGGACTTGCAAACAATACCAGCCGGAGTTACTAAAATACCAGTGAAAGTGCTGATCTCAGATAGGAGGGATAAATAGGAAAAGCAGAAAAGGAAGAAAAGAGGCAGAGACAGTGGTGCCACATAAGGAGGCAATTATTGACACAAAAGGAGGATGGATCTGTGCTCCCCCGAGAGCTCTCCTTGTGGAAACGCAGCATTAGAGAGAGGACACTTCACAAGGCCCTTTATTCATCCTCTAAAATTTTGGCACCATATTTTCTCCCCCGCGCCTTTTTTTAAGTAGCCATTTCAGACACTGAAGCTGCTCTCAGAGATGGAAAATGAGTGTTTGCTTACAGATGCAGCTGGTAACATTCTCTTTACATTTCCCAAGCTTTTATTAATTTGTGATGTGACTTAAAAAGCCAAACAAAATATAAGGTGAAGTGATACAAGACAGAAGAACTCACCAGGGGATTGTGTTCTGATGTATCAGAGCTGATTGACCTTCCAGGAAACCTGGCTCCAATACACAACCATTCGCCCAGCAGATGGGGAATTAAAACCAAATTCGCTCTTCTAGTTGGAATTCCAATGAATGGCTTTGAGCCACCTGGTCTCAATAGACTGATCAGAACCAGTACACTCAGAATCACAGTGATTTTTGAGTTCCTTCTTGTTCTTTGAAAAGTTCCCCTCCATGTGACTGGAAGAGAAGAGTAGGAAGCAGATTGTCTTGGGCTAGGATACTGTCAGATTTCACAAGCTAAGTGAAGCTGAGTAATTACTTGGATGGGAGACCTCCAAGTAATACCCAAATTCTTCTTTCTAGACGTCATGCTGAAGATTCACCAGGTGGGATACAGTACACATCTAATGCATTAGCAAGTGCTGACATTCTGCCTTTCAGAAGAGACAAAAACCTACATTTTAGATGAGTAACTAACCCCCAAACCAGGTGAGTTTTGCCTGATTTGACATTTTATTACTAGCATTTCACTCCATCTACTAATATCCTGAGATAGGCCCACATCACAACATTCAGATGTGGAATCAGTTCCAAACCTCCCCAACAAGGTCCTGGATCAAATGCTCAGTTCATCCCAAATCTCCTAATTTAATATTAAAAAGTGAAGTAGTTTAAGAATACATGGTATATTTCACCATCATTCCATTTGTTTGCCTTCTGCATTCCACTTTTTTTGCCCAGTAAAACTACGCTAGTCATATGCTGTGTATTTATACCTCCCTACTGTATGTTCCACTCCATGTATCTGAGGAAGAGGAATTTAGCCCATGAAAGCTTATGCCCAAATAAATTTGTTAGTCTCTAAGGTGCCACAAGGACTCCTAGTTGTTTACACTAGTCAGTTTCTCTTTCTGTTTATATTTAGTAGAGCTGGTCAAAATTATTCATTTGAAATTTCATTTGACATTTTTTATTTAGTTTTTTGATTGAAAAAATGACCTTTTTGTTGAAACCAAAATTTTCACAAAAAGCTTTTAGTTTTTGAAATTGTTCTGGTTTGTCATCAGAACCAAAATTTTGAATTTACTTTTTGTTTTTGCCCCTTTCTTCCCTCTTTTCTCCTTTTTGCTGCTGAATATAATAAAATGAATGATGTTAAAGTTGTTGGGGTTTTTTTCCTTCATTTTTTCATATTTTTTTTTCCATTTTGCCACAATGTAACTTTTCAAACTTCTCCAACTTTGGAAAAGCTACAGATTGGCAAAGTCAAAATTAAATTCTATGACTTTTTCACAGTGGAGAAGTTTAGAAAAGGTACACTGAGGCAAAATGAAAAAGTTATAAATTAAAATAAGGGGAGCACACCTTCTGGATATCATACATTTTATTTCATTCATTGGCAAAAAGAAATAAAATAAGTGTCAAAATTTGAAAAAAAAAGTGTACAAATAAAAAACTGAAAAACTTTACTAAAATATTTTGAAAAAATGAAAATTATTTCTGTTTTGCAGGGTTTAAAATGTAACAACTTTAAAATGTTGCAAGATTTCACAACATTGTTTTTCCATTTTTTGACCAGCTTTGTCAGTCTGTTTCACTTTCTAGTTTCCATGCACTAGCACAAAGCTGCTATATTTATGTTCCTAAAACTGCAGGGGATTGATTTAAATAAGTACAAAAGCCCAACTTATTTTAATGGAAATTAAATAGTAATGGAAACCTTTCTGTTTCATATTAGGTTTTGTTAAATCTTCTTGTTACAAAACCTAGGCTTTGGGTCTAAAGAGGGCCGACGCAACCCATTAGGCGACCTAGGCGGTCACCTAGGGCACCAACATTTGGGGGGCGCCGGCACCCCAGTCGGCGGCGGAATTTCGGGGGTGGGACCTTCCGCCGCCTCTGTCGGGGGCGGCATTTCGGGGACGGGACCTTCCGCCACCTAGGGCGGCAAAAAAGCTGGCGGCGCTCCTGGGTCTAAAGTAAGCTGCCACTTGTATCTCTTTAATTTACTTTGCTGTTGCTTGTCAAAATGAAATGTGTCCTTCAAAGGTAGAAGAGTTGGCCATTCAACCAAGAAAGCAAAAGTGTTACTGAAAGCATGTAAAAGAGCCCGTGTCTGTGCTTTTTACAGTCCCAAATACTACACAGAGGGTCTGTCTCCACTGCAGAGTTGGCCCTGTTTCTTACCAGATGTTGCCCCAAATCCACTCCCACACATACACAAAACAAAACCCTCTTACCCCAGTTTAGTGGTGCTTTAAACTCAGGTTAGCTAGTCCATGTTGGGATATAGGTTTGAGCCCCAGTTCTGAGTTCACTCAGGCTGGTAAACTGTCCTCTTTGTAGTGAGGACGAGGGATAAATCACTTGAGTGCTGATAGTCCTCCAGTGCTATCCCACAATTCCCCTTCTTGTGCCCAGAAGGTTAGACAAGTTGTTACACGATTCACTGGAAAAGAATCCTAGAGCAGCTCAGCTTAGTCCAGTGCGCAGAACCATGGGAGTCCTACTGACACATACGGGTGAGTGGAGCACTAGTAAGGAAATAGAAACTTGGGTAGGGCTTGGCCGGGAGGCTGCTCACACTTGGGCTACGTAACCTGGTGGTCAGATCTTAGTGTGGCTCAGTCATGTCACATTTGCAGTGAAGATGACATAGCCACACACGTAAACCACGGACCGGAGGTCACTTTGTGAGCTTTTTAAAATCTGTGAATGTGAGCTGAAAACTGATTCTGAGGAACTATAGCTGGAGCGTAATTCTCTCTGCTGGATAGTTCTGTTGCCTGTCTCGGGGACTCGAACCCCAACAGTTCTAGCATTTGTCCCTCTCTCCTATTCATCTTTGGAAGAATGTTGGTCAAGGTAGATAATGTGACATTTTTAACGAGACTGGCAAATAAAGGTATAACAGCCCATCAGATTTTTGGCCCAGGTGACTTCTTCTCTTTTTGGCTCATCTCCTGATTGCTGCATTGTCATTGCATTTGCTGATCCAATAAAAGCGACAGCGTTTTTTAACCCCCTTTTCATTTATTTGAGTAATTATGCAGCTAAGAAGGTTTTCTCTCCAGGATGAAAAAAATGCTGACATGCATCAGCCATGATAGCAGAAAATACGTTGATTTCTGGCCACTAGACAATTATAGCATGGTTAATTTATAAAAAAAATTGTTATGATACATAATACAACAGAAGTTACACAACCAACTATATTAAAACAGTGTTTGAAGAATAGTACACACACACACACACACACAGAGTCAGACACATTCTTTAACTAAACACAAAATATTTGTTTTGACCTAGCTACATGTCATACTGCCATGGCCACGCTGCTATTTTTAGCATGCTAGACTGATCAGCGCTAGCATGCGTATGTTCATCCCAGCTGCTGTAAATGTACCCTTTGAAAACCAAATACTAAACAAAGCAGCAAGAAGGTGACTCGGAATGAGTGGTGTCACAGACAGCCTGGGAGTAAGGGTGTAGCATGACTGGGCCATCATGTATCTCTATCTACAGAGATTCTAGACAGCCTATGGTATTCAGATGTCAGATTAATCAAGTAAGAGGTTGATGAAACTGCCCAAAGTGACTTCTCTCTCCAACGTTCCCCCGTTTACCCTTTTTGCTGTTTCTTTTCTCCTTCCATTCTGATTCTCCCTCCTCATGCTCCTCTAGATGCTGGCTCGCTGCTGGATCGTCGTTGGTAGAAGGCTTTTGCATCATGTTTTGGAGATGGTGAGGCTCAATCTCCTCTGCTATAGTAAGGAGTTCCAAAGCTGAAGGCGTTCCCCCAGCTCCCAAGAAACTCACCCTGGCCTCCACCAGCAACAGCTTCCAAGTGGAGCACAGCCATCACAGTGGGTCATGGACTGGGAGGCCAGGTCTTAGCTGTTGCTGGCTAGGACTAGGACTCGGAATTGGAGCAGCTTCTTTAAGCAATACTTTCCCTTTCCTGGACTGGAGCAGCAGCCCCTGCAATTGTGCAATCGTCGATTCATAGAGAACTCTGGGCCCTGGAGAGAAGTTTCCTATGGAAAAAAAGTCTAGTGCAGAGGAATTGTTGGAAAGCTTCCCATTGTGCTGGTGCATGCAGCAGTACAACAAGGTACTGTAACTGGACCTTGTAGTCTGCACGAATTACTTTAGCAGGACATTTTCCTTTATACAGCATGTGCCTTATGCTGCTAGTTACCATGGCAAAGGGTGACTCTTTGAAGTAAATAGTCTATATGGTAATGCTCTGGGTCACGTTATACATTCATCATTTGAGTTGGGTTTTATTTCCTCCCTTCAACAGGAAAAAAAATAGAGCAAGGAATCTGTACGTTGCTCCCTTGAACCAGACGGGCCTGGAACAAAAGTGACCAATGGGGAAAGAGCCAGTTACACTGGGTTAGAGGTGAGAAAAATGACTAAGAGCTTCATCAATCTTCCAATTCCTAACCTAGGCCCTGATTCAGGAAAGCACAAACGCTTGAAGCCAATGAGATTTAAGCATGTGCTTTAAGTATGTGTTTAAATTCATCCTTATTCGGGAAAGCTCTTAAGCACGTGCTTAACATTAAGCATGTTGAGTGCTTAAGTCCCCCTGACGCCAAGTGCTTATGTGTTTTCCTGAATTGGGGCCGTAAGTCAGTGGAAAACGCAAGAGCAGCTTATGAATACTGGAAGATATAAGTTGGAAGGAGGAATTTCACAGGCTGAGTGGAGAAGGCCAGAGACAGACCTGGGCACAATTCAGCCATGTCACCAGGGGTTCCCGCCAACCTTTAGTTCAGCTTTGGTTTGCAGGGGTTTGCACCCCTGGATCTGTGCTATGAGGTTGGGGTTTCAATAGCCATCGCACAGTCACCAAAACCAATAAATAAGACATGAGACTCAGGAAAATACACAACGTTTTGCCAGTGGGCCCAAACCAGATCCCAGACTCTTCCTGGAAAGGTTACAGAATCACAAACTGGGCCTGAATTTTACAGTTGGCTCCTGTTGCTATAGAAGGCTCATCTGAACATTCCCGTTTTTGGGGGGCATTCCCAGTCTGGATCAGGATCTATCTTTCTGCTCAGGCCCATCTCTAGTCTAAACCAGGAAGAAAAGTGCTGGTGAGCACCCACAGCAGGGCATAAGCCCTGGCTCACTCAGAACTCAGCCCTTGTTCACACCAAAGCAAAACTCTGCACAAATCTGGCCTGAGTTTGGACTGGTTTCATCAGCAGAAGATTTATGCTGCTCTTGCTGTTCATTGAGGGGGGGACACATTGTGAATCTCTTACCCCATGGGTGAACTGTTACTCATATGAGTAGGCTGACTGACTTCAGTGGGAATTGAGTAATGGGGTCAAAATCGATAGATTAGCCATAGTGTAACCTGGACTGGAATCACAGTGGGGGAGCATTGTGTGAGAGACAGGGTGGAACAGGGCAAGGATTTCCTACGGAGCAGGTGGGATAGTCAGAGATTTTCAGAGAGTTCTGAAAGAGACTTATTGACAGTGCTGGGAAGGTGGGGAAAGAAGCAGCAATTCAGTCGAACGGCAGCCATAACACATAAGTAGCATCTGATCTTCTCTACAAAACAGATGCTAGGGCTCATTTAAAAACAAAAACCACAGCCTAACGCTAGAGGCAAAATAGTCACAAGTGCCTCATTGCCAAGGGTGCCCCTTATGAATGTATCTGTGCCTCAGTCGCGCCTTCAAAACCCACATTATTCTCGGTTATTTATTGGTTTCTAATCAGGCAAGAGCACGCACCAGTGGGTTCTTGCATCTGCAATTACATGCCACGCAGGCACCGCACAACCGCTGTGTGTGTCGGTTCAGGGATGCATGTCTTGCACTGGGCTTCAAAAATGCTGTCCTCAGATCTTCTCTCCACCTGAGAGGAGCAGCAACGGATAAGAGTCACTTAGCAGTGAAAGGTGACAATCCCCGTCCCCTGCTGCAGTGGTCGGGGTCTTGCTATATGGCAAGTGGCAGAGTTAAAAGGGATGGGGGAGGCAGCCGCCCCAAGGTGTGTGTCTGGTGCCTTTTCAAGCATAGTATGTAATTGACAAAAGGAGGTGTATGACACAAGCGTTCATACGACCTGGTGGGGCCACCCGGAGCAGCCCCCTCTGCCCCCCTGATCCTAGCCCAGTGTGGCGGGGAGGGCCCGGGGTGTGAGGCCCATCTCACACTCCCTTGGCAACGGCAGCCCCTGTGCTGGAGGGCTCGGCCTGGCTCCCGGCTCCAAGCATTGGGTCACGTGCGATGCAACAACGCCGCTCACCACATTTGGCCCAGCCGCCCCACCGTTCTGACAGAGGGGCGGCTGGGCCAACCCTTAATAGCACTGTGACCCGGTGGGCCAGATTGCAATGCCTGGAGAGGGGGGCTGGACCAGCCCTATGGGACAGGAGCCACCATTGCTAGGTAAACGGGGGGCAGGTTTACTCTCCAGTCCCTCCCCCCACTTCACACTGGGCCAGGATTAGGGGTGCAGTGCCAGGGCAAAGGGTGTTTCTGCACGTAGTCGGTGCCCTCTTGGCGGACAAGAAGGAAAGGAGGCAGCAGCAGCAGAGGAGCCGCTGAACTTTGCAATATCATGTTCGTTTGGTGGCCATACTACCCAGGCATGATAAGGTGTGAAATTAGCAAGCCAATCGGTATCATTGAAGGTGGCACAACTAATGACCCAGAGCCGCCCCGGCTGCAAAACCTGGCTCAGCCACTGTGTACGGCACGTGTCATTTAAAATCTGCCATCACACGGGGGGTGGTTAAATGGAATAAACCCCAATCTGGCGGGGTCCGGAGAGAAGTTGGAGGGGACTGTCGGTTTGATAACATGTCTGAGGTTTAATTTTCTGTCAGCGTAGAAGCATTTAATAGCTGGTCCAGTTTAATTGAATAATGTATTATAGGTCTTAATGCAGCAGGCAATTCCCTATAGTTGCCCCCTTGGCACAAATTGACTCCCTCTTAAATTAGCTACATAGAAACATCTCATTAGTACACCAATAACTAAGGCTTGCAAGGGCCAAAGATAATTAGGTGCTATTTGTTCCGGTTAAGTTGTGCTGGCCTTGGCTATGTCGAAGCCTCAGACCTATGCTACAGAAGATCCCCCGGGACTATAGAAATTATGGGCAATTACTGTGCATGGATGAAATCCTTTGCTTGTGTAAGGGGACTGTTGCCCCCTTACTAACATTCAGTGGGGGTGTTTTGGT